>PVLA01003027.1:31373-233480 GCA_004027455.1 Hydrochoerus hydrochaeris
ATGAGCTCTTTCACTTCTCTCACATTATTCACAGAAGGCAAAACCCCACAACCAGTCCTCACAAAGGGGTTATCTAGAGGGCCTCCAGCAACCCCCCTGGAGTCTCCACCCTCGACTCCATATTGAGCATCACATAAAAACATACACATGTGAACTACACAAATTACAATTATCAGTACAAAACATTTCAAGATCCCCGTGCCCAATTCCCACATGCAGCGTCCTTTTCCTGGAGAAGCGATTGTCACAAGGCGTGGATGGACTAGGACGCGGCATGGACAGAAAAGGGCGCCGCAAAAATTCATTAAAACCACTAGCATGTTTCTATTTGATTTTTATACTTCATATTTACAATGGATAAAATCTCATGTAAGAACTGAAATTACTAGGTTTATTTATTTTAAATATTAGTGTCTGTTGCTAAAAAAATATACATAAAGTGATAATTTATAAGCATTAAAAATTCTCCCCTGCAGATTGTAATGCAGAAATAATATTGTCTTATTTACTTTTCTGTGACAGAGACAAAATACCAACATTCACAAACTTAAAAAGGAAAAATACACTTTTGCTCACAGTTTACAGAGGTTCCAGTCCATTTCAGCTGACTGCAAAGCAGGGCAGCAAGGTGGAGGACAAATCGTCCATGGGGTGGCAAGCAAGAGACAGCAGCAGCAAACAACAGTCCTAGTGCCTGCCTTTCCCTTTTAGTAACCCAGAACACAGCCTTTTGAGTGATGCTACTTATACCTAGGGTGAGGCTCGGTCTCCAGTAAATCCATTCAGCTGCACTCAGAACTATACTACTTGTAATCAGTGGCCTAATTTATTGCTGTACAACCATAATGCCAGTATCACACACCCTAGACACAGCCAGCTCCAAAAAGCTCCACCATAAGTACAAGAGGCTTTGTAGGTCGTAACAAATAGAATATATATGAATATTAGCGTGTGTACTTATTATGAGGGTTACATTTTCCTGCTATTATCTAATGTATTTAAATGTATTTTCTCTTTATCTATTAGTCAGTCAAGAAGTTAGCATCTTCATTATTTCCCCAGCTAGCCTTTCCTTCAGTTATCTAGTTGGCATTTGCACACTTTTTTATAGACATTTAATCTAGATAACTGAGGTAGCATGCTACAGGACATCTCCTTAGAAGCATAGAATGTTTTAGTTTAGATCAACAATGTCTCTCACTGCCTCATACTGTCAGAGTTGTGGCTTTCACATGGTGATGGGACCATGGGGGTGCTGTAGTCTTCTGTGGGATCTACCCATGAGCTCAGAGCTAAGTATGGTGTTGGAGGTGGGGCCTGGTTGGAATGATGACTCACTCGGATCTGATCTGGAAGGGCGTATCTGTCTTTCTGGCTTCTTCTCCTGCAGTTTACATGCTGTGCTTTACCCAGGCCTATCAGCTCTACCTTCTGTGTGTTAGAAATGGGAAACTGTGCACTAAAACCTTTCAAAACTTGGAGTCCAAATACACCTTACCTCCTTTAATTAGTGGGTGTTGGGTGTTATATCTTGGCAAAGTATAAACGACTTGAACAGGATCTTTAAAAAGGCTTTGCTAAGCTTGGTGACTTTTAAAAATTAAATTCATAGGTACATTTCAGATGTACAAAATGATCATATTCATCATAGGGAATTTGTAGCCATACATGACATATTTTTATTTTTCAATCAAAATATCCCCCTCATCACTTTAACCCATCTTCCTCTCTCTGTTTACAAAGATTTATTTCCATTTTATCTATCAATAGCTATCTATCTATCTATCTATCTATGACTTATGTTCAGAAGAAACTCAAACATTACTACCATCATGAGTACCAGTAAAGTTATGTTCATCATAAACAAAGATGTAATAATTCATGGTTCAAGTGTTCTCTCCAACCATTGACAAGTGTTCTCTCCAACCATTGACAAGTGTTCTCTTCAACCATTTTGACAAGTGTTCTCTTCAACTATTTTAACATTTGCAATTATTGCAATGTCCGTTATCCTTTAGCAGCCCGGAAAAGTTATCCTAAATATCTCATGCAACATAAAAAAATCAATATATTTTTAATCTGATGATTTAAAAGATGTCTGTTTAGTTCTATTCATGGCTGTTTTTTAAAAAGGAAAAATTATTCAGATCATTATTCTGAGTAAATTTATTTGATAATTTTCTGATGCCACTTTTCTGTGTCATGTAAACTGGTGCTTCTATCATGACTGTCAGAATCACTTGAAATTTATGCAAAATTTCTCATCTTGAAAAATAAACAACTTATTCTTAAAAGAATCTAACTTTAGTTGAATTAGTATTCTTTTAATTCATGTTAATGATCATCTTTTTAAATAAAAATGTTTTAACTGATAAAATTGTTCTAAGTTTGTCCTTTCAGTTAGAATTTATGAAAACAGCATATGATGTGATGCATTCTTTTGAAGAACTCTCAAAAAATTTGGACTGATGCGAATTTTGACTTAAATATTGAATCTGTGAATGCTGTCATGCACACTCAGATGGTGATATGAAAATGGTGGATTTTCTTTTGGAACATTAAAGAAGAGAGAAATTAATGTTAAGAAAAACAGGCTACCAAATGTTTCAAGAAAACCATAATGATATTTATGTTGGAAAGCCAATCTCAAAATTCTGTTTTCTTTTTTATTCACTAGTTCTGAAACTCTTGAGGTATTACTAAGTATTATCAGCATTCCTATTACTGTCTATTATAGTTTACATCAGAATCAAACTGTGTTATATGACCTTCAAAGAATTTCAGTGGGACATTTTACCTGTCTCAGTCCATTTGGGCTTCTATAATAAAGTACTAGATGCTAGATAAGTACAAAACCCAGAAATGTAGTAAGTTATGGAGGCTGGAAAGACCAAGGTAAGGTGAAGGCACAGATAGATATGGCAAATATTGGGAAATGACTTTACTTATTGACAGTGCTTTCTCTCTGTACAGCATGGTAGAAAGAACAAGGTAGCACTTTGAGGTCTCTTTGATATGAACACTACATTCAAGCTTGCTGATTCTATCTTCATAATTTACTCACTGTTCCAGCCCCCACTTCCTAGTATCATCATTTTACTGGCTAGGTTTCAAAACAAGAACATGTGGGGGACAGGGGTGTTCAGATATTAGCACTATTGCTACTTATCTCCACTGGAACACTTCCAAGAACAGCTCCAGGAAAAATTATAATGATCAAAGAGTGATCTTCAGAAGTTTTCTATTTGGATCTCTATTTCTCCTGTGAGACAGAGCTGCTCCACTAAATGTACTCTGCTCCTCTGTGTAGACTCCTAACCAATGAGTCAGTACAGTCGACTGTCATGACTCACATGTTCTGTTTCTGACATTATTTCCCTCAATACTCCCTAGCCATGAACCAAATTAAACTTGCTGTCTTATTCAACTAATTTATAAAACATTCAACTTTAATTGTTGAATTAGCTTTTCCTGAGAGAAAGTGACTACCAATTATCCTGAAAGTACAATTTCATATTATTAGATTTTTTTTTTAATGCCTGGAAGCATATCCTGGTTAGGAAGTGGTGATACTTTGAGAATTTTTCAAATTCTATGTCAGTTTGGCTTCTATAGAAACGCTAGACCGAGAATTCAAAGAAGTTTGTTGGGAACAAGACCTTGAAAAGATAAATAGGATTAAGCAAAAGAGTATGAAGTTAGAAACATAAGTCTTTGAGGGAGCTCTGACGACTGATAGAAATTAGGGAAGGAAAGTTGGGTAGGAAGAGGCTGAGAATGAGACACAGTGTTCAGACTGCCCTGGCGGGAGCTTCACCAACTGCCTGAAGAGCCACTCCATGCTGGGAAGAAGTGGCCACGGTCCAGTGACCCCACTGTTCTCAGACTGGACTGAAGCAGACAAGGAAAAAATGCCCTCAACTTGGACATCATGGTACATCTCCAGCAGGGGTCCCCAATTTCCAGGCTAGGTAGGAATTGGGCTGCACAATATGGGGTGAGTGATAGTCAAGTCAGCAAAGCCTCTTCTGTACAGCTGCTCCCCAGCTCACCATTGCTTCTGTTACTGCCTGAGCTCTGTCAAGAGTGAGAGCCGCAGATGCATTAGATTCTCAACCAGTGAGAACCCTACTGTGACCAGCACATGCTAAGGATCTAGGCTGCGTGCTTTGTGTGAGACTCCAACGCCTGATGACCAGTGGTGGAATGAGGTGAAGATGCTAGCAGTAGGCAATATGCTTATTATGAATGGCAAACATGCTAATAAAAGAGAAGGTAAAAACACCCCCTTCATCTGTAGAAATGTTGGCTTTTCCAAAACTGATCAAAGAAGTTGGAGACCATCAGTTGACAAACTATGACTGGAGGCTGTCAGTCCAAAAGCTTGGGAGGAAGTGGCTCACAGAAATTTCTTACCTCATACTCTGAATTCATCTAATAGCTACACAGCTCTGGTAAGCATTTCCTTCTGTATGCATTCACTTTGTTCTCATCCTATATACATTTGTGCATTACTTCCTTACTGTTTTTCTTACTGTGTTTTGATGACAGTAGGAAATAACTTTTACACTTTTCCCTGCTCTTCCTTTTTTAAAAATTTTATTCAGTTTTATAACTTATTACTTACCTAGCTTTATTTATTTAATATATATATATATATATATATATATATATATATATATATATCATAACCCACATATAAGATAGTTATTTGGATAGATAATGTATGTACTTTGTAGAAATTTCAAGAAGTCATACTTTTATCTGTAGCAGAAAATCCAACTTGTTAAGAGATCCTTAATGATTATTCACACATATCTATAGGCATCTAGCACATTCTGTGATTCCCTGATATTGCAATGCAGGCCTATAACACTTAGATTATTTCCTATGTATGAAACCCAAACAAATATAATTTTATATATATATATACATATATATATATATATATATAATGTATTAGTTCAAGGAATTCTCTGTGAGAACACTATTCATATGCAATAAAGAAAACAAATTGCAGCACACATACTGTACTGTGGCTGGGATATTAATCTAGTAAAAATGCTGTTATAATCCAGTAATTGGTCTGCCAGGTTTGCATCATTCATGCTGCTGCTGGTATTTGATCTTTGTCATGTGCACAGCAATGAATTATAATGTTTTCATGTAAATGTAAATATAAATGTAAGACCTTTAAGTGTTATGAAAATTTAGGCAAACAGCATAAAATAAAATATCTGCTGGGTGGTATCTTTATGGAGTTTAGATCTTCAAAATAACTATGAAGAAGAAGCTTGAGGTTTTGGTTTTGTTCTTGTTTTCTGCTTACAGAATCAGCAGATACTATTGTAGTTCAGAGGCCTGGAATGTTACAAAGTGCAATGTGAGTGAACTCTGGATGATAACAGGTTCCTTCTGGTTTAATCTTCCTGTCAGGCAACAACCCATCCGTGAGAGCTGAGGAGAGTTGTACATAATGTACAAGACAAGATGAAAGCAGAAAGAAAAAATACAGTGGCAGACAAACAAAAATCTAAAAAGAGGATGAAAAAATGGAGAACAATCTGAACATATAAAATAGAGCCAGTAAAGGTCAATAAATCAAGGTCAGTTCTGAATTGTGAAAGGCAAAGAAACACCTTCACACCAGTGCTCTGATCAAGAACATTTACTTTGTTGTACTTTACTCAATATAATCAATATAGTTTATTTAACATGGTTGTCTTGGACATAATGACGCATGTAAGATTCTTAAAGCAGTGCATCATATATTGCAAGCATCTTCCAAATGTAATGTATTATCAAGTACATTAGTGCTGGAAGCATAGAAGGTAATGGGCTTCAGTCTCTCTGAAGAAGGAAGCTCTGCTTTTGCATCATGCTCATATAAGAGTGTGTGCCCAAGAACATACATACGTATACACACACACACACACACACACACACACTTTTGGAGTAACTGATTTCTTCCTGCACATTGCAGAAATTAGGAAGAAAATTCAACTCTATTTTCTCAGTCTTTTTGACTCATAAAAATACATTATTGAAGGTTATTGCACAGTTGTTTTCCCCAGAGGTGTTTTCAAAGTAAACCATGTTATGTTAAATGTGTTATTCTGTTTCTGTAATTCTTGAGCTACAACTACTGGAGCCAGACTGTTCAATTATTATCCTCCCCCCCAAAAAAAACCCAGTGTTTGCTTCACTTTTTAAAAATTCCCTAATATCATGATACTATACAAACTTCAGAAAATGTATAAATTCATACTGAATATAAACTCTACTATTATTTTTCCTCTAAAGGTCCTACACTAAAAATTCAAAGACACTGTCAAATATTTAAAATTGCAGTGAGTAGCTGAAAGAGAAATATTAAATTCTGAATTCTGAAAGTATTTGAGATAAATTTAAAAAGATTAAATATTTTGTTTGCATTTTGAAAGAAAAATAAAGACTGTTTTAGAGATAACATAAAATTCCAAATCTCAGTGTGGTGTTTAGTAAAGAGACCGTTTGTCAGTCTTTTATCGAAGATTTTGTGAGATAAAAGTTACTATTTTTACAAGTAACATTTGCAACCTACATCCAAACAATAGTTCATGAATCTATCAAGCCATCCATAAATATTCACTATAAATATTTGTGTGTACTTAGAGTTCTTAAATTTATTTTGCAGAGCATATTACTATTTGTCTGGGAACTGAAGCATTACAAACAAATAAGTTCAGTATTTCATGATAATTTGTGTCCCAAATAAATAAGTAATACAGCAAAATGTTTGTGCTCAATACTAAATGTAACGGAATGTTAAGAATGAGTCATATTCTGGTCTGCTTCAGTTGAGACTAAAATGTAGTTACACTATTTGCTATAATTAGTGTCCTTGTGAGTTAAGGTTATGTACTTATTGCCAACTTGGTATACAAAATAACAAATGCCAGACACATTCTCATAGTGAAATATTTATGCTTCAAAAACACAAAGAGCATCAACAAAGGACTAGGTTTTAGAAATGGTTTACTAATACTATAGTTATAAATAATATGCCCTAAGCTGTTACAAGGGCTCCCCAAACCCTGGGCTCTGGACCAGTATTGGTGAGTAAATGAAATTTCACCTGTGTTTACAGGAGCTCCCCACTAATACTAGTAGTGCCTGTTTAGTGTCAGATCGTGGAAAGCATTAAATTTTACAGAAATATCAGCCTTATTGTGCATGTGAGCTGGTCTATGTTGTGGACTTCGGAGACTCTAATGCCAGTTAAGCTGAGGTGTAGGTAAGGTTGAGTGTTAGTAACTTTTCTCTCATTGCTGGGACAAAATACCTGACATCCAAAATTAAGGTAGAAAAGGTTTATTTAGCTTAGAGTTTGAGGAGGATTCAGTCCATTATCAGTTGGCTCCAAGATAGGTGGCATGGTGAGGGGCAAGATTTCATAGAGACAGAAGAGAGCAAGGCAAAAGATCAAAAGAAGGAGAGCAAGCCTCTTCTCCTCACTTATATTGTACACAGGTTATCCACCCACACCATCTCAGTGCCCTTCTCTTCATAGACTCAAGATGTTTAAAAAGTGGGGATCCTGGTCACTTGCTGAGTCACTTAGTTAAACTTCTAAGATCGACCATAACAACCCGTCTCTTGTTAATTTGGCATCCAGACACATTTCTTTAAATCAGTCTCCACATACAAAGACATGCTTAATCTTAGCATATCACAACTTGAACATTATAACGGAGGTTTAACAATCCTTAAGAACCAGCATTGTCATTAATATTATATTACTTAGAACTATAACATTCTGCTGCCACCCTCACAAGACTTATGCACTTCCCTTTATGCAAAAGGAATTTAGTCCATCTGCAAGTTTCCAAAGCACTAACCGTTTCAGCATTGTTGTAAAGTTCATGTTCCAAGTCTCCTCTGAGATGTAAGGCAAATTCTTAGCTGCAAACTTCTCTAAAAATGAACAGTTAAATACTTCCAGCATTCAATGGCACAAAATAAACATTTTCATTCCAAAAATTATAAACAGGGCAATACAAAAGACTGTATCAAAGCAAGTCCAAAATTCAGCAGGGCAAATGTTAAGTCCTATAGTTCTATGTGCAGTGGCCAAAGCAATCCATGACGAATTGTGAGCTCCAAAGTGCTTGGATGGCTCCTTCTCTGCAGCACTTCTGGTGGTTGTAGCTCTCATGGCTTCTCTCTTGGGCCTTCTTTGCTCCCTTGTTGTAGGTTTCCTCACATGATCCACATTCCTGACTTTTCCAAAGTTCTGGTGTCTCCATGGTTCCTTTGGCTTCCCACATTCCCCTCTCAGGGACTCATTGCATGCCTTCCTAGGCCTTCTGAAATCAGAGTAGAAGCCTTCTTAACCCCACAATCCTTTCATTCTGCATGTACCTAAAACCAGCCAAGGTCTACTGCCAGGTGGAACAGATACTAGGCTTTACTCTCTCTTTGCTGTACAGGGTCCAGTGCCTGGATCAATGGGTATTCTGAATACAATTCTGAGGAACATATTTTCAATGCTGCTAACATTCTGGAACATGGTGCAGTAGTTGCCATTCTTTAACATAGTGCTCTATGGTTTTAACCTCAAAGTAAAGTCTTTCACTTTTGCAGTTTTGAGGCTGCAAAGGGTGGAAACTTGCTGCTTCCTGTGTTGCCCTCATGCCATTTTATATTCTCTAGTGCCTTCTCAGCAATCAAAACCTCCTCAGCTCTATTTTTGCTGTCCACAGCTTTCCTGGAGCTTCATTGCTAGCCAAACTCACAACATTTTAAATAATTCTGCTGCACTCAGTGTTCTTGATTCACAACATAAATCTGACTAAAATCTCCAACCATAGCTATGGCACAGCCTCAACATTCAAATGCCTTGAAATTATTTTCTACCAGGTTCATTGATCTGCTACCCTTAATCTCAGTCTCAGTCAAAGTCTCTGGCATGAGCAAAATGCAGACAAACTTTTTGCCATAACATACATCATCTGGAATCCCACAGCCAGTGCAGTCCTTCTTTCCCAAAGAAACCTCCAAAACCTGGTTTTTACTGGTTTTTACTGGTTTTCTAGTCTTCTGAACCCTGGCAAGAATCTCCTATACAGAACAGGCTAAGGCATTCCAGCTCTTCTCTTCCAGGTGACCTATCAAAACCTTTCCAATCTCTTCCCACAGGCCCTTTCCAAAGCCTCTTGAACCACATGGTCAGGTATAGTTACAGCAATGACTCTATTTCTTTGATGTCCAGTTCTGTGTTGGTTGTTTTTCCTATTATTGCTGGGACAAAATACCCAAATTGTGGAAGGAAAGGCTTATCTAGCTCACAGCTTTTGCAAATTTTAGTCCATAATCAGCTGGCTCCAAGGCAGGGTGGCATGGGGAGGGGCAACAGTTCAAGGCAGCAGAAGGCAATTAAAGTAGCAAGATCAAAAAAAGGAACAAGCCACTTGTCTTCCCCTATATTGCATGCAGGTTATGCACTTACATCATCTCTGTGCCACCCTCTTGCATAGGCTCAGGGGATTTACAAAATGAGCGCTCTGGCCCCATCCTGTATCACTTAGTTATACTTCTAAACTTCTCAAGCTGATACAATGTATCAACCATAACAGGTTCTGACTCCAGATCTTTTGCAAAGGGGAAGGTGAAGAGTGCAAAGCAATAAAAAAGTTAAGATGTAGTATGTATATGCATCTATTCTCTGTGATGTATGCAATCATTATATTATGCAAAAAATACTAATAAAAATGAAAGAAAATGTAATTATTTTTGTATTGCAAACCTACTAATAAAAAAAGAAACACTCATTTTGCCAAGTCAGTGCTGAGTCAGTTGCTTCCATGAAACTGGTCCCTGCTGCCAAACAAGTGGGAGACCACTGCCTAAAACACTCAGTATGTTGGGTTCTTACACCCAAAGCAGAGAATAGACAAAGAATTGAGAGTATGTTCCTAAATGGCCATGATATTACATAAATTAATTTTCAAAGGAATAAACTGGAATGAAATTTTGTTACCTGTCTTTCATTCTTCATACAAACAGAATACTTAAGAATTCAACTTCCTATGTGGGAAGCAAGGAAGTCTTTCACATCATTCTGTATCCCAAGTGCCTGACCAAACACTAATTTCCCTAAGCTGGATCCCAAGAAGGAAGATGACCCAAACTTTATGTTCAAAAGACAAAATCCTCTGGGCAATCAAAGTTGAATCCTGAAAAGAAAAAGGGCCATAGGTGCAGATCATGAGAGAAAGACCAGTTTTAAATGGAAAGTTGGTTGTGGAAAGTTGGCCATCTCTCAGAGGGCACTTGGTCACTAAACTTCAGTGAAAGGTCAAATCTGAGAATGACCAATAAAAAGGTTAATAGTGCTTATAAGTTGCTGAGGTTGTAGAAATGGAAAATGAAGAGGGGCGGACCAGTTTGCCCTAGTGAGTATGCAAATAGTTCTTTACTTTGAGGCTCAAAAGAGACTAAGTCTTGATTTCTTAGTAATTTAAAGCATGAACAATTGCTTTGCTTAGAAGGGACAGTCAGTTTCAAAATAAGGGTCAATTTGAAAGAGCTTTTATGGAAGCCACTGGCAAGCTTTCTAGCACTGTAGATGTCTCCTGTGTCCTCTACATTGTGGCTCTGTGTATTCCAAATTGGGTTATGGCTGGATGGTAACTGGATCTAATATCCTGCTTGATTTTCACACTAAGGTACAGTGTCAAATATTTGTCTCATTAAGACCCTAACAGTGGCAGAGACATGTTTGAAATGACACTGACTGTCTTCTTTCTTTCAAGCTTCTTGGATAACATCTTTCAAGTTCAGGGGGTCAAATATAATAAGCATGGCTGACACCTGAGAATCTAAGAGAACAGTATTCTCCACACTGAGCCAAGAAGGCACAGAAGGTATTTTTTCAGTTTCCTTAAGATGCCCTTAAATTGTGAGAGTTGGAGAAAATACAGAATTAGAATTAGAGCCTTTCTATAGAATGCAATACTTCGCAAAAATAAAAGACTTTGGGTTTTATATTTTTAGATCTAAAAAATAGAAGGAACAGTAATAAAGAATCATGAATCATACTTACAAATATAACATCTGGCCGAATTCATTTTAGTAAATTTTTACGGAGGGTGTTTTATGAAAACGTGATTAGCTCACAGACTAACTTGAGCTTTAAAATAAGAACAAATTGTAATACAGTACTGTTTAAAGTATTTGATTTTTGTGGCTTAGGAATGAGGATAGAACTGCTATTACCAAACGTGTGGCCCTCACTTCCTTTAGAGAATGACATGCCAGTAGGTATAGGCTTCTCAGTCGGGAATGCATGTTCAGAATGCATTGTTGCAAAATGATGTAGTCATGGGATTTAATTCTAGCCTCAAAATGTGAAAAGAGAGCACACATCTGCTGGTTTATTACTACTTCTTGCCTGGAGTGTGAACATGTGGCTTAGGGCAACAGCAATCACCATAATGTGTTTTTTCAATGAGTATAGGGGAACTATTGGGAGAAAAGCTGAGCTCCATTATCACAGTAGCAGAAGTTTAAATTATGAGAGTGGATAGATGAAACCAGCCTGGCAAGGAATACAACATGGTATAGTCATGGCATAAAGATGATATAAGAAAAAGAAATGTGCATGAGGGATAAGAGTAAGGTAAAAGAAGAACACTCAATTGACTTAGAAATGATCAGTGATTCTTCTTAAAAAATTCTTCTTAGAAAAATTGATCAGAGAACTGGAAGAAAATGCTAGTGACAAAGGAATAATTAGAAAAGGTCAGTGAATGCTTTATTCTTACCACAAAAATATAGGGACAAAATAGGGTCTGTCCATTTTCAAGTGTTTCTGCAATTGAGAGATAAACTTACGCAGGAAATGATGGTAAAATCCTAAAATTTAAAAAATAAGGAAGTGTCATATAAGGTAGACATTTCGCAGAAGGTTGAAGCAAATGGAGAAATGGAAGGCTATGCAGAAAGGAGTACCGGGTCAAGGAAGCACTTGGAGGCATAATGACAGTTTAAGAGAAAGAACTCATTAGCAAAACACTAGGAATGAGGAGTGTGAGATGTATTACCGCAGTCTTATCTTGGGACTAGTAGGAGAAGGAATTATGGTAAAAGAATTGTGTTTAAGCAGGGAAAGGATAGGTCTGTGTCCTTGGGTGAAAAGAATTCAGAATGACTGTTTGTATTAGCAAAGTTTTTAGAGGCATAAGCTGAAGCATTGTCACAGTCTCACGCTTGTCCTCATGTGGTATAACATCATATTATCTGCTGTGAAAGGCATGTTGGAAGTTGTGTCATTTGCGTCAAATCTGGCTAATTGCCCAACAATAATTAATGTAGCATTTATCTTCTAAGAACCTAAAGGAACACAATAATAAACATGATGTCATGCCAATCAGTTTTCCCTTTACAGAGATTATGATATAGCGGAATACTTCCCTAAAATTCAGTTGATTAAAATGTGAGTCTTTAGGAAATTAAGATAGACTTCAAAGTGTTTATTATTATTTCTTTCTTAATTGCTTAATGAATCTGAGAGACTTAAAACTAGCAAGTAAGCAAATCAATTTATATTCTGTGGTTTCTATATATCACCATTTGATACCAAATTCATAGTAAACCTAAACATTGAAACTCATTGAGGAAAAACAATAGTAGGAATTTATTCATAATACATCCAAAGATTTCAGGAATAAATGTTCTTGAGATATATATATATATATATATATATATATATATATGTTTAATGGAAGAATTATGATAGGTAGTAGAGGTCTTTTGAAAATTTTGAAGTGTCAGAATAAGTCAATTACTTTATTGTTATAATAAAATAAATTCTATGATTTGTTCTATCTCTTTCTCTCTGAATGGCAAACAGATTTACATACATTATTTAGTTATGTCAAGCAATATAAATCTTAATTACTCATTAATTATTAGCTATTACCTCAACTTCAGAAATCAATAATCTAAATTTAAAGTTTCTTTATAGATTTTCCAGGTACATTTTAAATATTTATAGTTGTATGTTTAAATTAAAGTACTAAAAGGCTTAGAATATTTCGAAAAAGTGCATAGTATAAAGCTAGAGCACCTTGTGATCATAGTTTCCACTTTCTGTTATGAATATTAAGTTACCAGAAACAACAGATGTTCTGATTAATTACAAACACTGTTGCAGTGACTGTGTTAAAGTCATCATACAGGCCACACTCTCACAAGTCAGTCATGTAGACAGTTACTTAACAAGAATCTCTGCCAAGCAAAGGATCTTTGATGCAGTTTATACTGTGGGTGCAAGAAATGTTTGCTATTAAATGAGGGTCAGCCAAATCAGGGTTTTCATAGAAGGGGAGATGTGTTTTGTGATTTATACTCAACTCTGATGAAAACAGTCTTCATCTGGAAAATATTCACTTTTCTTGAAAAAAAAATACTATAGCTGTCTGCCAAGCCCTTTAGAACATAGCCTTAGTCCATCTGAAGGTAAGTTATACAATTTGGAATATAATCATATGTTACTTGCAAGATATTTTAGTGGCATCCTATTTTTCTAAGAAACGTGTTTTCTCACCAGCAAGCATGTCCTTTACTGTGTTTCCCTCTTCTCTAATGCCTGACAGAATATTGGGTAAATAGACAAGTATTTGTTGTTTTATTTTTCAGATCTTCATGTCAAAATCTGTGATACACATGCTAGAAAACTAGTATAATACTACTTCAATGATTATGTCAAGGCTTTCTAAAATGGACTGATGACACGGTAAGGGGAGACAGGAGGACTGGGAGGGAAGGGGAGATAAAAATAATTAAGATATGAGGTGAATATATCCCTCATTCCTCAACATGAATTTAATTTTTATGTAATGAAAACACATACTAATAAAAAGGAGACTAGAAAGACTTTAAAATAAAATGAACTAATGACAATATTACCGGGCTCTAAGTTGTTGTTTGTTCTCCATATTGATACGATGAAATTTAATAAATCTTTCTGTATCTCATTTTGAAAGAGTAAAAGATGCATGCAAGTGTTCAATTAAATTACAGATGGCATTTTGGTGCCAGTTTATTTTAGATTCCATAATAGATTTCAGAATTAAATAAGTAATGACATTTTATTTATTTATTTAACATTTTAAGAGTATTTAGAAAATACTTTTGTGTACCTAAATTATCCAAAATGTATATAATTTTATAGACTACATTTTCTAACAGCATAAAGATGGCTTTGATTTAATGTAACAGACATTTTTATAACTAACTTCACTGGCCTATTTGCAATAACCGAAGCTGTTCATTTTATGTCCAGATGGTATCTAGGGTTTCCAGAGGATAGCTAGTGGTTTGAGATTTTCTAAAGAAAATCTCAAATCCTAAAGGTCTAGAATGAGTTCTGGAGAATATTAAAGAAAGGCCCATATTGATTTTAGAAGTGTTAGAATCCAGCTACTAATGTCCAAAACAGAAACTGCATATTGAAATCCTCTTGACTTCTCTTTAGCATAAAGTGTATTTAGCTTGTGATTATTTGAAAGAAAGTTGGAGTGGATGACATCCAATATCTACTTAAAAACAATTGTTGATGATTTCCCTTAAGATTACACTTTAAAAAGGAAATGAAAAATTATAAATCACAGAGAAAGTTGACGTTTTTATTACAGTGTTCAGAACTTGAGTAACTATAGATACATTTAAATTATGTAATTACAGCAATTAAGTGTGGACCAGGCAGAGCATGTCTAGTACATTATATGTCAAATGGATATATTAATGATCACCCAAGAATTGAAAATGTCATATTTGAATCTTTACATATATAAGGTTGGTGTCTAAATTTATATTAGTGGAACTTATGATAATCAAAGAAAACCACTAAAATACTTCAAATCATTACATAGACAAATGATCTTTCATGTTAGTGTTACTTTATCCTTGACTTACGATGGAGTTGCATCTCAATAAACTCATAAGTTGAAAATATTATAAGTTGAAAATGCATAAACATGAATAGACACTTCTCTGTTGGAGAAGTACAAATGGCAAATAAATATATGAAAAATTTTTAATGTCACTGATTGTTCTAGAAATGCAAATTAGAACATTGCTGAGTTCCATCTCACTCTAGAAAGAAAGACTCTGATGAAGAAATCAAGTACTAACAAATGCTAGTGGAGCTGTGGGGGAAAGGACCCTTTTCCACTGTTGGTGGGAGTGTAGATTGGTGCAACCACTATGTAAGTGAGTGTGGAGATTCTTCAGAAAACTAGGAATAGAGTCCCATTTGACCAAGCTTCCATGGAATCAGACTAAAGCTCTGTTATCTCTTTAGTAGAAAGTTAGCGGTGTGACACTTGCTTTTGTTGCTTTCAGCTGTGCACATTTAGAGGTTTCCTATTGTTCTTTTCTTGCTGCTTTGGAAATGCACCATGATATAGCTTTGAAAATTAAGTACATTTTAGCACCTTTATGGATTAAGAACTTAAAACAAATTGACTGTTAATGTATATATTTTTGTTATTGAGCTTCAGATTTCTCTCCTTTTACTCTAATCTGGCATTTAATTTGTTGTTATGTCATCTGTCTCTTTTAGTGTTGTTAAAACCACAAAACAATTTTCTTTTTGTTTTGTTTTTAGAGTCCCCCATTTATTAAGAAAATTAAAGGAGCATTAATACATAGTTCATACTCAGAAAATGTAACACATCTCAAAGAGCTCAGTGTCATCCAGTGTCATAGTCAGTGATTTCACCACAGTCCAATTATTAACAGAACAAAAGAAGACAACAAAACCCAGGGTCTTTATAAATCTAAATATCACTGTCAAATAGCATATGGAGAACCATAACAATAAAGTGACTAAAATCAGAACAAACTGAAATCTATTAAAATGTGTTGCCTAAAACTTGTCATCATTTATTATTTTTACATGTAGAGTAGACAGAATCTTATATCAAAAACAATATAGTTTTGTCAGGAAGTAGGTTTGAATCCTGTCTATGGAACTTAATAGTACCAGCCGTAAGAGGGTATGTTTGTGATTTCATAACTGGCTCAAATTGCCTCTTCTGTGTCTTCATGACGTAATAGGTTGTATACTTGTCTCCTAGCATATCAGTAACGACCGAGAGAACAAAACCCCATTGCCTTGATAGATTGGAGAAGATGAATGGGACCAAGATAGGACCAATTAGTCTTTCCTAAGATTGTTATGTAGGTTTCAAGGAAAGATAAGTTGACTTTCTTCTTCATGAGCAGGGAAGATTCAATGGTGGTAATACAGTGTCCCAGTCAACCAGTACCGAAAAGAGAGGTGGGGATTGTAAGAGGGAAGATGCTCATACCAGGTGCTATGAGTACAGGAATCTGTCTAGAGAATTTGAAGTTGTGAAAAATGGAAGAAAATGGTGGGGGGAGAGGAGAAAGAGAGAGAGAAGGGGGGAGAGAGAGAGAGAGAGTAGAAGGAGAGGCAGAGGCAGAGGCAGAAAAGCAACACAATTCATGGATTTTAATGATACTAATAGTTCAAAGCTTTGAATTTTTGCACTTAGCCCAATGTAATTATCACAGGGTTCCATTCACTCTCAGGCATGACCTGACTAGGACAATAGTTTTCTCCCAACTCTTAACTTAGTGTCTGTGCTTTATGTAAAGTGAATTGGTTATTAGTTTCTGCATTGGTTGGGATTAGTCTTAGGAAAATTGTAGGGTAATTTACAAAGATGAGTGGCATGAATTTTTTAATTCCTATTAAAATTGCTATACTTTTCCAAGTGTGAGGTACTAGCAAAATTGTGTAAATGGAACAGAAATGTTCTACTAGGTTTTTATATTTTCTAAAGCAAAATTAACAGAGAAGAATATATTTAACACGGCCCAGACATGAAAGTAAGTTATGTGCTTGCTAGCCTCACATAAACACGATTGTGCTTCATGAGACATGAGAAGTGCTGTAAGGTATTATTTCTGGAAACATTGTATATGTTAGCATTTTCCTACACCTTAAACACCAATCACAGTACATTATCATGTTTAAAAGAATGCTACCCTGACATTTTCAGGTATTATTTCTAGAAAAATGACAGCATTACAGAAGCCACCCCAATAAGTATATATGCCGTGAAACTCTACTAAGTTACATGGGTACCAAGTGAGGTGTTTAAAAAACTCAAATATATGTGAATAGGTACCAATAAAAGCCATCTTATGGATTAAAATTCTACATCTGTTGCACTTTATTAGCAGAAAATTGCCATATATTTGTTTACTCAGTAGTAAATGGAAGACAATTTTGTGCTAATAATGTGGTTGTGCAGACTTTAGGTGACATAAGGAGAGAGAATGCATAATTTTACCTGAATCTCCAAGAGACGAATTTTCAGACAAAGAAGAAAACAGAGTGTGTAAGAGCAACTGCCCATTTCAAGGCCTTGCTGTGTGCAGCAAGTGAACTGCTGGCCCAGTTTCTGTGTGATAAATACCAATTTCAAAGCATATGTATTTCAAAACAGATTTGCCACTTATGAATATTCTGATTGTTCTCTCCCCAATTATGAAATCAGATGACTAAGGGATTTCACCTTATAATTGGTCAATTTTTTTTCAATTGTCATACATTTTGTAAACTCTTATTCCTTCTTTAACTTTTCTTTAAATTGCACAAATAAGCATTAGTCATTTTAAACACCCTCCCATGGGAAACATCCATTAAAAAAGAAGCTTAAAACTAAAGCAACGCATGAAAGTTGTATTAGGGGCTGACATTAGTTTTCTGTTACCATAACAAATACCTAAAATAAATCAATTTTGAAAAGAGGAAAGATTAAATTTCCAGGCACAGCTCCCAGGGCATTGGCACTATTGCTTGAGGCCTGTCATGGGACTGAACGTCATGGCAGAAATGCATGAAGTAAGAGTCCGGTCATCCCATGAATCGGACACTGGTGTCCCCACATCCTCATCAAGACCACTGGTGACTTCACTTTTCTCACTAGGCCACATCTCCTAAACCTCATGCCACCTCTCAGTAGTGTCAGATAAAGTGTAAATTGAGGGAGGCCCCTAAGTGAATCACAGAGCAACCTTAGTGCCAGATACTCTGGTCTCTGATTTTCTAGTTCAAACAGATCGAGGGGACTTCAGCAGCATTCTTCACTTCAGATTACTTCAGCTCTGCTTCCA
Organism: Hydrochoerus hydrochaeris; assembly: GCA_004027455.1. Lineage (NCBI taxonomy): Eukaryota > Metazoa > Chordata > Mammalia > Rodentia > Hydrochaeridae > Hydrochoerus > Hydrochoerus hydrochaeris. The sequence goes on from PVLA01003027.1 coordinate 49,572, forward strand.
TCAGTGTGGGACAGGGGAGGGCACAATGGACAGGGCAGTAAATATGAGTCATTATACTCATTCTGGTCATCTAAAAGTCAATACCATGTTTTGTCCAGAGGGACAAATCCTAGCCCTAATTTCCTGTTACTCATATCACTATATGATTGCTGTTGTCCTCACACAATTATTCAGCTATTTAGATGGTTGGCAATAAGATAAGTTAGCTATGAACAGAACATATTTAATTACTTTCTTCTGTCACAGGAAAAACTGATTTTCATCAGGGGAAATTAGACTTTCAAGAGCAATAAAGGAGGAAGGAAAGGAATAGCCTTTGTCAGAATTTTCCCAAATAAACATGAAAAACTGTGCTGGCTGTTATGTGAATATTGAATATTAAATGAGTTGAGGTAAGATCATTATCTTTTAATAAAAGAAATTTGTGATTGTATGCATTTGACAGATGGCGTGTTGACTTGGCATCACCCAAGTGAGGCTTGCTCATTCCCAGCAGAGTTACGAGCCAGGCATTCCAGGATCTGGCCGGCTTACTCCTATATCTCATCTAATATGCATCCAGAGCACACATTTTAGTGCAAAGAGCTCTCTTAAGTCTCTGGGGAAAAAAAATCACCGCAAAGTCTATTTAATTTGCTTTTCATTTCCCATATCCAAATTAATTCTAAAATCTATCATATATGATCATCCATCTAGATGTCTTATAGTACTGTACTGCCCATCTCAGGAAGAATTGGCAAGCAGAGAAAATGATGAAAACAAATAGATAAATCTCTCAGTTAGTGAAGAGAACTAGCCATGAGCAAAGAAATGCCAAATGTTTTCAAATTGGTGTTTACCTTGCTGTATACTGAGGTGTAGATAAGCAGAATTCTTTTTCTCCTAACCTTAGTCTGCAAAAGGGTATAAGAAACATTTTTGTGGGTTAGTACAACTCAGTCCTGCTCAACAATGGTTTATGTGGAAATTCTCTGAATCTTGTACATGGATTATTTCCTACATAAAATAAATATTTTTGGTTAAAATACTCCATTGTCAAGATCTGTGTCTCTGGGAGGGAAGGATTATAAAAGTGCTAGAGTGATCTACATTTGGGCATATTTTCTTCCATTTCTCTTTATTACTATTTCATTTCTATTTATTACTCTCCTAGAAAGTAAGGGTTACAAATTCCAAATAATGATTCACAAAAGAAGGCAGCATTGCACATAATTCACGGTTAATCTTCCTTGTTACTGTTTCAATTTAAATGTCCCCCTGCCCAAAGCCTGAATTGTTTATAAGATGATTGTATTATGGGGTGCTACACTCATCAGTGGAATCATGCATTGATGGATGTATGGGCCTGGCTGGAACTGGACTACTGGGTGTGTGTGCCCTGGAAGTGTGTGTTATTGGCCTTGGCTTCTCATTTCCTGTGCTTCTGAAAAGCTATGGGATGAGCTGTTGTCATCTGTCATGTGTTTCCAAAATGCTGTTTGTGCTCTGGAGTTGGGTGATTTTGGACTGAACCCACTGGAAACTACAAGCCAAATAAACCCTCCTTTAAATTGTGGGTTAGGGAACATAGTTAATATCTCCCCTTTGTTCTGAGAGTGAGCAGACCACAGAAAACATACATTCAGCTGGACCCACGGTTTTATTCCACTGGAAGGAATTGCAAAGTAGCCAATTCTGATGTTGTTTTGCTTTAAGCATATGGTTTTGGGAAGTCCCAATACCTGTAAACAGATGCTCTTCCTCCAATATGTGCCTTTCCAGTAATTAAACTGATACTTTGGCCCCTTCAGGCTTACCATTTTGTCTTTTTAAAAGTGGGTTAGAACTTGAATAGAAAACCAAGTTATGTTGAATAAGAACTGTTTCACATACCACAGGTTCTTTCCCCTATACTAATGAAACCATGCAGTGACTCTTGCTAAAATAAAAGACACAGAAATTGAATTATTAGGCTTGCCAAGGGCAAAAAATGATATGACCTACACACAAATTTAGGTACATATGACCAAAAGATTTTGCTGATCTCACTTGTGATGCAATGTACCACAGAAAAAGGAAACCCACTGGCCTGGTCTCTATCCTGTCCTGGGCTGTCTAGATAGGAGAGGTGAGTAATATGCAATATATTTCTTTATACACAAAAGACATCAGTGGACTGGTCAGATTTCAAGAAGGAAATGAACAGCTGCATCATGTCCAACTTTCCAAGGCTATAATTTACACAGTGTATTCAGCAATACCAATAAAGATGACCAATGAAGATCAATTTTATCAAATTTACTAACATTATTCCAAACCTCTCCTACCCCAAATGCATGCCTCCATCCATGCACTCACATAAGATCATCAATTTTACTTGTATATTCCAGACATCATCCACAAAGCTCTGAGTAGGATGTACAAAATGCAAGTATTTTCTCATAAGAGCCAAAATATTGGTAGTTTTGAAATACCATAGCATCTGCCTTTTTAAAAAAACATTCTGAGGCTCCATCTTTGAATTAAGTCAACAAATTTATTCACGTGTATATGCAGTATGATCAATAAATAATGGATATACATGAATGTACATAAGTTTATTGAATTGTGATATAGATTTTTAAAGTAGTGTTAAATATATTGGGATTGTGGGTGTCAATGCGATTCCTATGGAACTATGAAATCTTCAGAAAATGAAATAGAAGAGTATATTCACAACCTTATATGCATGCCATGTAGTTAACTGAAGTGAAAATATATGATATAAATAAATAGAAACAAATATTTTCTGATTTTTGCTGGTTTTACATGAGATATCATTGATACTGTTAAAAAAGAAATGTATTTAATTGAACAAACAAAAACAGAATAGTACACTAATGCATTTTAATTCTAACCAAAAGTAAAGGGTATCACTCTTTAAGAGTCTTTTAAGACTCTAATCTTAAAATTGTAAGATCTCTGATATGGCTCAGTTCAAGTTGTTTTTAAATCCCAATAAATTTTGATTCTTAGTTTTAACAGTAATATAGTGCTGAAATCCCTGGCTCACAAAGGTATGTAACAGGAAATGGAATCCGGGCTTTCATTGCTGACTTTGCTATACAGTGATAGGTTCATGTCAAAGAAATCCATGGTTCGTCAATATTCACAGGTGAATTTATGTCTTAACATTTGCTTTGTCCTGCAGTGAGTGAGGTCATATTTGGCAAGATCTAGGCCATTGATGGCTTCATCAGCAAGAAAACGATTATGGATCAATATTTCAGTGTTAAAGTTGTCTGAAGCAAAGTGACATTTGGAATCATTCTGCACTGTGTCCAAATATTTGAAGATTTCTGCCTACCGTTGAAGGGATGATGCTTTTTGTCTTTAAACTCTGTGGAGCTCTCGAATGTTTTGGGTGTAGTTATCTTCTGCATTATTTTGGAAAATGGCAGATGAGCCAAACTCATGATTTTCCATAGCATAAATGATGCCATCTCTAAGACCTTGAAGCAAGAACCAAGAGATTTACTTTACTTATCAGGTCACTTATGCCCATCAAGTTTGGAAAATCATTAGTAAAACCTTCCCTGAAAAAATTTTTCAAAGTATCTTCCTTTTTCAAAAGAGGGGTAAAGATTTTTTTTTTCTAAATTTAGCAGTAAGTGTCTGAAAAGTTCTCTCAAAAGTCAATATATTCTTTGCAAAAGTATAGAACACTATATTTAGTGTTTCACAGAGAAACTTCCCAAAAATGATAAAATTCAAAGTTCAGTCAGATGAATTGGCAGCTAGTCTACCAATATATTATGGTATGATTTTTTTCCCTAGAGATTGTTAAAGAATACCAGTGCATTCAGGTACAGATATCACATCATACTTCTGCAAAAAATAAAGTTTACATAACATAAGGCCAGTGACTTTTAAAGCCAAATACTTTTATCGGTCTATTTCTGAATTTTAAGGGTAGTTTGTAAAGCAATAAAAAGCAGAATAAAAATAGCATATATTCATATAAAGCTATGTACACAACTATACACACAGTCAGATGTATTGTTAAGATCCATGAATTACATTTTGTATACAAATAAGCAATGTTAAGACTGAAGATGGTATATAAGTTGACTTTTGTGCCTAGAACTAAAGTCTAGATTATTTCTTCCTACTCTCTTAGTTACAATAATTTCACACTACCTGCCTTCATGTATTCTAAATTTTCTTTAAGTATAAGAACAATATTAAATGAAAGTATCTTGTAAGTTAATTGTTTTGTTTAATAATGGCAACAATAATAATATATCAATTTCCACATTAGATTTACACTTACAAAATGCCACAGTGAAGAACTAAAAAGAAAGATAATTGAAAATTTTGAGAAGATGGCATAGTCACTTGTGCAGTGATCATACACAGAGATTTTAATTCTTATTTATTTTCAGAAATTGTAAGCTTTTTACTTTAGCAAATAGAATCTCTTACTTGAGAGGATTCAAAAAAAATCTCATCTCAGCATTAATTACATTTTCTGAATATACTGAACATATGCTTTAGTTTTGTAATATTAGCATGTAAATTTAGCAAGCAACCTACAGGAAAACAAAAATCATGTTTTCAGATGCATGTTTTAAACATATAATCACATTAATCTAAGCATGCTTCAGTAAAATTTATAGTCATAACTTGACAATTATAATTACGTATCAACTTAACTGATTTGAGAGATCACAAAAGTGGACTTCGGAGGGCCTCTGGGTGAGTCATGGAGGCGTGACTCTGAGGTCTATCTGCTCTCTCTCCTCTTCCTTTCTGGCAGTTTCCCTGCTCTACTTCCTTGTCATTGTGATCTAAGTAACTTTGCCGTGTGTTCCCTCTATGATGTTTTTACATTACAGCCAGATAACCATTGACTGAATCTCTTAAAACTATAAGCCAAGTTAAATCTCTTCCCTTTTGAGTTGTAACAGTCAGGTCTTTTGTCTTGGTAACAAAGAAAATGACTAATAAAATAATCAAAGTCTGTTATATAATTTAATACTTTTCTAGTCATAAAAATAAGAAAAATTTTATTTCAAAACCCTAAACCTGATAGTTATGCCTTCCAGTACTTAATGTTCCTAGATGTTTTTCCATCGAAGAACACTTGACTTTATTCCTTTCTACCTCAATTATTTATCCAAGTATTGCCTTTTCATTATTCTATCTAATCTTCCTTATATAATGAATGGCAAATACATACAAATTGCCTCAATAAAGATCACATAAAATTTGCAGAGGATATAATTAATATTGGAAGAATAGATAAATATCTAATATTATGCACTTAGTAATAAAATCAAATCTCCAGTGCTAAGAAGTTGCTTTACTTGAAAATGAAAGTCATATCTTTAAGACTTATTTCCTTGATTTTGTTTTTCTCTACTTATTCATTCTTGACTCCATAGACAAAAAAGAAATGTTTATTATATGAGGCAATGTTCTCTTTGCTCAATGAGTTTTTTTGTTTTTCAGGTATTAGATTGTCTTCCCCTCAAAGTAAATACTACCAAACTTTTATTCTTTTCTAATATCCTCTTAGCATAAATTTCACTATTGATCTTATTTATGATGACATTGTTTTATAGTTGCTCTAGTCTTTCACAAAGACTACAACAATTTCTGTTCATTTGCTTTTCCTAATTCAATATGCAATAATTTCCTGGTGTAGTATGCATAATATTTACTTAAAGTATATTTTTTGAATAAAGCACGTGTGAACATTTATACACTGATATAGTACATGCACTTACCGCTGAAGATACACATTATCCTGTCAGGCATTGACTCTTAGAAGATAAAATGAAGGGAGGTTTGACATATCTAAGAAGACTGGTTAGTGCAATGCAGGTAATATGGTTATGGGAACTTTTGTGGCTCAGAAGGGACACTATTTAGCCAGGTCATAAGTGTTTATTATTGATTCACAAAATAGCCACCAATACACCAGTTGAACAACAGCATGAAGAAATGGATAAAACATTCTGGCTTAATTTACTCTTCCATAATGTATAATTCCAAAGCTCTTTAAATTTGAGCAGATTCAATCATCTGGGTTTATCTTGAGTTATAACCAAATAAGCATGGTAACAAAGTATAGGAAAAATCCATTTGAATTTTCTTTGATTTTTATGATTTATTTACAAGGCAATTCTAATTTCTTACCTACATGCTGGTCTCTAATCCAGTGAAGATATCATGTGGATATAAATAATTTACAGTTGCTTGGAAAAATAGTTGATTAAACATATTTTATATTTAATTATCTTGATATGATACTCTTTCTGGTGTGTTGAACTATTTCAAAACTCATACTGCTTTTAAAATATGACTCAAATAAAATTTTCTGAAGCTGCCTGTGATTATTGGAACTTCTGTTCTGTGAGAGACACCAGTTGTGCCCACACATTTTTTTCTACTACTGTAGAAAGAAATGTCAATGTTTTTCTCCCAAAATAGGGACATGGGCACACATAAAAATGAGAGAAAACTTTAGAAGACTTTCACAGAATACATTTTTCTCTTAAAGATTTTGAGGAAATTATTTAATCTAACATACTAATATACTTTTAAAAAAATTGAGATATATCTGCTGCTATGTGGCCTCTGCCTCTTGCATTTGTGTCTCTTGGCAGTCTGGATGAAGGAAAGCCTTCTGCATCTGATCCTTCACCATTTACAAATATCATTCTAATCACATACAACATTCACCTAATCTTCATGTGTGTGCCCTTTACCTGACTTGTTTTGCTTGGAATTCTTACTCTTCAGGAACTTTCTCTTGTTAAACATTTTCTGATTCTCCAAAACAGAAGTGGTCTTGCATCCTCCAGACTGCAGTATGATTTTGTACAAATTTCATTCTTATTACTTTGAAGAAGATAATTGTTTCATATTTCCATTCCATCTACTAAAAAGTTTCGAAGGCAGAGTTCATTATTAATTATCTATACTAGCAAATATAATTACTAAAATTTCAGTGGGTGCAGCAATGAATAATATCTAGCCACAGTAACTCCCCTTCTGCTCTGGGGAATATATATCAGAAGGCCTAAAACTACAGGTAGTACTGAAGTGTACACACAGCTAGATTTTTTCTTAACAGTACCATAGCATTATCATGTAGTACAAGAGTTAATCTTTCCTTACTTGTTTTATGTTTTGCATCATGACTCTTGTGATTTGAGGCCATTATTGAGTAAGACAAGGTTTACATCAATGGAAGTACTGAGATACTATGATGGTTCACCTGGTAATGAAGACAGCTAGGAACTCACAAGTGGACTGATAGCATGTATAGCACAGACTTCCCAGAGAAAATTACAACTCATACCCAAGGTGGAATAGAGAGAGATGACTTGAGATTTCATCATAAAATGTTTAAAACTTATGAATATTTTTTTCTGAGATTTATATTTACATTGGCAAGAAAATGACAGAAAATGAAATTGTACAATAGGGAATACTACTCTATATTTTTCCTTTTTTAATTTTTTCTTTTTTGTACAGGGACTTGAACTCAGGGCCTTGTGCTTGCCAGACAGGCACTTATGTCACTGAGCTATATCCCTAACTCCTTTTTTGTATTAAAAATCACCAGCATTATGTAATTTTTAAGACAAATCATCTTTCCTTGGATAATCTTGACTTTCTTATTATTTCTTAGGTAATAATCTTACTTTTAAAATTCATCTATTGTTCATTGATTTCAGGTTAGTTTTGTAAAGCTTTTTATGCTAATTAAGAAGCAAGCAGGGAAGTAAAATGTAATTCAAATAGTAGATGTGTATTAAAATATACTTTCTTAAATTTGTCAACTTTGCATATGGTTCTGTTTACCTGTATGCAAAGCATTATGATGGATTATGTATAAGGATTTTTTCTGGCTCATCCATTAAAGGTAATTAAAACCAAAAGAGGAATTGTATTCTGCAGCTGCTTTTATTCTTAGGATCTTCCCAGAAAAAGAACAAGATGAGTTTCAGTATTTATAAAGTGTGTTGTCTGTTAGGGTTCTTACGTGAGGCTAATGCTACCTTTTGCACAGTCTTAATGAGATTTGATGTTTTATTTGTCTTCATTAGGAGGCAAATTAATTTTTAATTAAAAAAGAAAAGATTACTGCATCATTGGATTATTAAAAAACAACTTTCCATATTTTAATTCTATAAACAAGACATAATTATAAATGACTAAGGCCTTGGGGCAATAATCTTACCCATTAAATAACTCATTTCCATGGGGACAATGAAAAACATTCAAAAAATGGCAATTGAGATATTTCATAATCTTATTCTCATTAATGTTTGTGCTGAAAATTAAACTTTTTATTATAGTACTTAAATGCATAAAACTAGATTTTACTTTAGTGTTTTCTAAAACAACTTAATTTAGATAACAAAAGCGTAGCAGTGTGAATTTGTTTTAGTGTTAATTTTTCCTTTTTTTAGTTTTACTCTGTAACACAATAGAATAGTAGTTTTAGCTGTAGGGTAAAATATGAAAAAAGACAGAATCAACATGATAATTGCAGTGCTATATAGTTATACAACAATACAGAGCTATATAAAAGCAACTGTCATCTAAGAAAGAATAAAGTGGTGTGTTGAAAATACATAATGAACACAAATGGAATAAGTAAAGCTTTAAAAAGGGGAGAATTTATTGCTTGAAAAGTTGCCACAGCAGGAAGAGGAAGGTGGAAACTAAAACTGATGTTTTTGCCACTGCTGTTTGGACAGTGAGAGAGGGTGAATATTAGTGAGCAGAAAGTAAATGAGTGAAACAGGAAGGGACTGATGTTTTTTTCTGTCTAATCATGAAGCACATGGACAGTTGGAATCCTTGCAAGCTTTATCTTCTTGAGGTGATCATGGCTGGCTGCCTTGTCATAGAAACCACCTTCACAAGCCTCAAACGCCAGGGGCAGCTCCCTGTTCAGTTAACGTTAGGAAAGTGGGAATGTATGCTAAGGTGAGGGTTTAACTCAAATGCTGAGCATTTGGACCTTCGGATATTTACTCCACAATCACTTTTCACCTAAGTTAAAGTGATTAGTGGCTAGCAACAAAAAACCAAATGCTACTTCTTAAAACCTCTACTTCCTCCAGTATAAAAACTAGCACCATATACCTTATGGTTGCTCGGCAGTTATGGCCAGCAACAGTTTTGTGAGATTTTGCCTCTTTGATCTACTTATCTTTTTTCCAGTCAAACTTACCACTGCTGATAGGCTAGCCTCTACCCTGGTTTGAAACTATTCTTAAATTTTTAGAAGTTTCTGAAATGTTCCTGATGTTTGAATCATAAAAGATCTTAGGTAGATATTTTAGTTAAGCTCAATAAAAAGCATGTTCATAGTAATTTTTTAAAAAGTAAATCTCACCATATAATGTCATATATATATATATATATCATCAAGTTGAAATATTAGAACTGAAAGACATAAACAGAGAATAAATATGACAGAGGAAAGAATTAATGGGCATTATTCAGTCTGAAACATAGAAAGTGATTTAAAAACAAATATAAGAGAGCCCAAGGCATTTGTGAAATAATTTGAAAGTAATGTTGTTAATTATGCTCCTAGAAAGAAAGCAGAATGTGATAACTGAGAAGAAAAAAGAAACCCTGACTCAAAACCTCCCACATTTAGTGAGACAAACTGAGCTCCACAAGTTAACTTAACATCAAACTTGAATATCAGTATCTGCCTGGTTATGTGAGTAATTGAAGAAAATCTGGAAACAAAATAAATTCTTAATGAAACCAGAGAAAAACATATATACAGGGCACAGCAATTTGAATAGTGGTGGACTATTAAGTTGAATAGTTGTGGACTGTTAAAGTGAGAATGGAGACTGCTAACATAAATTTGATTTACAATCAAAGTATATACTCTAACTCATGGTACAAAATAAAGTAACCATTAAATAGATCATTAGAATGGAATTCTGAAATATTACTTTAATAATCAAAGAAATAGAAAGTACAACAAACAAATGAAATACAAAAGACACATTAAAATATTAATAAAATGGTATGAATGCTTATTTGCCTCCAAAGCTGTATTATTATGTCATGGAAAAAACACTCCAATTAAATGGCAGCGATGATCAAAATATATCTGAAAACAAAACAAAACAAAAAACCCACATACATAATGAGTACTTTCTTGTCCATATCAAAAATTCCCTAAAGTGATTACTCTAGTTCTAGATTTTCATTGGTAGAACAATGACAGTGTAACATTTACATCAGAAAGTTAGAAAAATGCATGAATTATGATGATCTAGGCATAAATATTTCCAGGAAAAATATACTGATTATTTTTAGATTTTTACTTTAGCTTTGTTTTCTTGTTTTGACCTAGTATCCATTCCATACTGGACAGTTAAGTATTTTCCCAGTGTCATTTAAAATAGAAACAAGATATTAAAATGTTTTAATTATCTAAAGTTTTCATTGAACAACTTGAAGTTAAATATAACATGGAAACTCTGGGAAATGTGGAACTGTAGCTCCTACTCCTGAGTTATCACTGGTAAAGTATAAAAATGTACCCTGTGTCTACTGACTGAGCATTAATACTGAGAGGCACTCATGTCTTTACCCAATTGGCCCATTGGGAACTTTGGACACCCAAACACACACACACACACACACACACACACACACACAAACACACACACACACACACACACACACACACACACTCTGCACATTGCACAAGGCAATCACTGTAGGATAAAGAAGGAAGTATGGAAAATGCTCACAGGACCCTTAGGGTTAAATAATGTGTGTGAGGTCAGGGACTTTCCTAACCATAAAATCTACATATACATGAACATATGTTTGGTTTATAATTGATATTGACATAAAAATTAAACTCTTGTCATAGTTTCAAATCTTTGGAAATATATTCACTAAAATGTTTGCATTTGTACTCCTTTCTGACTTACTTTAAGAAATAGCTTTTATGAGGCATAATACATATTTTGGTTTTACTAAAGAATTTCAAGTAGAATTTGTTATAGATAAGGTGGTGCAAATCAATATATTGTGAACCCTGCAATTGTCTTACAAGTATTTCATTTAGTTGTTCTTTGACTAAACATATTTTAAAATAATCAAAGTTATTATATAGCAGTGGATATTTTACTAATGTTATTTCTATATTGATGCATAAAAATTTTCAAGGCAGAGAAAGTATATTTGTGAATATAATACACACTGCTATTAGGGCTACATATTTTATAAATGCTGGTTTGTAATATTTAAAGTGAACAGAGGCTAGTATTGTTATAAACAGATAAAGAAATATGTAATATTTTCAGAATAACAGTTTAAATAGCATAACAGTATAATAGCATAATAGTAAAACAGCTTAAATAGCATATCTGGATTTTTGATACATATGACAGATGTGTATCGAATCTCTCTATTGACTACAATTTCTTATGGTTTTGTTAAAAGGAAAAAGACTTTTAAAGGCTTTGAGGGATAAGATTTAGAATTACAAAATGCAAAAAATTTCTGACTCTCAAATTTAACTTCCCTAATCAAAATATTACTGACATTATATAAATTTACTGTATACTTAAAAACTAATGTATTTTAACTCACCAATATTGTGACATACATTTTGTGTCACTTACTATCTTTGGCAAATTTTCATAAAAATACACTAGTGTGCAGTTCAGTATTTTATAATAGTTGTTTTATCAGTTACTAACAAAGTACCATTTTTGAGACATCAGTTATTGCTACTGACTAGTCTACATCTTTAAGTTTCCTACATAGTTATTTTCAAATACAAGGAGAGATATTAAATGTGAATGGTCGTGTTGCTGTATCATGCAATTGTTTAATCATGAAATTGTTTCTGAATGAATTTTGCTTATGTTCCATTAACTGGGTCAGTCAAAATATACTCATTCAGAAACAAATTCATGACCAACACCTTATCCACATTCTTTATTTAGAATTGGTGTCAAAGCATTACACTGCTAACAAACTGAATATATTTATTTTTAATGAGTGCTTCGAATTTCTAAAGACAAAAAAAAGGTTTAATTAAGGATGAGTCAACCAACACAGTGGCATTAATTGTGCAAACATATATATTAATGCTATGCTAGCAAATACTTTAATCAGAGATTAAAAAATGGGTATGATTAAAATAGATGGTGAATATTTAAATTATTAAGGAAAAATATGTCCACATTAATCCTCCTCAAATTATCCTCCTTGCCCTGGAACGCATTTGTCCCATTGTTCTTGCCCCTTTCTGAAGTAGTTCTGAAAGTTTGGTTTCCTGAGGACCTTCATGATCAGCAACCCTGAGAGTGCTGTAGCTGAGCACTGTTCAGGGAGAGGGAGGCTTTACAGAATATCAAGGTGCATCATCACCTGCCTTATCCTCTGAATCTGGGACTTTGAAAATCTGGGATCTTTGGCAAAGTGAAAATGACTGTGAAAGCTAAAGAATTCTAATTGATTCTGGATATTTTGGCAGCTAGGAAAGCACAACTAAAGACATTCATGAGACTGGACTTTGAAAACTGCTCTGCAAAGTGGCAAGAAGGAGGGGATAAGTGTGTGTGAAACCAAAGAGAGTAGGGTAAGGGCGGAAACGGCAATGCGACTTTCACTATCACACATTTTTCAAGAATTTAAATTTTCTCTGTGATTCTCAATTATACTGTGTAGATACATTATTGAGTCATAAAGAAACAAACTCCTTTTGTGGTGCTCCAGGTCCTTTAAGGGAAGCAGATAATTTACTAGTTGTCTTTTACTAAATTGAAAATATGGATGGTCATATAAAATTCAGGGTAAATTCTATAAATATAAGCCAATCAAGTGAAAAATGTCCTTCTAACTGTTTATCCAGCTTAAACCATACACGCAAACATGAAATTGTTATGGGTATGAAATTGTTGTTGCCAGGTATATTGCCTCCAGAGTCTTTCAAGTCCGGCCATCAGGGTAAAATGATCATGAGGACTGTAAAAAGACAATAGTAAGAATAGAATGCATGTTCACAATTGCACAGTGTCTCTTTTCAAGGTCAGTTAGCAATCTATCTGGGCCAGACATTTACCAGATGAAAGGCTCCTTAATCTGATGCTTTATTCAATTTGTCATAAATATGGATGGTCTGACAGAGATAACCTACTCCACGCTGGAATTGATGGGGAGGGGTAAATTGCACCTGAAATATTATATGGCTTTCTAAGGCATATGACTACTTTTAGTTTTACCCAGGACACATTCTCTGATCCCTTAAAATCTACTACAAGGCCATTATGCTAATATTGACATTGTTTAGTCCTTTTTAAATGGGATGATACTAAGAGCTATTAGAAATGGCAAACATAGGCTGCTATATACTTTATGCCCTACTAGTATCCATATAGAGATTATTAACTACAGTTAAGAGGATATTAAATGAACATATTTGATGTTGAAATAGTATACTATGCAGTGGGCCTCCTTATCTGTGGGGATGTGTTTCTACACTACTAGTGGATGCCTTAGGCCAGTGATGAACCCGTTAGAGACCAGTGCCTGAACTGCAACTCAAAACCTACTTACTTAATACACAGCACAAAACTGAAATTAAACTTGAATACTGAATTCGTAGTTTAGAAAAACAACTTATGCATTAACATTTTAGGTCATATAAGAAAAACAAGTAACACATGTGTCATAGGTTCACCTCCACTCCTCAGATTGTGAGACATACTAAACCCTATGTTCTAGCATAGGGTTGTTGGGAAGAAATACCTGACAAAGGAGGAAAGGTTTATTTTGGATCATGATTTCAAAGCATCCAGTTCATGGTCAACTAGTTACATGGCATGTAGGCTTGTAGTAAAGCAAAAACATCATGGCAGAGCAAAGCTGCTCACTACGTGGCAGCCAGGAAACAGAGTGTGAGAGACCCAGCATGTGAAGGGCCAGGGTGAAGCTATAATTTTCAAAGGCATCACACTCCCAGTATCCCAATTCCTTCAGCTTGGTGCCACCTCTCGATAGCTTCTTAAGTATCAACTCATGAGTGAATGAATCCCTGATGAGGTTAAGTACCTTCATGATACAGTCACCTCACTAGGTTCCCCTTTGAATGTGGGTGCACTGTGGATTGTCTTAGTTCCTTTTCCCTCGCTGAGGAAAATTACCCAAAACCCAAAGTTAAAGGAAGAAAGGTTTATTTAGCTCACAGTTTGTGGAGGTTTCAGTCCACGCTCAATTGGCTCTAAGGCAGGGTGGCATACACAGAGGGGCAACAATTCATGGTAGCAGAAGATACAAAAGTATTCAGAGCAAAAGGGGAATGCCAGGCTCTTTTCGTCCCTTATATTGCATGTGAGCTACCTTCCCTAGAATGGGTGCTCTATATCCTAGGGTGTAGACAGACACCCTGGGGCAGGTCCTCTATACCTTAGGAGGTAGAACTGTTGAGTCACTTAGTTAAGCTTCTAAACTTCATAAATTGATACAATGAATCAATTATTGCAACATCCAAGGGGGTAGACAGCTGCCATAAGGCAGGTCCTCTACAACCCAGAATGTAGAACTACTGAGTCACTTAGTTAAACTAAACTTATCGAGTTGATGCAGTGAATAAGCCATTATAGAGATCAAGCCCTCAGTGCATGAATCTTTGGAAGAAACTTTCCTGTTTAAATCACAACTCCCTACAACAAGTGCCTCTTCCATATTCACTAAGTATTTCTTGTAGTGTATTTGTAACTTTTGCAATTTGAGAAGCAGTGACAAAAGTAGTATGATTTTTGATTTGTCTTTCTACAGTTTCACAAAGATTCATTTTTAACATGAAACTTAGCAAGATCAAGTTTTTTTCCCAGCTCATGTCAAGAACTTTCATCTTTTCATACAAAGTCAAGAACTTCCACCTTTTTACCTAATGCTTTTCTTGCTATCATTACCTTAGATTTGGTGGGCCATTATTGACTAACATAAAGGCTATTCAAACACATGCACTGTAGTCTGGTAATCAAGTAGTCAAGAACTTTCATCTTTTCATACAAAGTCAAGAACTTCCACCTTTTTACCTAATGCTTCTCTTGCTATCATTACCTTAGTTTTGGTGGGCCATTATTGACTAACATAAGGGCTATTCAAACACAAGCACTGTAGTCTGGTAATCCAGACAGTCATCAAGTGAGAGAAGGACCAGTAATATATATACTATGGATTCTTGTCCTGAGTCATAGAACAGAACAGCATGAAATTTGCTTTTTATTCTACTTGTTAAGTGCAAAGTTTAAAACTTTAAAGTTTATTTCTAGACTCTTTTATGTAGTATTTTCACACTGTGAGTGATATAGGTAAGTGAAACCACAGGAAGCAAAACTAAGTCCTATACTATGACTGACTAAAGAAATAGGTATTAAATAGGCATTTACATTCAAGTCTTCTGCAATATGAAATTTAATGCTCAGGAATTACTGTGAGGCACTGGGGACACTGAGAAATTAATTGTGGATCTTACCCTTGTGAACATGATACTAACAGAAAGAATTTACCAAGTGTATATATATATATATATATATATATATATATATATATATATCAGTCATGAGTCAAAATGGTTTCACGAGGTGACATTGGGAAAGACTGAAATATGAGGGACTAGCATCTATTATAATTAATGTTACTAAACAGAGTTAATGAAAGTGTGATCATTATTACATCCTTAATGAAAAATGACTGTGAGCATATTCAGTAAGCTTATGATATATCTTCTCATATAATGTCAAAATCTGGGGGATATTTACCTAATTAGACTAGATTTTAGTCTAAATTTAATTTTTAACAGAGAAGAAAAAGAAGGAAACTTGGTTTTGAAAATAAACGAAACTCTTGAAAGCCTTGCTTAATTTTCAATACATGAAAGAGAAAACTAATTGTCTTAGTGACAGAATTGTAAACCCTTTTTGTCTAGGGTATAAAAGTTGCTTTACATTAAAACAACAACAACCCAGTATCTTTGGTGGCATAACAGTGCAGACAATTGGCACAAAGTTAAAAACAAACAATACCTCAGAGTATTAAAAGTCATGACATATGATGGATTTATATGCTTGGGAATGTATCTTTTGAATCAATTCCAGATAACCAATATGGGCTTTCATTATATTTCATCAATAAATTTTTTTTCCATTGGAATAGTTATCCATTGCAAAAGCAGAGAACTGACAGCTACTTTATTATTTTTTTACCTTTCCATAATGTGAGGTGGATTGATTCCAAGAGTTTTAGTTGAAGAAGTGTTTTTCTGGAGGTTCAGCAATTATTTAAGAAAAGAAGCAGAAAGAACATCAAATATATATAATGGAAAGGGAATATTTATTGGGCAAATTCTCTGTGTCAGGTAATATACTGAATTTATAATTCTTTATGTATAATGTAAATAAAAAGATGAAATATGGTCTAAGTAAAAGTGTGTTCAAGGATTGACAGACAGGGAAGTGTACAGAAACCACCAACAGCTGGTCTGGTACAATGAGGACGGTTATGGTTCATATCTAAAAGTCCCCCTAAAACCTCATCACAGGGAGGATTACAGAAGCTGATTAGATTGTGGGGCTTATGGCTGGCCTGCTGTCAGGAGGGGTCTGGTTAAAGAGCTGGATCACTGGGGGCTTGGTCTGGACTTTTTAACTCCCCCCTAATTCTCTCTCTCTCTCCCTGTACCTCCCTCTCCCTCCTCCTCTCTCCCCTACTCCTTCTTGGAATCCATGCCCTGGGCAAAAGGTTTCTACCATGCTCGTGGCCATGCCATCCTGCCTTGCAGCCAGTGGACTCTGAACTGAAATGTGGACCACAATAAACCTCTCTCTGTTAAGTTGCAGGTATCATACTGTGTCTCAGTGACAAGAAAATGACCAAGACAAAGGCAAAATGAGTGATGCATTCTTGTTTCATATATAAATAAAAGCTTTATAGGTTACTTCTTATATTTCTACTTTTAATATAAACTAATTATTGAAATAAAACTCCTTGATGGGTAAAGTCGAGTGAAGATTTCTTTGGGGAAAGCTGTCAGAAGGAAGACACTTCCTTTAAACATGTATGTGTATGCAGAATCCTCTGTTCCACAAACATGCCCTAAACTCTAGGTCCTGAAGATATACGTTATTGGGCAAAACCAACATAATGAATATATTTAAGGCTATACATCTTAAAATAGAGCAAGCATTTTTTTCCTGAGGTGTGTAGTGTGAGCACAATATCCTTAAATTTGTGACTATCTCCTACGAGAGTCAAAGAGGTATGGCATGCAAAAACAGAAGCTGGAGAGGTGACATGGAAGGGCAGATGAGAGAGACACTGAACTGGAGAAAGGTTGACTGGCTGACCCTGATTTTGGTGATTAGGAGGAATAGGAAACATAGGCCGTAGTCTCAAACAAATGAGAACGATCCCTAGGTGGCAGTTAATAAGAATACAGGAGAGTTGGTCCTTCCATGCCGTAGAACCAAAAAACTACCAGAACATTTGCATTTTTCTTGAGGCTGAAAAAAACTGGGGTTTTGCCACTCAAAACTCAGAGAAAAGTAATCAGCCAAACTCCAGTCAAACTACAGTGATATGCATAGACTGCTACCCAGTTGAGCGAAAATAACTTTATATTGTTTTAAACATCCCAGAGCATATGGAAGCACTGGAAAACTAGTACATATAATATAGAATTGATTCAAAAAATACATTCCCAAATGTATAAATCCATCACCTGTCATGACTTTTAATACTCTGAGGTATTGTTTGTTTTTAACTTTTTGCAAATTGTCCACATACACACTCTTATGCCACCAAAGATATTGGGTTGTTGTTGTTTTGATGTAAAGCTATTTTTATAGTCTTGACAACAAATTTCAGTGATTAAATATAACAGAAGCCCATATTTGTTGTCTGGAATTTTATAGCAGGAAAATATCTGAAAATCAAAGCATTCCCCAAATTCATATGACAAAGGTACTTAATCTGAAATAATTTAGCAAGCAAGAAAGAAGAAATAAAGAAAGAAAAGAAACAATGTGAATTAATTTATTTATAGTTTCTACTTATGGCACTTGATATATATATATATATATATATATATATATATATATATATATTGCTGGGCAAATATTTCAGTGTGTTTATTGCAAGTGTTACCTCAAAAATTCATTATAGTATAACACATATGCAAGGCAATGTTTTTTTAAAAATTAGGAAAACACTTATAAGAAAATAAGAATATTCTGAATTCAGAAATGGATTTAAGTCAAAAATATGTTTTGGAAATGACTGAATCTCACTATGGTGCAGCAAAAAGGAGACTAGCAAAGTAATAAAAAAGATATTTTATAGTGGAGTTTACATTTGAAATTCATTTTAAAACCATCTTTAAATTATATGCATCTATAAATTTTTTGAATAATTTGCATGAAAGTTCCAATACTGAAAGAAGTGGGAGAATTTCTTAGTAATTTCATATTTTTTATATTCCAAGTATCCCTAATACTTATTAAATAGTTACTGAAAATCCTGTAATTCTTTGAGATAAATTCTTGGTCACATTAGTAAACCTTGCCCTACATACTTGCTGTTAGCATATGTCTATATCAGCGATGGTTAACCTTTCAGAGGTGCAGTGCCCAAAGGGCAACTCAAAGCCTACTTATCTATACAAAGTACAAACACTGAAACTCTGAATGCTGAGGTTTTATTTTAGGAAAAAACAATGCATGCAACTCATAGAGTCATATCAGAGTGTTTCTGCATGCCTGTGTACTAGTGTATATTTTAAACATAAATATATAAGAATTTAGTAAAATGGTGTATAAAGTATAATCATTATTCTATTTTTACTATTTACTTATTAACTATAGGATGTATTTGTATTATTCCTGTCATCTACCATTCCTCTGGATTATATGAGACTGGTAATAAATTTGATGAAGAAACATCATAATTGAATGGCATTAACTACCAAACAACTGACAATGGCTTATTTAGCATATAATTGTATTGTGAAAAAAAATAATTCTCTTCAGATTATTTAAGAACCTCACTTTAATTTTTAAAACTATGCTTTGAAATTCTGAAAAAGATTTCTTATCTGTTTTGGGGCAGTGATCTATTCAACACTGGAGACTATGAATAGTATATCAAATATAGTACTGCTTTATAACATAAACAAACTTTACAGAACAAACTATTTTAATAAGGATCTACTACAAAAATCTTTGAAAACATTAGATTATACAAATTATTTTATCCAAAACTTACTAGAACATGATAAAAATGTAGTAAATATTTACATTTTAAGATTTATTATGGTACAGACACACAGCCTTTAGCCCCACTCAAAATGCTTTCCCTCACTTTGTTTAAACTAATCCATCATTCTCGGCAATGTGTCTTTTTTTTTATTTAAAGAGAACAAAAAAAACTGGAAAAAGGTAGAAATATTACAGAATTTCAAGAAAAGAAGACAGACAATAAGAAATCACTAGTTGATAAATTAGTTCTTTTAGAAATAGTTATTCAAGTTACAGAATTAAAGCGCACAAAGTGGACACTCAAGCAGTGAGAGTACAAACAGATCTGTTCAACAATCCAACAAGAACCTAGAAATATGGTTATCAATCCCACACACCTAAACATACATGCAGCTATATCTTTTATAGTGCTTCCTATTTCCTCTTTTTTACAATAGCAATTATACATTTTAAAAATTTTATTTAAAGAGAAGAAAAAAAAGCAAAACAGAAAAAAGGGTGGCAACAATAC
This sequence comes from Hydrochoerus hydrochaeris, assembly GCA_004027455.1. Lineage (NCBI taxonomy): Eukaryota > Metazoa > Chordata > Mammalia > Rodentia > Hydrochaeridae > Hydrochoerus > Hydrochoerus hydrochaeris. The sequence goes on from PVLA01003027.1 coordinate 69,381, forward strand.
AGAATTCTAAAAGAAAGAAAGAAAAAACAGGAAAATGAGAAAAAGCCCCACTAAGAAATCAGTAATTTATAAATTACATACTGTCATCCCGGATGTAGTTGTTCAAGTTACAGAGTTAAAGGGTACATAGTAAATATTCAAACAGTCAGACTACAAACAGTTCTGCTCAAAGATCCAACAAAGATTCAGCAATATGGTCATCTATTTTACACACTCAAACACACATGCAGTTATATCCCTTAGAGCACTTTCTTTTCTTCTCTTTTTTACAATAGCAATTACACATTTTGGTTTTATTACTCTTGTAGTTCTTATTTACTTTTTATGCTAGAGACACAATATGATATTTATAAATATGATTCTTATTTATTTCACTAATGAGGATAGTCTCAAGTTGTCTCCATTTGCCTATGAAGGCCTCAAGATCATCCTTTTTTATAGCTGAGTAATATTCCATTGTATAAAAATGCCATATTTTTTTCATCCACTCTGCAGTTGATGGGCATCTTGGTTGTTTTCAGGATTTAGCTATCACAAATTGTGCAGCTGTGAACATGGGTGCACATATATCATTGTGATATGAACTTTTCAGTTCTTTGGGGAAAATACCTAGGAGGGGAATAGCTGGATTGATGGGGCTTCCAATCCTAGTCTTCTGAGAATTCTCCATATGGATTTCCATAATGGTTGCACCAGTCTACATTCCCACCAACAATGGAGCAGTGTTCCTTTTTCCCCGCAGCCTCGCCAACATTTGTTATCAGTTGATTTCCTGATGGCAGCTATTCTTTCCGGAGTAAGGTGGAATCTCAGTGCTGTTTTAATTTACATTTCTCGAATGACCAGTGATGGTGAACATTTCTTCATGTATTTATTTGCCATTTGTATATCTTTCTCTGAGAACTGTGTGTTCATCTCAGATGCCCAATTTTGGAGAGGATCTTTGAATTTGGGGGCCATGATGTTTTTCAATTCTTTATATATTCTGGACACAAGTCCTTTGTCTGAGGGGTTGCTGGTTAAAATTCTTTCCCACTCTGTTGGTTTTCTTTTCACTCTGTTGGTGATTTCCTTTGAAGTGCAGAAACTTTTCAATAATGTGAGATCCCATTTGTTGATTCTTTGAAGTGATTCCCATGCAGTTTGCATTTTGTTCATGAATTCTCTGCCTACCCCTATGTCTCCAAGACATCTACTTAACTTGTCTTCCAGTAGATTTAGTGTTTCTGTTTTAATATTGAGGTCTTTGATCCATTTAGACTTTAGTTTTGTGCATGGTGATATGCACGTATCTAGTTTCAGTCTTCAGCATGTAGAGAGCCAGTTTTTCCAACACCATTTATTAGAGAGACTGTCCTTCTTCCAGTGGACACATTTAGCCCCTTTGTCAAATATCAGGTGTCTGAGTGTCTTTGTAGTTGTGCTTGCATCTTCTAATCTGTTCCATTGATCCTCAGGTCTATTTCTTTGCCAGTACCAAGCTGATTTTTTCACTGTGGCTTTATAGTACTGTTTCAAGTCAGGAATTGAGATGCCTCCTGCCTTGCTTTTGTTGCCTAGAATTGCCTTTGCTATTCTAGGTTTCTTCTGTTTCCAAATGAATTTTAGTAGTGCGTTCTCTAGATCTGTGAGGTATGTCAATGGTATTTTGATTGGGATTGCATAAAATCTGTATAACAGTTTTGGGAGTATGGCCATTTTCACAATGTTGGTTCTTCCTAAACAAGAGCAAGGAATGTCCTTCCATTTCCTAATAGTCTCTTCAATCTCCTTTTTCAGCATAGTGTAATTTTCAGCATATAGGTCTTTTACATTTTTAGTTAGGTTGATTCCTAAGTATTTCATTTTTTTACATGTTATTGTAAAGGGCGATATTTCCATAATTTCTCTCTCAGTGAGTTGTTTGTGTACCAGAATGCTATTGATTTTTGAGCATTGATTTTGTATCCAGCTACACTGTTGAACTTGTTTATTACCTCTAGCAGTCTTTTAATGGAGTTTTTTGGGTCTTCTATATAGAGTAGCATGTCATCTGCAAATAGTGATAATTTAACTTCTTCCTTTCCTATCTTTACTCCTTTTATTTCTCTCTCTTGTCTGATTGCCTTGGGTAGTGTTTCCAGAATTATAGTGAAAAGGAGTGGTGATAGTGGATATCCTTGTCTTGTTCCTGATTTTAAAGTGAAAGCTTTCAGTTTTTGTCCATTTAATATAATGTTGGCTATTAGTTTGTCATAGATGGCCTTTATAAGGTTGAGGTAGACACTGTGTATTCCAAGTTTCTGAAGGGTTTTTATCATGAACATGTGTTGGACTTTGTCAAAAGCTTTTTCTGCATCTATTGAGACGACCATTGGTTTTTGTTTTTGGCTCTGTTGATGCGGTGTATTACATTTATTGATTTATGTATGTTAAACCATCCCTGCATTCCTAGGATGAACCCCACTTGGTCATGATGTATAATCTTCTTGATGATTTGCTGCATTCTATTTGCCAGTATTTTGTTGAGAATCTTTGCATCAATGTTCATTAGTGAGATTGACCTATAGTTCTCTTTTTTGGTTGGATCTTTCTCTGGTTTTGGTATCAGAGTAATACTTGCCTCCAAGAATGATTTAGGGAGGATTGCTTTTTTCTCAATTTCATTGAAGAGTTTAAGGAGTACTGGCATCAAATCTTCTCTAAATTTCTTGTAGAATTCAGCAGTGAATCCATCCGGACCTGGGCTTTTCTTTGTTGTTAAGTTTTTACTTACATTTTCAATTTCAATAGCTGATATTGGATTGTTCAAAATTGCTATATCTTTTTGGTTGAGCTTTGTTAGTTCATATGTTTTTAGAAATCTGTCCATTTCCTCTGTGTTTGCTATTCTATGTGAGTAGAGATTTTCAAAGTAGGTATTCATGATCTTTTGAATTTCCATGGGATCTGTAGTAATTTCTCCCTTTTTAATTCTTATTGCATGAATTTGGGTTTTTTTCTTTCTTTCTCTTGATAAGGTTAGCTAGGGGTTTGTCAATTTTGTTAATTCTCTCAAAAAAGCAGCTGTTTGATTCACTAATTTTTTGTATTGTTTTTTAGTTTCAATTGCATTGATTTCTGCTCTAATCTTTACAATTTCCTCTCTCCTATGAGCTTTGGGTTTAGCTTGCTCTTCTTTTTCTTGACACTTGACATGGAGCATTAGGTTGTTTATTTTGCTCATTCTGTTTTCTTGATATGACAGTTTATTGCTATATATTTCCCTCTTAAGGCTGCTTTCATTGCATCCCACAGATTATACTATGTTGTTTCTATATTTTCATTGAATTGTAAGTATTCTTTTATTTCTTCTTCAATTTCATCTGTACCCCTCGAGTTGTTCAAAATGCTGTTATTTAATTTCCATGTATTTATGCAGGTTTTACAATTTCTTTTGCCATTAATTTCCAATTTCAGTGCACTATGATCAGATATTATGCATTGTATGATTTCAATACCTTTGCATTTACTTAAGAATGTTTTATGGGATAATATATGGTTTATTTTGGAGAATGTCCCATGTGCAGCTGAGAAGAATGTGTATTCTGATGTGGTTGGGTGGAACAGTGTAAATGTCTACTAAGTCCACTTGCTCACATGTATGATTCAGTTCTGTTATTTCTTTGCTGACTTTTTGTCTAGTTGATCTATCTCTTTGTGATAATGGGCTGTTCAGATCTCCTGTTATAAATGTGTTCTTGTGTATTTGGTTTTTCATGTCCATTAGTATCTGTCTTATATAGTTATGTGCTCCTGTATTTGGCACATACATATTTATAATTGTTAGTTCTTCCTCTTGAATTTTACCACTAACAAGTATGTAGTGACCTTCTCTATCTCTTTTAATCATTTCAGGTTTGAAGTTCACATTGTTTGCAAATAGAATAGCTACCCCTGCTTTTTTCTGGGTTCCTGTTGCATGGAATAGTGTTTTCCATCCTTTGACTTTTAACGTATGAGTTTCCTTTTGGGTCAGATGTGTTTCTTATATACAGCATATTGTATACAGCATATTCTTGATCTATTCTGTCAATCTATTTCTTTTTATATGTGAATTGAGGCCATTTATATTTATGGATATCACTGATATGTACTGTCTTGACTTTGCCATGTTATGTTCCAATTGTTTCTTTCTGCTTTTCCTCTTATTTAATTGCTTATCCTACCTGGTGGTTTCTTTCTGTTGTTGTTTTGGGGATTGTGGTCATTTTTATCTCTGTCTAGTATGTCTTTCAGTACTCCTTCTAGGGTTGGTTTGGTGGACATGAATTTCTTCAGTTGTTCTTCATCATGGAAGTATCTTGTTTCTCCTTTAAATCTGAATGAAAGTTTTGCTGGGTATATCAGTCTGGGTTGAAGGTTGTTTTCTTTCAGGGCTTGAAATACCTCACTCCAAGCTCTTCTTGACTTGAGGGTTTGTGCTGAAAAGTCTGCCATGATTCTAATGGGCTTTCCTTGATAGGTGAGTTGTTTCTTTTCTCTGACAGATTTTAATATTCTGTTTTTATGCTGTATATCTGAGATCTTAATTATTATGTGTCTGGGTGTGGATTTATGTTGATTGTGACTGTTTGGTGTTCTATATGCCTCACTTATCTGCATAGCAGATTCTTTCCCCATGTTTAGGAAATTTTCTGCTATTATTTCTGTAAATACTTTACATATGTCATTTGCCTGGACTCCTGTATCTTTGCTAATGCCCATTATTCTTATATTGTTGCTCTTGGCCTCATCATGAAGCTTTGGGATTGTCATTTCATGCTGCTTTGTTATTTTTAAAAGTTCTATCCTTTCCTGATCACTAACTGTGATCCTGTCCTCAAAGTCTGAAATCCTATCCTCAGCTTCCTTTAAGTGGTTTTGCACGCTTTCAATAGAATTTTTGTTTCTTGGATGTCTCTTTGAGTTTGTTTCATGAATTCTGCTTGTTTCCTATATTGCTCATTCAAAGTTTCAATCAGTTTCCCATGCTCATGTACTTTTTTCTCTAGTTATTCTTTAGCTGCATTCAACAACTCCTTTACTAAGGTTGTTATTTCTATCTTTACATGGGAGAGTACTTCTAATTTAATTTCCTCTATAGCCTGATGCAGTTTTTTTTTTATTTCACTCTATCTTTTCAGAGATTCCTGGTGTGTTACTTTTGGGGTCCTCTATTTCAATGTCTCCTATACTTGCTTCTGGTGAACTATATGTTTGAGACTGCATTTTGCTTTTTCATTTTGTCATTTTCACTCTGCCTGGTATTTTCTATGTGTAGGAGGGGATCACACACACTCTTTTCAGAAACACGGAAGTCTTACAATTAGTTGGAAGGGGGTTTTACTACTGGCCCTATTTATCCCCTGTACACCTCTATTTTAGGGGTATACTCACCACATTGATACAGTCAATCCAGTGTAGTCCAAATTTTGCCACCTGGGACTAAAGTTCCAAATTTTCTCACACTAACTGGATCCCACTAAGATCTTCTGATGTTCCAGGTGGGAGGGCGAGCCCATCTATAGCAGTCCAGGGCAGTTTTCAGTCTTGAGAGGGTCTCTTCGATGTTCCCGGTGGCAGAGAGGGCTCACAGGGGAGGTTCTGGGTAGCCTACCCCTGAGGCGGGCTTGTGCTGAGTTCCCGGTGGCTGGGCAGGCCCTCGGTGGAGCTGTGTATCTTTTACTGTAATATTTTTCTTAAAAAGTTGATCATTCATCACCCTTGTTTACCCTTTTCATCAGAGTTTCATAGAGGAAAGAAAGCTGATTAGCAAATGGGAAAAATGAAAAGTTAATCAATTGTCATTTTCTGTCTGTAGGAAGTATTTTCTGAAAAGTGAATGTGGTCTCTACTGTTACTGTAAAAACAGAAAAGAATGATTGTTTAAAAAAGGCAAAAGAGTGCAAACAAAATATTCCATTCAAATTTATGGGATGCAGAGTTGAAATCACAGTCAATCTACCAAAAGATTTATTACAATTATAAATGTAGAATTTCTCTTAGAATTTGTGTTGGGGCTATCTATTCTATTTGAGGAATTATAAGAACTAAAATGTTCCATTTTCTTGCTTTTTCTCTATCATCAAATTAGTAATTAGTAGTGAAATGTAGTATATTTATTTGGGCCAAATTAAAAACTTCTCAAGAAGCAGTTTATCAGCTTGGATAAAAGCTAAACACACACTTAGCAGCAATCCAACTCCTCATCATACATCCAAGAGAAATGAATGAGTGTGACAAAAGCACTCGTATGTCATTGTCCATAGAGACACTGCTGGAAAGTTCAATTTGGAAACAGCCTGTACAGTGCATCTGGTCTTGCGTTCACAGATCAACTCCTGATGTGACAAACTGTGCTATAGCTATACAATAGAAAGTTACTCAGTAATTAAAAAGAATAAACTATTATACCCTGATGATGTGGATATATTTTAAAAACAAACTGAATAAAAAAAGGACATGCACAAGAGAGTATACAACTATCATTCAATGTACTTGAAATTTAAGACAAGTAAAACCAATCCATAGCAAAGTTTACTTTGGGCTTTTTTACCCATAAAGCATGATGAAATTTTTTTCAAATGATGAAAAGTTGTATATTTTTGTTTTAACTATGATATACAGTTGTATATATTTTAAAAACTTAAAATTGTATATCTATAGTGAATGTATTTTGTTGTATATATATATATATTATACTCCCATGCATTTAATATTTTAAAATTTTAATTACAGCATGATTGTCCACTTGTTGAAAATCAGTGGCATTCATAGAATCACAAAAGTTTAAAGAAATTATGATCTTCACAATTCAATCTTTACAATTTATACAGCTGTTATAATTGTACATTCAACAGAATTCTTAGGAACATGTTTCATTTGCTATTTTGTAAATAATAGCTAGCTAAAAATTTATCAAAACCTTATTATATATTTTGAATACTTAAATAACATCATGAACTTTGGTTTGTTATAATTAAATATCTGAGTGCTGGAGAAATTTAAAATGTCAGAATTAGTAATTGATACCAAAAAGACAATTCATAGTCTATCTTTTATGTAGATGTTAAGGTAACCTGAAAAGGCTGAAATTTCATAAGGTCGCTAAGTCTGATCTTCTACTGACAGACTGCAGATATTAGTTTTCTTTTAAAATGTAAGAATACTATAATATTTCTTACTATTCATAGTTTGTATCAACACAGATGTCTCAAAATACAATTGGTAACACTAACTATAAAGTTAAAAATTACTAACATCTACACTTGGGAAGTGTCAGCTTCAGTTCTAAAAGATTTACTTTATTAATTTACTTAAATCTCACAACAATGAATGAGGAAAGCACTATTATTGTATTTCTCTTACTGTACATATGAGTAAAGTGAGAGGAAAAGTACATGCAGTTCCTAGTGCCATGTAGCTGGTCAGTGAAAATTTATTGAAACTGAGACTGCTTTGCTATAGAATCTGTACTTTTAATCACTTCTTTAGGCAGGCAATCCTCATTTTGTGGAGTACCAAACTAATAGATTCTTCCTCTAAATCATAAAATAAAGCAACCAGGTATGGTGGTGCATACCCATAACTCCAAAACTCTGGGATGCTGAGGGAAGAGGATCACACATTCAAGCCCAACCTGGACAATTTTGTGGCTTAATGAGACCCTGTCTCAAAATTTTAAGAATAAAAAATAAATGAGGCTGTGGGTGTGACTAAGCAAAACGCCCTGGGTTCAATCTTCAGTACCACTAGAAGAAAGAAAGTAGAGAGAAGGAGGGGAGAGGATAGAGGAGAAAGGGAAGAGGGAGAGAAAAGAGAGAGAGGGAAGCTGTCAATCAAGACACATTTCTGATGTTCTGTTAGTATAGCATTGTGCAAAGTGAAGACTGCTTGTATTATTTAGTGGAATTTGAAGATAAATATTTTCAAGACAATCTAATACTATTAGAAATCTTCCAGATAACATTTATTATTGTATGTCATACTGGAAAATATTTCATTATTATAAATATGTTGTTATTTCTACTTTTATAATAAATACATTGGCATATATTTATTACCCATCAAAACAAATATGATATTTTAAAAATTACCTGATTTTTCACAATTTATAGTTAAAACATTCCATTTGTTGTTTTCAAAGAGTTCATTTAATAACATTTATATGAATTATATAGTAGGACAGTATTATCTTTATTTCAGCATGTAAAGATTTTGCAAGATCTCTTTGAAGAAGAAAACTAATTCTATGAGCATTTTATTCTGGTAAGTTATTAAAATGAGGTACCTGGGGCAACCAGAGGTCTGACATGTTTTCTTTTGATGAAATGAAATGCTGAAAGTAGATGTTATTAAAAACATACGTGCAAGTTAGCATACTGTTAACATGTCCTATGTATCAGGAAAACATTTCCTACAAATGAAAATGGGTCTGAGGAAGATAATTGAATCCTTCTGTTCTCTATTGTTAATAGAGGGGAGCAGTTCTGAGGTCTGAAGCCAGATGTACCATTAAACTGAATTATTTTTCTGGTAGATGAGGTTACTTTATCCAAGGCACAGGCTTTGGCTTGTTTGTTGTTTATGCTTTTCTAAACTTACTTAGCAAAGACTGGCTAAATTGAGTGCGTTCATCTCTAGTCTGTATTGGCTGTTTCATTTGTAAGGTATATTTTTGAAACTAATCAGAAAACAGATAACTAAATCTATTTTACTTATAGGTTGTTTTCCTCTCATTCTGAAAGTATTCCTAGGGACTTCAGTCTCTTCCATTGAGTACTAATTCTACCTAAGCAATGTGCAAGTTACAAAAATATTTATTATAAACCAGGGTATTTTTCAAGGTCATATTGCAGAGTTTATAATATTTATGTGCTTGTATTTGTCCAGTGCATTAATTTAACAAGCATTCATTGAGCTAGCGAGTGATGCTATAAATAACAATAACAACAATTGCAACAATAACAACACAAACGAGAAGTTCAGTTTCAAAAGGGAAGAAATCAATTCTTATCAAATGAACAATATATTAAAGAATGTAGAACAGGAGACAGATGTAGAGAGGAATATATGAGGATCAAAGTAAACAAGGCAGAGGCTTGGAAGGCTTGTCCTAATATCTATTTAAAGTTTTTAGGCAAAACCCTTATAATCAAGTAATATTTCAGTAGACTCATAGAGGAACTAAGTGAGGAGAAAACAATTAATTGTTGCTTCTCAAGAGAGCCAGTGACTTAAAGGCAAATTGTTGGGCTAAGGAAAAAATTGAGAAAGAAAAAATTGAGTTGGAAAACCAGCAAACCCAACATGGAGGGTATCCTCCACACAGACCTCACATAAAGGCTGCAGGCTCAAAGCTTCCAGGAGAGTTAAGCAGAGGATATCAGATAGGCAAGCACCTGTTTAATCACAAGTTTCCAGTGGTTTGCCTTTCTGAAGTGGTTTGCTCTTACATTGATAGGCCAGCAGGGGTTCTGAGTTCTGTAAGGTTAAAGAAAAGATCCTGTTTCAAGAGTCTTCTAACTCATGCCTTTTTAGTTACTTTTCCCAGAAATAGCTAATTCACTGGTTAATTATTATCATGCAAATGCAGCCTTTCCTCAGTGAACAGGGAAAGCTACATGATTTCCCCCAGAGAACAAGGGAAGGTCACATCCTTTGGAGAACTGCCTTTGGCCTATTACGTGGCTCCCGTCTACAGCAAAGACACTGGGGAACTAAGAATATATTGCACAGCTGTGTGATTTCCAAAATTAGTGATTTGATTTTTTGTAAAGTCAGCTAAGGGTAAGTGAGACCAGATGGTTTATTTAGGGCTTTTCTCAGTAATCAGGAGGTTTCAGGAAGTAGAAAGGAAGGAAGTAGAAAGCCTGCTGTGGCCAAGGAATTGCTAGTGGGCTGGGGCCACTAAAGTATAAAGATCAAGGGGAGAGGTTGGCAGATGGCAAAGGTGCTGTAACCAGAGCCATGCTATGAGGAATAAAACTGCTTTTTCTCTTGTTCTTAAAGATTAGGAATGGCCTGACTCACTCCTGAAATGGCTGCTTGCGACTAGATGGGACAAGGACAAGACAGACATGGAGTCTAGCTGGGTAGTTACTGCAGTCATCTAGGTAAAAGATAATTTGAGTTGACTCAGTGGCATCAGAGGAGGTGGAGGAGATCATTGGCTCATTTTCAGATATTTAAAATTATTGCATCACTGTTCACCCAACTGGACTGAGAAGAGGTGTTAGATCATTGTGGGTTTTAGAACTGACAGAGATTTAGAAAAGTAACAGAGGATAATGAATAAGCTTCTCTGCACAAAGCAAGGAATAATACACAGAAGTGAAGACAGGCACAGAGAGCTTTGAAGGCAGGGGTATAAGAGGAGTAATGAAATGGAAAAAGAATGAGCAAGTTGAGGATAGACAGGGAAGCAAGGAAAAACAGTGCCTGAAGGCACAAGTGAGGGAAGAATTCTCCTGAGGAGCTGACTGCTTCCGAGAATCTGAGAGGTCCAATGTGAGCAGAAAACTGATGGCCAGATTTAGCAGGTGCTGATCACCATGACCTGCAGAAGGATTATAGGGAGTGATTGAAAGAAAAGTGTCATTGCAGTTACTTCACGATGGAGTGAGGGAAGGGGAGATGAATCATTTTAAAGTTCTGACAGGGAAGTGGAGAGACAGGGCATTTAGCTAGAGGGAGGCGTGCAGTGATACTTGACATTTCGAAGGACATTTTTTTTTAAATCCTAAGCTAGAAGAAATAGCATATCCAAATGCCAAGGAGAAAATGAATTGGCTATTTGGAGGGGAGAGGAAGGGTGCCTGGGGTGTCTTTGGTGCCATGAGATGAGAACTGGGGGGCTGTGCAGGGCTGGTGTGGGCAGCTGCTTAGGTAGCAGAAGTCGGGGAGAGACAAGTGGTAGAAGCCACAGGGTATTCGCTGAGAATCTGTGGGTGTTAGACTTCCTCAGTCTTTACAGTCACAAAGAAAACAGTCACTAAGATTACAGAAGAAAGTTGCTAATACTTCTAGGAGAGTGAAAGTAGGATTGCTGGCAGGTCACACCTTTAGTTATTAACAGAGGTAGAATTTTTGGTTTTGGGCTTGGAGTGGTGAGAAGAGAAAAGATTCTAACTAGAAAAGGCCTCTGAGATCATTCAGTCCAATCCATTGACACATAAATGATAAAAGTAAAACCCAGCTGGGCGTGGTGGTGCACACCTGCAATGCCAGCACTTGGGAGGTCGAGCCAGGAAGATGGTCATGAATATGAGGCCATCCTGGATTGTGTAGTGAGCTCAAGTCCAGCTGGAACTGCATAGTGAGACACTGTCTCAAAAACAGAACAAAACCAAACTCTAGAGTGTTTAAAATTTCCTGCAAATCTTAAACCTGTCTATGGACGTAAATGAAAATTGTTGTACAATTAGCTTGGTACCACTACCTCTTATTTCTGTGTGTTACAGCTTCCATCTAGATGTCCCCTCAAACCTCTTGCAGTCATAGGGGGACCTTTTCAGAGGTGGTTGGATATAGGACATGTGTAAATGGATTATGGGTAGGAGATAACTGGATTAGTCCATCAAGTAAATGAAGGTATAGTTCTGGTTGATGGAATGGATTTACTGGGGACGAAAGTCCCACCCTGGGTGTGAGTGGCACCAACCAATCAGCTTGTTCCCCGGTGGAAGAAAAGGGAACATAAGGAAGTCAAGCAGGCAGCTTCCTGCCCGCCTCATGGTGAGTTCCTCTCCTCTGCAGCGCCCCTCTTCCATGCCTCTCTGCCTTGGAACAACTGACTATGGACTGAAATCTCAAATGAGTTAAAGTAAATGTTTCCTTGTTTAACATGGATGCTCTAGATTGTGTCTCAGCAATGCATAAACTAACTATGACACCGTGTCTTTAATTTCTTTCTTTAAATTATTATTCAATTATATAATTGCTATATTATTCAACCATGATATTGTTTGCATACTAATTAAGCAACCAATATATATCTGATGTAGTGTTTTGGTCTGTGAATGCTACCATGTGCAGTAGATTGAATGGTATCTTTATGTCTCCATATGAAACAGTCTTTACAAATGCAATCTATGTAAAGATCAAGGACAAATCATACAGGACCAAATAAGCCCTGAGTCCACAGAGAGTATCTTGAGCAGACAGAGGATAAAGGCCACACAAATGCACAGAGAAGGCTGCATGATAAAAGCAAGGGAAAGGAAAGGCTAATGAAGAAATGACTGATTTCCAACAGCTACCAGAGACAGGAGGAAAGTTTGTGACACTTGGGAGGTTTTCCCCTCAGAATCTCCAAATGAATCAATTTGCTGAGTCTCCTGAACTCTTAGACAGTAAAATTTGACTGTTCTAAGTCACCCCATTTGTGGTAATGTGCTGTTTGGCTTGGGAGAATAGAAGAAAACATCAAAATCTGTGACTTGGAAATGTAGAAAAATAGAGGAAAAAGAAAAGCCAACAGATAAACCATTTCATTAACTATAGTCAGTGGTGGGCATTACCTACAGACTCCTCTACCCCAGAACACACCACACACACACACACACACACACACAGAGTGAGAGAGAGAGAGAGAGAGAGAGAAAGAGAGTTGATAAACTTGTACTTTATTTTAATGGAACTTGAAAAGCAGTATCATTTTATCACTTATAGTAGCAACACAGCCCATAGTACAAAGACCATGTGACAGTGTTAGTGGGAAGAATTTATCAAAGTTTTTCTACATCAATACTGGAGAATATTCCTTCCATCATATTTATTGTATACTACTAGAAAGCAATTTTATGTAACAAGAACAAATAACAGTTATTTAATAACTAGCTACTCAGCACCAATATGTGTGATAAGAAGCTTTATGTAGTTTATTCAACACTTTATAATGCATCAACATTTGTCTCTGTATCAGTTTAGTTTTGCCACATGAAGTGTTACTGCAAACTTAAAACAATTCACACTGATTTTCTTGTACAGTTTGTAGTCAGGAACCCAGATAGGCTTCTCTAGGCAGGCTCTTCCACAACGAAGGTATAGCTGTACTATTTTTGTCTGATGGTGAGGCTCTGATACAGTAGGCAGTTAGCTAGATCTGAGTTAGAGCTCGGAGAATGGCAGCCGGGTGCAAAGAGAAAACATCATATGGTATAGGTCTAAGCTTCTGGAGCTTATAGGTCTCACAACTTCCTGAGAAAGACAATTAAACCCCTGGGGGCATCCTATCTGCACTCTTACATGAAGTGTGATGAAAAAATTTACTGAATGCTTAAATTTTAAAAGTATTATAGTAAAATATAGTTGATTAATCTTCAAATTACTCTCTCATTTTTAATATATTTATCCCATCATTCTTGCCACATTCTGAAGCAGTTCTCTAAACCCTCTTTTATGAATGTCTGGGATGAAAAATATGTTTAAGTGTCATCTAGGGGAAGGAAGGTTGTGAAAATATTGCAGTGTGTTCTCATCCACCTTATTTGCTAGACCTGGACCATGCAACATTGGACACATTCCTGGAGTCAAAATGACCATAAAAGGTAAATGTTTGAATGCAGGATATCAAGGTAGATGCAACTGCATAAGTAAGGACACTCAGGAAAGAACACTTCCAGAATTGCTCCAGAATGTTGAAGGAAAGATGAGAAAGGTGTATTTGAAGTGAGACAGAGTGACTTGAGGGTGTTTAATAGCAAAATATCTTTACTGCAGTTTCTTTAAAATGTAATCATTCATCATATGTTTTGGCTTTACCACATGTAAATATATGTCAATGTGTTTAGAGTGAGAGAATTCAAACCCCATGCTGACCCAAGTAAAGTTTATTAGCATACATTTATATTGCAGTTTTGATCTTCCTGAGGGGGATAGCTGCCATCTTACTCTGGTCAAAACCACATTAGACAAAAATTTTTTGTTCCAAAGGACAAGTGAAGTCCTGCTGATGATTGGGAAGAGCCGCATTAGTTAACGCACTCAACCAGTTCTCAAGTTCTACAAGTGTAGATGAAAATACTTCGTCCTTTTCACTCTATCCTCTTCTCTGAAACACCTGCCTATATCTCTCCCAAGTGTCCTGTGTCTGTAATACGCAGTTGTCACTTTTGACTCTACTCATTCACCTTCTTGGGTCTATACTATTCCAAATTAAGGGGTATACTTTACTGTGTACTGTACATGCTACCCAAGAAAGTTACTTGCTGAACTTGCTATTTGCTAACTCTTGCTGTGATCTTCTTCCTAGTTCTTCTCTGGGAGAATCCAAGGATGGAGACGCCAATGCAGAACAGACACAGCGCAGAACATAAGCCCAGGCAGATCAAATACCTGGTAACAGGTCTTCTTTCAAGCTCACTTAGGCAGAACTCAATTATTTGCAGAATATAGAACTGATATTCCCTCTTTTCAATTGTGTGTATTTTTGTTTGCTTGTTTGTTTGTTTCCTGGCTACAGGCTGGGGATGCTTTCAGCACCTGGAGGTCATTACCATCAGTTGCTTCCCATGCACAGTTTGCAGGACAGATCTTTGCCTTTGTCTGGGTCTCCTTCCTTTCAATTCTCTATCTCTACCCTACAACAGATTTAACACCCTTATGAAATTATTTCCTGGGTACTTTTAGGAGTCGACTGATTAGAGTCCTTAATTATGTCTTTTCCAGATAGCACAACATGATCATGGGACAGACATCCCACCGTATCTACAAATCCATCTCATGCTCAAAAGAAGGAGAAATATATATTAAAAGGTGGATTCCTGGGGACCAATTTAGATAATGCCTACAACTGCACTAATAATTAGTGTTTATTGATTCCTAGAGAAAGCTTTCATGCCTCTTAACTTTGACATATTAGACCTGGCAGAAATTTCAGAGGTCACTGGCCTAATGTTCTGTCTACTCAAGTGTGCTTTCTCCTTCCTGTTGCTCTCCTCTGTACTTAGTATGATTTTTGAATTATAAACTTGCAAGAGCACCCCATTGATTTCACATTTTTGGATCTCATTTTCTTGCAGTTTCTACAGGTAGCTCATCCTTTCTCAGGTTTCAAGTCAGAGCAGCAATTCTAAGAGTAAAATGCGAGTTAGATACTTTTTGAATGAAATTAAACAGTCACAGCCCAGTAACAGGTGTTAGAATTCTGCAAATAGATTCACTTTTATCTTTTTTTTTAAAAGTAGATTGCTCAGTAGTGTCAAATATACCCTTTCCTAGCTCCTACATAAATAAATACCCTATCTGAAAAAAACGAAATGGAACAAGACAAATGCTTACAGAAATATTGGGCACTGGACCTAGAAAGAGATTCCACTCTGCAGACATGACAGACCCATTATGAAGATAGCTTCCATGATTCAGGAGTTGCCTACTCTTTTCTGAAATGTCATGTAGCATGAGCAAGTCCACCCATTAGTATACGGCTTACAAATGCAAAGATGATGCCTTTGTTTCTTACTGTTTATTGTTTCTGCTTGGTTTCAGCAAAACAACAGTTTCCAAACGTAAAAACTATATGACTACTAGTTTTTATTGTTACCTAGAGTGATATGTCATTCACCTTACTCTAGTGTCAGTTTGTCAAACACAAGAACAGAAGAAAGAGTGGAGGAAGAGAGAAAGAAAAACCAGTGTGAGTAATGCTGAGGACCAGCTTGATGCTGTACAATCAAGCAATAATTACTATTAATAAATTGTCATATGAATAAATTGACAGTCTGTTCTAGGTCTACAAGGCTTGTGAATAGGCCCATGCTGACACAGGAACAGATTAATATTTAAGCCAAAGACCAGAGTCAATGCTAGCAATTAGCCTGTGAAGTTCTGGCTCCTCAAGGCAAGATAACATGGCAGCTGAGGATGTTGACTCATGCAAATTCTGTCTAGCTCAGCAATCCAGTTAGAAGACAGTTGGGTTACCTGTTCACTATGATCTGCTCCTATATGGTTAGCCAAAATGCATCATTCCTCAATTCTTGAACCATGACTACATCAGCAGTTCACCCCCACCATTCCTTGTAACTGACCACCATTCAAGTCACACACCTATAAATGCCTTGTGTCATGTGGTCTCAGCCTGTTGTTGGCTTTGACTTTCCTGATTCTCTTTATAACTAAAACGTATGTTTTAAACAGACATCAGTAATGTCAGCACTAAGAAAGCTGAAACAGGAATATCCTCATGACTTCAAGGCCATTCTGGGCTACATGGGGAGTATAAAGCGAGTCTGAACTATATTTAAGTCCAGCAGAGCAATGTGCATTTTACTTTAATGTCCTAGTATATGGAGCTACCTTTCTAAATAACAACAAATCATGACTCAGGTGCTTGAAGAGTATGTTCAAGGGCTATTCTCATGACTGAATTTTAGTGAATATTACAAAGGAAATGCTTTTATGTCATCTAAACATCAGTAATGAGAAAAAAAATCAACAAGAACCTTATGAAACATATTCCAGGAAAAAAAATTCCTTGGGAACATCATTCTAAAGATCAGGAACTATGTAAGCTTAGTGAAATATTAAAAATAAAGAGCTAATCAATCTTATAAAAAATCAGTAAGCAAACAGCAAATTTGAATATTTTTGATGTAGATAAGATGGAGGGTTAATAATTATTAGATTCATATATAAGTATTCTTACAAATTGTTAAGAATGGATTAAATAAATCAATGAATACACATGGTAACTGTCAGAACAATAATACTAATAAATTTAAAAAGATGGCTACCTTGTGAACCATAGAAGGAATTCAAATACGAATAGTGAATTATGATTTCATACATATAAGGATAGTAAAAAGATATAGAAGAGATAATGATATTACTGGTAGAGAATTAGGGTAAGAATGCAATTTGGGGCAAATGGAAGAGGTTTAATCTTTTCTGAGAAGAGCTTGTTCAATGAAAAATGCATACATGAACATAGAATTTCACAATTATAAATCATGGATAGGTAACTACATTTAGAGGTATAAATGAACTCCTGTGTATTGCATATTACACCCGTGTAAGTATGATTACATGTAAATGGAAGAATATGCCATGGTGATTACTGTTTTTCATATTATTTACACCAGAAAGAGGAAGGGGAAAAAGCAACATGAGATGTCATTTGTTTAACCAGAGAAAGAATCAAATTAGAACAGGCAATGTCTCAGAAGGAGGAAAAGAAAAACTTACTGAATTTATTAAATTTTTTTGTTTAAAATAAAAAGATAACAATAATGTCTGTTGTAAAGTTATTTTTAATATATATGTACTATTTTTGTGTATGACTAAATGTTCTAATTTAGCTGTGCTTAAAATCAATACAGAACAACATAATATTTCAATTTCTTAATAGTTCTTTGCTTCTGAAAGTGAAATCCAGAGTAATTTTTATTTTCTTTTATATTAATCATATATTGTAGTCTCTTTTCTAATGCAAATCTTACAAAAATATGGCTATAACTAATTCATATACATATTATATACTATTAAGTTGGGAAAACAATTTTTAAAAATAATACTTTTCTTTGTTTAGCCAAGTGAAATGAACCCCATTTAAAAATATTAAGAGTAAATGGTTGATTTACTCTACTGGTAAGTTTGTAGAGATATCTAAATTAGGAAATTGTGATTGGATACATGTCAAGATATTTTAATCCGAAAAAATGTTGAAGCCTGACTCAATCTTGACTTAATGGATAGTCAGATTTCTCTATTTATTTGTGAGCAAAGGAAACTAAGAGACTCAGATTTTTTGTATTATTTGAATATGTTCTCAGTTGGGACCACAGAGATTGACACCACTCTTATAGTTACAAGAACATAAAAGTATTAAAACTGATCACTTAAAGTCTGCCTGCCTGCCAGAACAGATAAAAGAAAATAGCCACTATTCATTATTGATGATACAGGGAAAGAAATGCCCAACCTAGAAGATGTCCAGTATGAGTTCGTGTTCTCTAAAATCAAAGAATGAACTTTAGGAACAATGGAGGTTAAGAACTGTATGTATTTATTGAGAGAAAGAGAGCTTCAATCTGAGAGAGGCACAGAAGCGGTCCCAAGTGGGTTGCCAAAGATTCTTATCTTCTCTAGAGAACTTTATAGAGCAAAGCCACAAAGTGAGGCAGGTCTAAGGTGAAGAAAACATGGGAACTCACAAAGTGAGCACGAGGTGGGATGACATTATGGTCAACCAATAAGATTTAACTAGTCAGGTAAAATTAATTAAATTGGGGACAACTTGGGAAGCAATCACGCAGCATGCGAGCATGAATAGCAATTCCTGATGCTTATCCTTAGGAAGTATGTGGGTGCATTTGATTTATCTTTTATCTTGACTGTCTGGCCAACAGTAGAGGTGTCTGTCTCCTGCTACTATGGAGGCAATCCCAGGATTTCCTTTCCCACTCATTCTAAGAAAAGCTTTAAGTTTCAAAAGGGAAAACAGATTCTTGTGAAGAAGTCAACAACACATGGTGAAAAAGCAATATGTGAGCACAGCTTGAGAAAAGGGAGCTTAACTGTAAAAAAGTCAAACATCTTGAAAGTTATTTTGATTACAGTAAAACATAACAGACTTTCCAGTGTTTTGTGAAAAAGTAAGAAAAGAAATCATAACATGCATGAAAGAAAGCACGAACAGTATGTTAGTTGCTAACTCTTGTTATGTGGCATTAATTTTCCTTGCTTGTAAATGCGATAATATTATCTTGATCATGCATGTATGAAGAGATGAGTAATAACAAAAGCACTCATTAAAAATAAAAAATTCTTGACATGCAAACAGTCAAATGTTTGTCTTGTTCTGCTCTTTGTTTTACTGTTAGCTATCTGGTTACTGACACTCACCTGCTTAGTTGGTCTTGAAGTATAATTTGGCCCTTGGACTTCTAGCTCAGTGCTAAGAGTTAGTTTTACTACTGCAACACACCAGCCTTCTTTTTTGTGTTAACAAATCTCCTTACCATATGGACTTTGAAAATGATGCAGAATAAGCCCTTTGCTACATCTGAAATACATTCTTAGCAATGTTAACTGCTCTGTGTAATTATGCTTTGGGGATTAACAAAAGAATTTTTATTATATAACAAGAGTAGATGTAATAGTTATAAAGAGAAAAATCTGAACTCTATGGCTGATTCTATAAACACACACACACATGTAAATGAATAGAAAATTAAATAATTTATGGGATTTAATGAGAGATATGGGTAAGTCAGTGTAAAATTTTTGTATTATAATCGGAAAGATAGAAAGGCACTTTCGATGCTGAGCTAGGGATCAAGCTCTAAGGGAGGAGTACAAGCTAAGCCACGGCTCTGATGTCTTATTTTTATTTTGTTAAGCTTTTAAATTACTGACAGCAAGTTCTAGTAGCCATTGCTTCAACCGATTTTCCAGAGATGCAATTAGGAACCGCTGCCATTATCTAGAGTATCCAGCTTCCTGTGCCTTTTACTGAATCTCTTCATGGAACTTCGTTTCTAGAATTTATTTTTTGCCAACTGCAGTCAAATATTTCATTACAGAATTGATTTTATTTTCCCTTCCATGGACATATCCCATAGATACTACCCACCCAGCATGACACCTGTTAAATAGTTCTATAAATCATTCTCCTCCTCACTTGCCCTGCCACCATTCAAGAGAAACCTGCAGTAATTGATGTTGATGCAGTCTTTCCAGAAGATTTCGTCAACCAAAGGGGACTTTTCAACTGCTCCACTGAATTCTCCCAACAGTTTTCAAATGATATATGGAAAGCTATGCTTTTTCCAAGGGCAAAACATTTTTTGACAGTTTTAGCTTTAGAGGAAAGAAATCCGTGACAAGCAACTGAAAACTCTTCCACACTTTTCTTCAGTCTGCCTCTGTACTATTTCAGCACCACTAATATCTATGTGTGGTCTTTGAACAGGTTTTATCTCTTCTGCCTATTACAAACCAGTCACTGATATCACACTCTACTTTATTAGGCTGCTGACTGATTTTCATTAGATCTGGTTTTCTGGGACTACTCATAGGAACAAGAACCTCATTTCATGGTTGTCATAAAAATAATGTTAGACATGTCATCCCTTTTTCTTTTTTAATTTGAAAACTTAATTGATACAACTGACTTAGTCCTGGATCCTTGGATTTCCCAATAAGCTCTTAAATATTTGACAGCCAGATTTATGACCTATGGCATGATCCTAAAGCTTTGAAAGGAGTTGAACATAGTTGTTAAACTCTATCTGCACATCATTTGGTCTAACACATTTTTTAAAGGTCAGAAATACACAGGAGATTTTAGAACTTTAGAAAAGCCAAGTCCTTGTTATTTAAGAAGCATCATCATGACAATGGCACTTATTCATCAAGTTTTCTCATGTGCTTATTTTTGTCTTGTTAATTGTCACACAAACCTAAAATTACTAAGCATTCTTTAAAAATTACCCCTAACAGCATGTTACATGAGAATCAAATCAACATCAGATCCTGGGGTTAAGAAAATAGTGTTAAAAGGCTTATTAAGGATCTCTAATTGCACTGTTGACTTCATATCATTCTTTTAAACAATGGGAGCAAATTAGAAATAATGACTCAGAAACTTGAGCATTACATTTTCTTAAAAAACCCCACCTTTTTAAGAATATAATATTAGTTAGCTTGTATAACTTTTGAGGATCAAAACTTCTGGACATTTATAATGAAAAATATTAACATAGATTTAAAGTTAAGCATCTTAAGTAAGATTTACATTTTCCTACTTCAACAAATATTTTAACTTTCCTCATTTACCTTTTCTAAGAGAATTGTCTTTGGTTAGTTTGCATGTAATTCATGCAGTTAACTTTACCTTAATTTTTGCATATTTTCTAAGACAATAAAATGTACTGTGCTTTTTATGTAGCATAGTTTTTGCTTTTAGGTATACCATTATATTACCAACAATGCAGGGTCTAAGATATCTCTGGTGGATGCTGTGAAATTATGATTTGATCTCCAAAGAGTAGTTCTTCATGTGCAGGCACAATGCCAGGAAAGTGTAAGCATAAGCAATATTCCTTCTCGACTGAGAAATAACCTAGCCTCTGTGAAAAGCTATCAGGGAAATCTTCTTGGTGTGTTTCTAATTAAAAATGAATAGATCTGTGGCTCCTTGAAGAAAGGTGCATTTAGATCAAATGAAATCTATAAGCCAATTCTAGTAATGATCATTTTGTCATGACAAATTTTTCTTAGAGGTGAGTATTTTTAGTAGATTTTATAGCCAGTAACAATAACTTTAAATCTGAATTAGGTGATGTTTTACCCCTCCATATGTGAAATTTTTTTCTTCTCCAGCAGACTTGCAATTATATACATCCTTTCTCTCTTTTTTTTTTTTGTTTCCATTTTGTGGTGGTTATAATGGTACTAAGAATGGAACCTAGGGCTTTGCCCTGGGCTATATCCCCTTTTTTCACTTTTTGTTTTTAAACATGGCCTCCTCAATGTGTTAAATTGCCCATGCTGGGTTGAATTTATCTTCATACCTCAGACTCCTAGAGGGCCTGGATTATAGGCATTAAGCCTGGTTCACATACATGTTTTAATTATTATGATTACACTTTGAATTACAATAATAAAAAGTTATATAAATAGATTTCTCTCTTGTGAGAAAAGTAACCCATATGATAATCTTGATTTTGCCAGATGGTCCACAACTTTAAACCATTTACTACCTAGCTCTTAAAGAAACATCATCTCATTTCTACTTCAGAGCAATATGAAAATCTCTACTATAAGTGATTAAAAGCTGCAAGATAATATTTGAATCCAGATGAACCAGGGACTTAAAAGCTGGTTTTGTTAAAAAAAAAGTACTGACTTTCACTTAAGTTCCTAAGTCCCCAGGAGGGAAGTAAAAGCAGAATAAAACTTGGGATTTCCACCTTCGTTTTTTAATGTGTCCTTCAGTAGTTTAATCTGGGTCAAATATCTGCTCAGTTGTGTACCTAGGTATGTTAATCACTTAATAATTATCTTTTAAAAAACTGGCTTATTATGCCTAAATTTACTTAACTTATCCCTTTTCAGGAGCCAAGACTCCATGATAAGCATTACTAAAGTATGCTCAAGATTAGTTGAGGCATTCCATTACCAGCTTTTACATTGTTTTCTTCCAGATCCCCTGAAGCAGAATTTAGAAATTTCCAGCCATTGACCTAAATCTGTAGTCACCGTGGATTCCAGCAGGGTCTCTGAAGACAAATCATCTCATGAGCAGATCATTCCCTACATGGGAGCAATTACCCTGCTCCACGCAGCAACAGACATCACAAATGAGAACTCCTCACGAGCCACCTTGAAGAAACAAAACTGAGATAATGGTCAACTGGATCTTACTCCAAGCAGCCACTCAATGAAAACTGGCTCTTTTCCACTATTAAAGGGCAGTCTGATTTTCTTAATCTCATAAAAAGTGTTAAGTTCCTTTTATCTCTTCTCTACAAGCTGAAGTCTTTTCCTGATTTTCTCTCCCTTTTCAATTAAAAGTTGTGTCTATGCCCTTATATTCTTTGGATTTCTTTTTACATTTGTTATTCAAGTCAGAGTGGTGTAGGGGAAATAAAGGCAGATGTCAGATATGTCAGCTTCACCTTCCCTAAATTGAAGAATATATCCTAAGGAATATGGAGGTTAAGAGTGGGAAAACTGTATTGAGACCTGACAGCCTCACTTTATGGAGGAAATTTTATAGAGTAAAATTATCAGGTGAGTACAAAATCATGAAGGGTGTAAGAGTAGGAGATAGGTACAAATGGGACAAAACCGTGATCAACTAGTATGACTATAAGTCTATCCACCTAGCTAATATGGATCCAGTAGGGAAGCAGGTCACATAACAAGTGTTTACAAAAACAAAAGGTTTTTTAAGAAGAGACAAGTCAGAGGGTCCTGGCCATGGACCAGGGTGACCTCTGTTTACACAATTCCAAATCCATTGTTCATCTCTCTGGGAGGCATCTAGGCCTCATCATTTTGTTTTCATCCTGAGCTCTGACCCTCAACCGATGCACCTCTAGTTAAAGTTGTGATGTATTTTTATCTTCAGTACTGACTTGCTTGAGGGCTCAGATCCAACTCTCTATAATATTTTTGACTAACTTAGGTGTCTATAATATAAGCACTTCATGTACAATATCCTAGATACTACCATTCATAAAAATCTATGAGTTAAGTCACTTGCACTCACTAAACTTCACTAATTCATTTATAATTATGAGTGATTGTGGAAGTATAATAGGATGTATAATAACAGTACTTAATACACAGAGTTGTTATAAAGATTAAATTTATAGGCTCATAAAAAGATCTAAATATTATCCATTGAAGTAAAAACACATGTCCAGATGTACGACATGGCTTTGCATGGAAACTCAACTCTTGACAATCCCCACAAAATTTCATGAGCCACACAAGCAAAAGCATAATCAGTGAAGGTAAATCTACATGTTACGGAGAAGTTGTCAAAGGGCAAGCCTTCTCTTTTCAGAGTGTTATTTGTTTACTTGTTTTTCCCTGGGTTAAGGTTTATGTTTAGCATGCCACTATGATCCATTCCATTTTATGATAAGTTGCAAGTTCAGGCAGTTATGTAAGTATTAAGCAAGAAGCTTGTTATGTGGTAACCCCAGCTTATTTGCCAGAACTTTAAACCTAATCTAGCACACTTTCTCTAGAACCTTGATTGCTTTCTCTCTCTAGGCCCATTGGTTCCAGTGAGTTGGCTCACTTGAAGTGAGCCATATAGGCAGCTGTTCAATTAGAATGGATCAAAGTCATTGCTGGATTCCACATACTGTGAGTTCCTTTTACTGTGTCCCCTAGTCTTTTGTCTTGTTGATTTGGTCTGCATTTTAGAGTGAAAATCCTCTCCATAGTTTCGGAGCTGTTTGGACAGCCAAGGAAAGTGAAGCCTTGTCATGAGAGCCAATCTCTTGGATAACTACTTGTGAATATTCTTTCCCAGAGTTCCACACAACACTTTTATAACCAAGAAAATCGGCTCAGAGAATTTGTAGGTGGAAAACACGGATGCCTGGCTGGAAATCACTTTAATGAGAAGTTGTGAGTCCTGGAAATGGGATCTTTTTTCTTTTCAAAATGCCAAAAAGGAGGCTAGGTAAGTGGCTTTCCCTTTCTTGCAGTGTCATATGGTTCGTCCTATAGTCCGGAGCAGGGATTTAAAAACAGTATGTGGTTGGTCACGGAAGAAAATTAACAAAAAAATGACTAATGGAATGAAATCTATCAAATTATAAATGCTTAAGCTTTATGATAGTTCAGAACCTGGGAACTGTGAATCTTGGTATTAACAACTGTTATGTTTCCATTTGTAACTGAGCAACACTTTGCTGATGATAATAAAATGAAGCATAAAGCACAAGTTACCAAAAATATTTCTCATGTGCATTCCCTAACATCATACTTATAAAGAAAATTGAAGATGTGGTTGATGTGCTTTATGGTAGCTGTATTTCCCATAGATAAATTAATTGCTTTTTATGAATATTCCAAAAGTAAATGAGAGAGCTATTTGCATAACTCATTAATGAACTTTTGTTAGTAAGAAAATGTTTCTAATTTTATATATCCATAAACATGTCTTCCCATCGTGTGAATCAAAAATAATATATTTTCTGCCAGAATTTATACATGGGTATTGGTATTTGAAAACCATAAATTAGCTAAGATTTTAGACATCGTAAAAGAATGAATTATAATAGTGCTATATCCACAATTTGTTGATGTAATGTTGGACTCGTAAATTTCTTGCCTGAGTTCATGAATTTCCATGCTATTAGTCACTATCATTTTTACATCCCTTTGTTCATAAAGGCTAAGTTATATGAAAATAAGAGAAATGTGTTGCTAAGAAATAAAGACTTTTTTAGACATTTGATAAAATATTGTTTTCTGTATGAATGTTATAATCACACAAATGAGCTTTATTTTAAGGAAACATTTTTATTTTTACTTTTCTGTTTTATAATGTAAGTTACCATGATTGGGCAAGACCAAAATAAATTTTTGTGTCAGATATGATCTCTAATCCATATAATCTTACTCAGAAAGATAGAATAACTATAAATATTAGTGATTTGAAATGACATACAAATAATGGTTCTCAAAATAATGCTAATATTAATTCTATGAAGGGAACCACATACATGGCTTTGAATTGCTTCATTCATTCATTCATTCATTCAAATGATATGTATTGAATGACTGCTTTCCTTATGAACTCTACAAAGCATCAAAATTCCCAGAAAATATGGTAGTTCAGCCCTCAGGTATTCACTAGCCTCAGCAACTGGAAGATGCTTAGTATCACTGAGATATACATATTGGAGCATGAAGCACTTACAAAGTGTGGAGTGTAGGATTGGAATGACTCCTCAGAAGGCGTGATGCATGAATGGATATTCTAAGAATGAGTCAGAGGAGAAAAAGAATGCAACTCCCTGAGCACCATGTGTAGACACCCAGATGGGTAAGTGACTAACGTTATTCAGAATTTCATATATTGAGTAATTAGAAATAAAAAGTTATAGAAAAATTTCAAATTTTCAAGTTTAACAAGGGAATGCCTATAAGGAGGTTTGATTTTAGTTCACACCCTTAATATTTTTTAATGAAATCTGGATATTTTCTTAAGAATAAACATATGTATGCCCTCTTTCCCTTCTTTTAAAAATTGAGGGCATTCAGATTTCTGGGGCAGTCCATGAGCCAGTATTTTTTATTTTCTTATATGAGTACTAAGTGAGATGTAACACAGGAAACTTTCTTAGTCTAATCTTTATTTTCAAGACAATTCTTGGAATATAAGGAAGTTAAAAAATTAATCAATCTATAAATGTTCAGATGTATATATTTTAGTGTACTTGAAAAGGTTTTACTTATCATTTGATCAAACTTACAGTCTATGTCAAAAAATTTCAGATGCTCAGAGAAAGCCTGTCACCTTGCTAGAGGTGGTCCTTGACAGAAAATATGTCTGCTCCAAGTGATAGCTGTTCCTGTCTGCAGTGTGGAAAATCTACCATGAAAATACCCTGTAGATCTGCCTTCCCATGACTATACTGTTAGGAGACATTTCTGAATTTTCTTCATGAATGTGTAACTTTTAGATGTCTCTCAGCAGCTACAATTCTATAATCATGATATTTTTTTTTTGTCAAGCAAATATGCTCTCACTGAAGGAATGGATGCTGTAACAGTATAATTAATTCCAACACAAAATTGTTCAGTTCCTATTTGTCAGTAACTTGTGAATTGTAATACAAAGCTGATACTAAAGATTCTGATCAGGATTTATGTGAAAATAATAACTTTCATGCAATTAAATTTAGCAGAGTACATTTGAACAAAGAAAGGTCATGTTTTAGGCAAAATTGGACCTAGGAGAGGTTCAGGAAGATTCACTCAGTAAATAGAGGAGGCACTTTTGTAAACAAAAAAGAAGTCATGGAACCAATTTGATTGGTACTATGTTAATATGCTCCATTTTGGCATGGAGGATGAGGGATTTGCTTTATATACTAACTCATCGTCTGATGAGTTAGTAGCCTGTGATTGGCTGAAGTTCAGGTGTTAATATGGGATGAAAGTTAGTTACCCATTACAAGAATATACTCTCAAGTTAGATTACAGTTCAGTTATATACTAAATAATGTCGTAGTTCACTATGTTTGAAGGCAGATGTGAGACAAATTTAATTTAATCTAGTATTTATCCAAGACAAGGTGTGTTATTGCCTTGTATGGAAACAAGTCCTAATGCCAGATGACTAATAATGTTTCAAGGATAGATAGATAGATAGATAATTACATTTTAAGTGAAGAAATTCAATGATATGAAGAGGAAAAAGAAGGATGATTTCATTCATTAGTCAATTCACCAGAAGCCGCCTGGTAGCATTTATCTGTTCCTTCCTTTCCCTTCTTTCTCCATTTGCTCCCTTCTTCCCTTTTTCCTTCCCTTCCTTTTCTGTCCCATTCTGTTTTCTGTTCTCATAGATCCTAGGAAAAAAAATCTCAGCAACATTAGAAATATATGTTTATAACCTCCTTTTCTGCTGTATTAGTCAGGGTCCTCAATCCTGGGACATAATATTCTACATCACAATTTAAAGGAAGAGAAGTGGGTTTTTTTGCTCGCTTTTTCAGAGGTTTCAATCCATGGTCATCTGTTCCAAGGCAGAAACATCGTGGCTGAAGAGTGTGGTGGAACAATCCTACTTAGTTCACAGAGTGGGAAACACGGCACAGAGAAAGAACACCCATGAGAGATATATCCCTCAAGGCAGGTCCCAAAGGGCCACATCTTACAGCTGAGCCCCTATCTCCTAAAGGCTGCAAATATTGGTAAATTAATTTACAGATGAGTAGAGAACTCCATGATCCAATTATTTCTCCAGTAATTTCTTAATTCAATCAAGCTGACAATTAAGTTAAATTGGCACCCATTCATGCAATTATGGAGGAGGATACATGCAGAGTTGTATGTGTTTAACATTTCATTGCATATATACTTATGTAAAATGATATTAATATATTAACAATACAAATCTTTAGGCAATCAAACATTAGAATGCAATGATCATTGTTTTTTTAAAAATTTTTATTATGTATTTATTTTTTGGTATTGGAAATCAAACTCAGGACCGTGCACTTGCCAGATAGGTGCTTATGCCACTGAGCTATATCCCTGGCCCTTGAGCAATTTTTTCTATTCCTGAATATTTTTATATTCCTGAATTCTACTTTAAATATTCTACTTTGAATGCTAAGCAAATGAACATTCTGAATTTATAAGAAAATAATTAGGCACCCAAGCAAACCAAAACTAACCCAGCATCTACTTTAGATCATGACAGAATTTCTTAAAAGGCTGTTTGGCTGCTTTTGACTTTTAGAATGAAATCTTCATCACTATTCCTCCTTAGTAAAGATGCCTAAAGTTGCAGGGTTTATTTTCAGTGTATGATAGTTTCACTGTTGCTGAAGAGTCGAGGACTCCATCACTGCACTTGCCCCAGTCTAGGGTTACTCATAGAAGCTCCTTTTAAAAGCAGCTTTGCTTAAGTGTGTCTGACTCATGATGTCTATGTTATCTTCTGAAAATGTACATGAGGAAACTTAAAATGTGCCAATTAGTCAAAAAATTAAAAGCAATTGTTGCAATGTATAGTGTCAGTACAAATGGAAAAATGAAATTAATTTTTCTTTAGGAAAGACAAAAATTATCAATACTAATCTCTGGACTTCTAACCTCATTCATTCAAATTTGTTCTATTAAAACAGTGATTTTTTTAAATGAAGTAATATTTAATTAGTAAAACAAGTCTGTGTTAGCATTTCTGCTTCTTATTCTAAGGCTCCTTTTTTCTCATTTGTTAAGTAGGATAAATAATATCTGTTTATATTGCACCAAATGATTTAAAAATGGCTGACTTGTAGTACAAGTAAATAATAAATAATTGTACACCATTAATTTTACTGGTATCATTATCGTCATTGCTCTATTAATTTGAAGAAGGAAGGGGTGACATGTTTTCCAGCTGATTATCTCTCCTGAGATTAAGGGTATAATTATGTTACATGTAATGAAGAAACAGAGTGTTGACAATTTTCCTGCAGATAACCAAACCGATGTTTTCCTGTCAGACTCTGTGCATGCAGAATATAGATTGTGGCTGTCAAAGCTCTCTATTCTTCAGTTTCTTGACAACTGAGTAAAAAATACGTGTTTCCTTTGTTACTGTTCTCGTCTTTGTTCATGATGTCTTTACTCAAAATTAGCCTTGCCTTAAATCTTAACACTCTTTCCCCGAATAAAAAGATTTCAAGGGTGAAACATTTATTTTGCATTCAGGAAGAGAATAATACAGTTGTGTAGAATTTCTAAGCTATTTAAATATCATTTATTTAATTCTTATAGCTAAAAGTTCTAAAGATCATGCAATCATGAAAACAGTCCTGAGCACCTTTCTAAAATAGAACCTTATTTGACGATATTTACTGAAGATGCTTTGTGGTATTTCACCCAGGTATTTATCTTCATTACCAGCTTTATCATGAAGGTGACTTATATGAGATGCACTCTTCTCTGAAATGTTTGGAGATAATTTATTTATGCAAGTCATATTTTGATAGTGGCTAAAAGTTACAAAGAAGGGAGATTTTAAATTTAAAGGATAACATGTTGGGTTTCCAATTTTATAATGTGGCACATACACAGCACTATCCAATCACAGCAAGATGCACATTACTACTGAAAGTTCATGAAATATTTTCCAAAGATATCACGTTAGTCCACAGATTGAATTTCACTGTATTTCATAAGAGGTAGATATGATATAAAGGATTTTCTCTAATCACAAAAGGATAAATTAATAGCAAAGAGAAAAGCGTCAATTTTACCTAACATTCCCAGAGAACCATGATATCAAAGAATAAATAATAAATAAACTTGAAAATAAGTATGGATAGTAATGAAAACAAAATATACTAAAATTTACGGCAAGTAGTAAAGGGTGTTGAGAGGGAAATTTACAGCTCTAAATTCATATAATGAACCAGAGATATCACATCAACAAATTAAATTTAATTTATACAGCAAAAAAGCTAATTGAATCCAAGTATAGCACAGGGAAAGTAGTAATAAATATTAGAGCAAAGATAAATAAAATAAAAAGAGAAAATAAATTTACACTATCCATGCATCCAAAATTTGATTCTTGATTTCTTAAATTTTATTTACCTATTTTTAAATTTTTATTAGTTCATTTTTACTATACAGAATGATCACATTCATCCCAGGGCATTCATACCTGAACATAACATGTCTTAAGTTTTCTTTTTTCCCCCATTTTCCTCTGTTCTTCATTCCTTCTTTCTCTCCCCATTTACAAAAGTTTTGTTTCCATTTCTTCCTTTCCATCCTCCTTTTTAAAAATTCCTTTCCCCTTCCTTCCCTTTCTCATACTTTCTCCCCCCGTTTCCTTTCCCATTTGAACATGTTCTTCCTATTTCATGATGCTTATACTCTGTGTTGTTCCTTATTTACCCTTTCAGTTTTTCATACAAGAGAAGCAATATGATATTTAAGAGAAACAATGCACCATTTAAACATGTGTGTCTCAATCATTTCAGTTAAAATTATGATCTCAAGTTGCACCCATTTACTTTAAAATGACTCAACTTTATCTTTCTTTATGACAGAGTAGTGCTCCGTTGTATACAAATACCACATTTTCTTTATCTATTCATCTGTTGATGGGCATACTGACTGTTTTCAAGGTTTAGCTATTATAAATTCTGCTGCCATAAATATGGATATGCACATATCACTGTGGTGTGCTGTTTTAACTCTTTTATGTATGGGCAAAACATAGTCAAATGGACCTCTAATAATAGTTTTTAAGGAATCTTCATACTTATTTCTATGGCAGTCATACCAATTTACACTCACCAACATTATAAAAGGGCTTCTTTTTTCCTACATCCTCACTGACATTTGTTGTGGGTTGATGTATGGTGGAATCTCAGTGTGGCTTTAATTTGCATTTTTCAAACGAACAGTGATGTTGAATATTTTTTCATATACAGGGGTACCTTGGTTCACAAACTTAATTTGTTCCATGATTCTGGGAAAGACGGCCATGATAATGTCAGTGTGGGGAAGATGGCCATGATTTCTGTTCATCACCTGATGCATAGTTTGTGAATAGAAGCAAAATTTTGCTGAACACTTCTGTTTACAAACAATTTTTTTGTGAACAAAACTTCATAAACAGAGGTATTCTGTTTATTTTCTTTTTGCTCTTCTTTGCCTGAAAAGTGTCTATTCATTTCAAATCCCCATTTTTGGATTGGGTTTGGGGATATTTTTTAAAAAAATTATTTTAATATATTCTATATGTTAATCCTTTGAGTAGTAACTGATAAATTATTTTTTTTGCCATTTTGTGGGTTATCTCTTTATTTTGTTGGTGTTCCCTCACTTTTCAAAAGCTTTTTAATTTGATATAATTCTTTGTAGTATTTCCTGTGGAATTTGTCTTGTGTTCATAAAGCCTTTGCTACCCTATCTTTGAGGGTGTTACCCTGTCTATCTTCTAGCAGATTAAGTCTGTTTGTGTTCATATTTAGGTATTTGACCCATTTTGATTTTAATTTAGTGCATGGTGAGATATATGGGTGACTCCTAGAAAAGATAAACAAGATCACCACAATTTCAACTAGATGAAAAACAAGGAAGGAAGGTAGGGAGGAAGGAAGAAAGAAATAGAAGAAATGAACAGGATGAGGAGGAGAAGAAGGGGGAGAAAAAACCTCAAATAGTTGGAAGAAAAAATGGCAGAATAGAAGCAAAATACAGCTTCTCTGGGACTTGGAAAACAAAAATTGTTGAAGAGGAAAAAAAAAAATGGTCTCCAGGAAAGAGAACTCACAGAAAAAGTCAAAAGTACAGAGAAGCTGGAGAGATAGAGTTCAATACAGAGAAAAGAACAAACCAGTCTGGTAAATTGCCCTCAGCTCCCAGGAGGAGGAACCTCCTGGGACATAGGACAAGTCCTGAAGGTCAACAGTTTCAGGCAGAAGCTGCAGATAAGGCCAGGAGGACTAGCCCCAATAAAAGCTCATGTTTGTGGTAAGTGCAAGAAAGCATGTGCTTTCACTTTGGAAGTGACTACTTCCACACGGCATAGTAGAAATCGGAGAATGAAAACTAGCACACACCACATTTGAGAGGGTTGTATGGGGAGCCATTTGTGGAAGGTCTTAATTGTTTGCAACTGGCCACAAAATAGCTACCTAACAACTTTACTTCTAGGTAACCATTGTTACCTAGCAGAGTCATGGGATGGAAGACAGTCAAAAGAAATAGTGGCAGACTGAGAGAAGTAGGCATAGAATTCCTGAGCAGTTTAAGCTCAGGCTTGAGAGATAACAGGGGAGGAGAAAGAATGCTCCACCCTTCTTGCTGAGAAACCAGGGTTGATAGTGAAGCTTTCAGAGGTGGCTCAATCCCAAAGAGCAGGCATTGGGTCCAGTGACTTGGTGTAACCCCACCCGGCTGCCTGGATGGAGCACAGCACCAGTAGTCTGGCTGCTTTCGCCTTCCAGCAACATAGGCCTTGGGGAGCTGCCAAAGTCTAGACGGAGGGGCCTGTCGGGGCGGGGGCGGGGGACACTCACAAATCAGCAAGCCTTAGAGATAGTCTGAGAAAACTGTGACCTGCTGGATTCCAGGTCTGGTAATCTTGAAAATAAATACATACATTAAAAAATACAGGGGAATTAATTTGTTTTAAATTTAGTTTCATTTTTTTCTTTTTTTTCTACATTGACTTTTTTGCGATATGAGTTGTTTTCTTTTTATTTAATTTTAAATTTTTTTCCTTTAATTTTTTACTTTTCATCTTTTTAACTTCCTTTTCTTTTTTTTGTTGCTGTTACTTTTATCTACTTCTCTTAATTTATTTAATTTTACTCATTGATTACTTTACCTCACTTTTGTCTCCTCATCTTCTACTGTTGGTTCTTCAAATTTTCCCTCTTATATTCTCTTATTCTCCACCCCTTTTATATTTATTAGTGTGTCCTTTAACTATACTTAATCTTTATATATCAATTAATTCCATGCAATAACTGTTGAATTCTTTTCTATTGTTAGTGGAAATTGTTGTTTCATTTAGTAGACATTTACGGTATGGTATTATCTGTTTGCAAATTGTTTTTGTCTTTATATTATACATACAGATCTCTTTGCTATGGGTAAGAGTGGCCTATTATTGGTTCTTACTGTATATCAATAACCACTTTACCTGTAATAATATTATTGTTGCTAATTTTTTTGCTATTCATATAT
The DNA here is from genome assembly GCA_004027455.1 of Hydrochoerus hydrochaeris. Classification (NCBI taxonomy): domain Eukaryota; kingdom Metazoa; phylum Chordata; class Mammalia; order Rodentia; family Hydrochaeridae; genus Hydrochoerus; species Hydrochoerus hydrochaeris. The sequence goes on from PVLA01003027.1 coordinate 102,291, forward strand.
TGACAGTTGTTGCTATTAGTTCATTACCTTTGTGTGGCAATTTTTAACTACCTTTGTATCACTAATAGGACTGAGACTCTTTCCCAGGTAAGTGGATGCAGGGACAATTACCTGCTTCTTCCCCTCTGAAATCGGTGGGGGTGATTTAATTTTGGGAAAGAGGCAAAGATCTATAATCACTCAGGTCCAGAGAACAGTGAAAAACAGGTGCTAAATAAAGTGATCTATATAGTACAAGCAAAATAGTCTTTCTATTATAATTGACCTACAAATCAAAGTATGCTTGCATGTGTGAGCACGCAGACAAACATATGCACACACATACACCCACATGCACAAACACACACACACAAGAAAAGGCAGCAGAACGTCTCCCAAAAGTCCCAGCTCACTGAAACTGATCTATGAGGCATAGACAGGCAAAAATCAAAGCCACACAGGAATTATTTGAAATAAAACAGTACATAAAAATCAGTAAATAATGTTCTTCACAAACTTGAAATTTTGAAAGATAGTGAATTTAATAAACAAAATGATCAGAGAATTTATATGACACTGTTACAAAGCTAGCTGAGGTGAATAAAATGATATAAAACATGGATGCCCAGTTTAGTAAAAGTTAGAATCCATGAAAAGGTACTATACAGAAATCCAAGAGGATAAAAATTCTACTGAAAATATGGGCATCAGAAGTTACCAGTGTGAGAACAGGGTGGCAGAACTACAAGACAGGGCTAATGTCAGTGACCGATAACTCACAAATACCATAAAAACAGTAAGAGTACATAAAAATGGATTAAACAGCTGAGAGATGATCCAAAGTAGACTAATCTAACATTAGGTGACATGAAAACTCAGAAGACAGGACAAATAACATAACACATTAATTTATAGAAATAATAGCAGAAAAAATTTCAAATATGGAGAAAGAATCTTACATAAAGTTAAGTGAGACACATAGAAACCAATTAACCATAATCAGAAGAGAAATCTCCATGATACAACATAGTAAAAATTGGAGAAGTCCAATTTAAGGAAAAAATCTTAAAAGCTGACAAGAAAAAGCAACAAATCACTTAAAAAGGTAAACCCATTAGACTTACAATTGAGTTAACCTAAATATTTAATGTCAGGTGAAATGGAGATAAGGATTTTAAGTCCTAAAAGAAAATAATTTCCAATTCAGGCTGATAATACCCTACAGAACTATGTTTCAAATTAATGACAAAGTTCATGACAAAGAGCACTATAAGAAGTTTATGAGCACCAAACTACTCTAAAAAATTCTCGAAGATATTCTAGAAAGAGACAATGAAGTGAGCAGTGTCAATTATAATAGAATGAATATACAACCAGAATGAATAGTTATACAGAAGGAGAACAAGAAAAAATCAGCAACAGGAAAACCCCAATGACAGGAGTAAGTCAGGATGTTTCACTAATAACTGGCAATGATAATCTTCTTTCAAATCAAATATAATAGATTGACAAAGTGGATCAATAAACAAAATCTGATGTTGTGCTACATACAAGCAGCCTACTTAGTCCAAAAGAAATTTATAGGCTAAAATTTAAAGGATAAAAGTAATATCTTATGCAATAGGAACTGGAAAATAAGCAGGAGTATCTACCCTGTTTTCATATGAAGTGGAATTGAAGCCAAAACTGATCAGAAGAGGCAAGGAGGGTCACTGCATTTTGGTTAAGGCAACAATTCAATAGGAAGAGATGACAATAATAAATATATATGTGCTAAACACTGGCACACTCAACATCATTAAAAAAATGCTTGTGGATATAAAAGATCAGATAAACATCAGTACAGTTTTAGTGAGGGCCCTCAACACCTCACAGTCACAGATAGATCAACTGGACAAAAAGCATCAAGGAAATGTCAGAGTTGAACCAAACCACAAAACAAATGTACTTAATAATTATCTAGAGTGCTCCACCCAGTGGCAGAATACATATTCTTCTCTGCACGGCATGAAGCGTTCTCCAAAATAAGAGTACATCATACCACACAACACATAAGTGGAAAAGAGTTAAAATTATCCAACTTATATTATGAGATTGTAGTACAAGGAAGCTATAAATCTTTGGAAAAAAAATCACAGAAATGATGCAAACACAGAAAAATGAAAAATTACACTATAGAATAGTCAACAGTCATGGAAGACATCAAGAAAGAAATTAGACAGTGGATAGAATCAGATGACAGTGCCAGTTTAACATCCCAGAACACATGGGATGCTGTGAATGCAGTCCTAAGATAGACGCTTATAGCTGTGAATGGTCATATCAGAAAAACAGAGTAATTCAAAATAAACAAGCTAATGATGTACCTGAAGGTCCTTGAGAAACAAGAACACTCAAAATCCAAAGAGCATAAAAAGAAGAAAATTATAAAGATGAGATCAGAAATTAATGAAACTGAGATAAAAATTGCAAAGAATTGATGAACTGAAGTGCTTTTTTTTTTCAGAACAATAAACAGAGAATCCCACAGATGATTATACCAAAAAGAAAAAGGAAGAAAGAAATAAAAGGTGTAAATCAATATAATTAGAACTGAAACTGGCAAACCATAACAGATTGCTGAAATTCAGATGATCATTAATTACTGCTCTGAAAACTTCTAATAAGTTGGAGAATCTAGTATAAATGGACAGATTCTTAGATACATATAAATTAATAAAAACTAAGAAAACATAAAAACCTGAATAATGCAATAACAGAAATAAAGCAGTAATAAAATCCTTACCAGCTATGAAAAGTCCAGAACATAATGTACTCTATGCTAAATTCTATAGAAACTATAGGGAAGATTTAATGCCAATAGATCTCAAGTTATAATGAAATTGAAAATGAAGCAGTATTTCTAAAATCATTCCTGAAATCTAATACTATCCTAATTCCAAAACCAGACAAAGACCCCCTGCCCCAAATAGAAATATAGACCAATCTTCCTACGTGTCACAAATGTCCTCAAAAATACTGGCAAAGAGAATGCAACAAATCATCAAAATGATCATATATCATGAGCAAGTAGCTTCCATCCTATGGATGCAAGAATGGTTCAATTTACATAAATCAATAAATATAATACATCACCCGAACAGAAGCAAGGACAAAAATTGTATGGTCATCTCAGTGGATGCATAAAAAGCCTTTGACAAAATCCAACATTCATTCATTTAAAAAATCTTGAGGAAAATAGGTCTTTATCTCAATCTGATAATAGCTGTTTATGACAAACCTCCTGTCAGTATATTAAATGAGGGAATGTTGAAAGCTTTCCCTCTAAAATTGGTATGTCTGCTACTAAAGTAGGATGTCTGCAACTACCATTTCTTTTTGATAAAGTCATTAAAGGATTAGCCACAGCAATCAGGAAAAAGAAATAGAGATGTATAATCAAGGAGGAAGTCAAATTTTAATTATTTACAAATGACACAATCTTCTACACAAAAGAAATTCTACCCAAAACTCCTAGAATTGATAACCAAGTTCACTTGTGTCCAGCATGAAAAATCAACATTAAAAATCAATAGTGCTATTGTGCAGTAATCTTGAACCCATTAAAAAAGAAATTAGGAAAGCAATATCCTTCCCAATACGGGCAGTAAACATTAAATACCTACAAATTAATCTAACTCAGGAAGTTAAAGACCTCTGCAAATGAAAATTACAGTACTCTGAAAGAGCAGAGAGGAATCAGAAAATGAAAAGGTGTCCCTATTCCTGGGTCAGCAGAAACACTATACTCAAAATGACCATACTTCCAAAAGTGATGAACAGATCTAATACAACCTCAACCTCACTGAAAATACCAACAGCATTTCTCATAGAAGTAGAGAAGTCAGTCCTAAAATTCAGAAGAGATCTGGAGTAACAAAGCAATCCTGGACAATAAAAGCTAAGCAGAAGTTATTATCATTCTTAACCTTTAAGTTATGTGACAAACTATAATGATAAAAACAAGAGAGTATTGACACAAAACAGACTTGTGAATCAGTGGAACATAATAAAGGATGCAGAAACAACTCCAACCCTATTCAACTGCTTTGAAAAAGGTTTCAAAAATGTACACTGGAAGAAAGGTAGCTTCTTTAATAAATTGTGCTGAGGATAATGACTCTTTACATGCAAAAGATTGAATCTTGATCATTATCTCTCACTATATATTAAAGTAAAATAAAATGAAACCCAGATATAAACAATAAAGCAGAAATAGGTAATCTATTGGAAGACAAAATAGGTAAAACTCTTGGAGACACAGACATAGGCAAGACTTTCTGAACAGAATCCAAATGCACACAAAATAGCCTTAGAATCAGTAAATGGGATCATAGCCAGTTAAATAGTTTATGCACAGTGAAAGAAACAATCAATGGAGGGAAAAGAGAGCCTACAAAGTGAGAAAAATTTTGCAGCCATTCCTCAGACAGATGGATAATCTCTAGAATATATAAATAGTATAAAATAATTAGATCCCCCAAATAAAACTCAATAAAAAAGGGAGTAATTGAAATAAACAGTTCTCAGAAGAAGTAAATGGCCTAAAAATGCCAAAAAAAAAAAAACTGTTCAACATTGCTATCCATTACACATACTGAACTCAAATGACAATGGGATTTCATCTTACTCTAGAAAAATTATAACTATCAATAAATCAAACAATAACAAATAGTGGTTAGACTGTGAAGAAAAAGAAACACTTGCACATTATTGGTGGGAATGTAAACTAGTACAGTTGTTATGGAAATGAGGATGAGGCTTCTTCAAAAAATTAAAAACAGAAATTTTAGTTGGCTGAGCTATTATCCATTCTATATCATCCCCAAAGTGTTACAGACACCATTTTACAGTTATACATATGCAACCTTGTTTATAGCAGCACAACTCATAATAGCTTTATCTTATAAGCTTCCTAGATGCCCATCAATAGAGGATTGAATAAAAAGTGGTATCTATACACAATTGTTTACTACTCTGCCTTAAAGAAAAATCACTTACAGAATAATGGATGTATTTTGATACCATAATTTTAAGTGAAACAAATCAGACACACAACTTCTTTATCACATAGTTTCTCTTATATGAGAAACCCATAATATAAAGACCAAAATAGAAGACAGGTAATAGAAACTAGGGACATAGATCTTTTGAAAATAGGATCAGGATCGAAAGATGAAGGAAGAGGCGATGATAAGGGGGTGACAAAAGAATTAAAATGCATTATGTGTGTGTACAAAATTCCCATGAGGACTGTAGTGATAGTATACTGTAAATCTATCAATAAAAATGAAAATATTAAAACATTCAAACTCTTGAAATACAAATTAGACTCTACTATTAATTCCACAAAATAGAAAAAGAGACTATAGCAGAATATTATGAAGAACTGTACAACAAAATGGATAAAATAGACATATTCATAGAAACCCAAAGTGTACATATGAAGAAAAACTGTTGTAATGCTAATTTTGACACAAAACAGACATGTGGATCAATAAAACAGAATAAAGAATGCAGAAACAACCCAAAACAGATTCAAAAACAAATTCAACCCTTTGAAGAAGGGTTCAAAAGAAGAGGTTTAGTAGTACTTAGATGTATTTGGTTTAAATGCAACTTTGTTCTTGGCTTATCTCATTCTACAGACTGAAAAATGTAGTGAATGACCTATAAATACCTCAAAATATGACCATCTTTCTGAAAAATTTCTATGTATTTCTACTAGCAAATCACGCTTTGTCTTTAGAAAAAAAGTATTTCACTCTATGAAATATTTTCTAAGTCCCCTTGTCCCATAAAATTGCACTGACATATTTCCTCCATCACACTGTAAGCAAATTTCAATAACTTCTCAACATGACATGTCTCTTTCTGACATTTCTCCAAATGTTTGGTCTCAAAACTCAGGCTGTATCCATAAAAAAATATGCATAAATATATTCTTAAGTAATACATGTAATATACAATGTTTATTTTAGAAAGAAGCAAAAACAAAATAAATAGCATGTTTTCACCTAATAACTTTAAGAGCTTCCTAAAAAATGAGAAGCGGAAAAGTTTTAGTTAAAATTCAATATAAACATTCTAACTTTTCTGAAAAATCTTTATGATTTTTCACTGTCTCTATTCTTTTTTTCTTTCTTTCTTCCTTCCTCATTTCCCAGGAATAAAATGAAAAGAGAAAATAAAAACAGAGCACAAAATAATCACAATTTCCTCTTAACATTATTATTAGAGATCAATTTCAGTTGTTTTACTCTCACCCTGTACAATCTGAGCATTTCACATTTATACCCAGAGAAGACTTATACTTAATTTCTTAAGGACATCCAAGCATTGTGTATGTTGAAGCTAAAATTAACTTGTTTTGCAGAGCTTGAAGTTTGTGTTGTCCTTGGATTTCGTGCTGTTTTACCTCTGAGTTACGATCATTGGGTCAGATGCCAGCCAGGCCCTATGAGAGAATTTACATGTCAAAGATTCAAGAAAGTCCTTAAAAATGCAGTTTTATCCACATAGAGCTCTGTGTGTCCCTTTCGTGCACTAAAAGATTCATCCAATTTTCAGTCTTCTCTAGATATTTATTTCACTACTGAGTATTGTTAGTGGAGAATAACAATTATTTGCAGATAAGTGAATGCTTTCCTTTCTTTCCTAGTCATTAATGCTACCTAAGAATACTTCAGTGCTCTATAAAAAGTACAAATGTTCTTGAGTTGTTCCCTCCCATCCAAATATTTGGAAGTATTTGTATTCATGACCTTGCACTTACCAGGCAAGTGCTTAAGCCACTGAGCTAAATCCCTGGCATGGAAGTATTTGTGTTTGAGGATCATACAAGTATGCATTTATGTCCACTCCACTTAATCTAGTAGATATGTTGGCATCATTCAATCTAGGATCTTGCAAAAAGTAGTCCTTGAAAAGTTTGCATAGTGAGCCAGTGCCTGAGTCTCTCTCTCTCTGTCTCTCTGTCTCTGTCTCTGTCTCTGTCTCTCTCTCTCTCTCTCTCTCTCTGTGTGTATAGTATGTGTAGTGTGTGTAGTACTTGGTGGGAAAGTTAAGAAAATCCTGTACCATTACACTGAGAGAAATACAGTGGTTCACTTTGGTGAGCCACTCTCACCTGAAAGTCCAAAACCACCTTAGGTAGTTCTGATGATGTGTTTTATCTGATGTTACAGTACAGAATAAATTAGTTGTCAGACATTGGTGAATGTTAGGTGTTTTTGTTTGGACATCTTGAGGAAGTTCAAACTGTTGGAGTAAAGTTTCTTTTAAAGAAGAGTAATTTTGAGAATTTAATATTTACATAAATTTATTTAGTGCTTTCTGTGTTCCTATGGATGCTGCACAGAGTATCTTGATCTATGTAAAGTTCATACCTCTGTCTCAACACAGGTTCCACACCTTGGATTTCTCAGAAATTTGCTATTAGTTGGTATAATCTTCCTTCATTATCTTCAAATTTTTCTCCTCTCTTTCTTCTTTCTCAACAGAATTTTAAATAACTTTAAGATTTTCTTACACTAAATAAAAACAAAATATATACAACACCCAAAACAATAAAATCATAGCTTTGCTTAATTGTTCTTCCCCTTCCAGCATGGTCTATATGTCGATGCTTCATAGTCAACCTTATTAGAAATACATTCCAGTAAATGTTTAACAAAAGTAGCACTTGTAAGTGTATTTTCCTTTTATTTCATTGCCAGAAGAAAAACTTAACATTATACCCCACAACACATTGAAATATTTCCATTTCACTATGTTCAATGGTGTGGAAATTAAATGAATAAAATTGTAGGTGATGCAAAATTGAGCATATATCAGAGATTGTCTTTAGAGTATGTTGTATTGGTAAACATCATGAATTTTATTTGTCCTGAGGAAAAAAGAAAACATTAGCTTGTATAATAAGATGATAAGTAATATTTTCCTAATACTCTCATCCCAGAGATTTGGATATGCAAAAGATATGGGTTGATTAAGATTGCATTTTTTAATAAAGAACTTGTGCTTCACATATTATGGGTTGTTGATTATAGGAGCATCAAATTTTACTATATAGAAAATTTATAACATTTTTTACATTTGGCTGAAATGGGCATTCACGTGTGCCCTCATATTATATCATATACAACAAGCCTAATGTAGTGATGTTTTGCACCAGAGTTGATAAGAAACCATTCTTTCATTTATATGTTAGAGGGGTAAACAGAAATCTTGCATTATAAAAACTTTCAACAAACATGTTGCTTAAAAATTGAATTCCCATTTAGTAAAATGAAGTAATACAGGTTTGTGTTATGGTACTCAAACCATAGAAATTTGTGTCTTATATGCAAAAGAACAAACATATTGAAGAGGGTACCAGATACACAGGGAATTTTTAGTTCTCAAACATTCAAACTGTTCAACAGTTTATATTTTTAAAATGTATTCATTGTCAAATATTTTTGAAATAGCTATTTTTCCTTCATTTTATATTTCACTTTCATTGAGGAATGTTAATAAATTTTTATATTTATCAGATGATATTAACATTAATTATTTCAACATAAACAATTAGTTAAATTATGTCTTGTAAGGAAAAAAATCCTAAAATAGCATGACAATAAGCTGTTATTTATAACAAATTTAATGTATGTTCTATACTGTAGTACATGTTACACTATCAATGTATGTCAACAAATATACGTTAATGTGTGTTACTTCACATATGATGAATATGATGTAATTAATGAGGAAGTCTGCAATAATTTCAAAGTCCTTTATCATCAGAAATTTACTTTTCCTGGAGGCTATTATGGCTGAGGAAGTGATTAATATGTTTATATTTCATATTAAATAGGTTGATTTTTTTCACAAATTAGGATTGCCTCTATTTCCACCCTTGTTATTTTATTTTTTATTTTTCTTATTTTTTCTTGATTTTTTTTTTTAAAAACCAATTTAGTGTTGCAATATATTTTTCCAAAACACTGAAAATTATTGATAGGAATTAGCTTTGGAGATCCAGAATTTTATTGCACCCTAAGAACAAAGTAGAGTGTCTGTTTTATAAGTATACAATTTAAACATTATTATAATTAGGATATGTTTGTTATATTATTTATAGTTTACTTATAGCATATTTATTGCTTATATCACTTGTGATTTATGAATTATGTTTAGTTAAATGCCCAACCTATAGTTAAATTCTGAGTAATTATTAACAACACTCAGGAAATAGTTTAATATTTTAGATAGGGGCATTGAATTCTCCTTAACTGTTTGAATTTAAGTATAAAGATGAAAACTCACAATATGCTTGCTATTCATATTTCTTGATCTTTTAAATATAACTATTACAAATCATATTGATCAGGCTGATTGATGACATTAAGCTTCTCATGTGAAATGTTGAAGGCACAGAGTAGGAGAAACAAAGTGCTGGTATGCTTTCTCATATCACTGTTTTGACCCAGAGATTATAATTTTATAAGTAAAATACAAAGGAAGGGAAATGGCAAACATGAAGTAGTGTGTTCCATGCAATTATATTTGCCCAAGAGAATACTAAAGAATAATTCACTTATTCTTTCAGTACAATGATTTATTGAATCTCAATCATTGCTAAATTTTTAGTATGATTGCAAGTACATTCTTCAAAGTATTCTTCTTCTATTGAAACATCAAGAAAAGTAGAAAGTCTTTTGGTAATAAAGATCTGAAGAAATAAATTCAAGAGAGTTCCAAAAGGAAATAAAATTTGTGTCTATTCAAAAAAGGAAGAAAATTTTTCCTTGAAATTTAGGTAAGACATTCTCCAATGAGACATTATAGAAATCAGATTTAATTGTGCTGAAAGATTCTGGATTATTTTTCCCAAAGATAAACAATGTTTTAAGCATTTTTGACCCTTGTGGAAACATTTTTAAAATTAAATTCACTGTCATTGGTTTTTGTCTATTGAAATATATTTTATAAAGTAATATATAACTTTTACCTTATGTGTGCTAAAAAAATTTGATGTTTCTAAATTTAAGTCAAACTATGATACAGTTCTGATTTTTGGTGTCTTTAAAATACACATCTTTAAATTCTTTCTTACACAAATTGTTTTATTTCCTACCGATTTCTGAGAGGTGATCAAAACATACACTGAATACTCAAATAGAACTGTATTACAGTAGAAAAATACTTTGTGATCAGCCCCCCCAAATACCGCTCCTCAATTTAAACACATTGGTCAATCATTCTTACAAATTTGTCTTTCAGAGTAACAAATTATTTTTTCTAAATTTAAACATCTGTCATATTTTTGAACAGCACTTGTATAACTTACACATTCATATATGTTAACAATATGCCCTAGAGTGACCTACTTTCAACCAGGGGAGCCAGACCCAGCCCACGAAGGGAGCCAGGCCCAAAACCATGAGGGGAGCCAAGGCCTCTGAGTTCCAAGGGCATAGGAGATGATTCCCAGGACACCTGGAGGAAGCTTTGGAGCATCACTGGAAATACAGAAGTATAGGAAAATGACAAAACAAAAGACCAAAATGCAATCCCAAACCTCCAGCCCATCCCAAGAAAGCCTAGGAGCCATGTACATAGAAGGAAATATGAGCCATACACCTAAAATGCCTGAAATGATATCAGCTGAAATAAAGAAGCAACTCCCAGAAGCTATGAAGGAACTCAAATCAGAAATAATCTCCCAGGTAAAAGAAAAAATGATAAAAGTAATGAAAGAAATACTGAACACATCTAAAGAAGACACAGTTTAAAAATTAGAGGAACAAAACAAAAACATAGAATCCCTGAATGAAGAGTATAAGAAGCAAACAGAATGCATGAAGCAGATTCAAAGAGATACACAGGAAATCAAAAATTCTGTTGAAAGTTGCCAAAACTCAAGAAAAGTGAAGATAGAATTTCATACCTTGAAGATAAGATTGCAGCTAGTTAACAGGAAGGGAAAGATCTTTTAAAAATAACAAGGGATCAGGAAAAAATTCAACAGGTACAAGATGACACAAAGAAAAACAACATAAGATTAATAGGGATAAATAAAAAGGAAGGGGACAACAAAAATGACATCAAGAGGCTATTTACAGAAGTAATAGCTAAAAACTTCCCAAACATGAGACTGGAAACTGACATACAGATTAGTGAAGCATATAGAACTCCAAACAGCCAAAATAAAGCTACAACCAGGCATATAATAATCACTATCCCAGATATCCTACATAAGAACAGAATATTAAAAGCTGTTACAGAGAAAAGACAGATAACCTACAAATGAAAATCTATCAGAATCACTGCAAACTTCTTAACACAGACAATGAAGTGAAGAAGAGCATGGAGTGAAGTATTTCAGATCCTAAAAGAAAACAACTTCCAACCCAGACTGATGTACCCTGCAAAACTGTCCTTCATAATGGGTGGAGAAATAAGATACTTCCATGACAAAGAACAGCTGAAGAACTTTATGATAACCAAAACAACCCTACAAAGAATACTGAAAGACATTCTAGATACACATAGGAAAAAACCACTAAGCAAGACAGATAATTAAACAGAATGGAAAGATACAACATCAGAAAGATAACATGTCAACAATAAATCAATATATGACAGTTATAACCATTAATATAAATGACCTCAATTCACCAATTAAAAGAAACAGACTGGCAGAATGGATCCAGAAACAACATCCAACCATATTCTGTCTACAAGAAACCCATCTAACCCAAAAGGAAACTCATAGACTGAAAGTCAAAGGATGGAAAACAATACTCCATGCAACAGGAACTCAAAAAAAAGTGGGGGTAGCTATTCTATTTGCAGACCATGTGAACTTCAAACCAAGAATGGTCCAAAGAGATAAAGAAGGTCACTACATACTAGTTAGGGGAAAACTGCAAGAGGAAGAGATAACAATCTTAAATATATATGCATCAAATTCCAGAGCACCCAGCTATACAAAGCAAGTATTAACAGAAATGAAAAATCAAATAAGCAATAACACAATTATAACAAGAAACCTTAACACACCATTGACACAAAGGGATAGATCAACTAGACAGAAAATCAGCAAAGAAATAACAGAACTCAATCACACCTGTGAACAAAGGGACTTGATAGAGGTATACAGAGTGTTCCACCCAACAACATCAGAATATTCATTCTTCTCAGAGACATGCTCTAAAATACACCCTATGCTAGCCCACAGAACATATTTAAGTAAATGCAAAAAAATTGAAATCATCCCATGTATATTATCGAATCATAGCACTATGAAACTAGAAATTAATGATAAAAGAAACTGCAAAACACCATAAACACATGGAAATTTAATAATACACTCTTAAGCAATCAGTGGGTCACAGAGGAAATTAAAGAAGAAATTAAACAATATCTACAAGCAAACGAAAATACAAATACAATTTACTGGGACTTGTGGGATGCAATGAAAGCAGTCCTCAGAGGAAAATTTATTGCACTCAGTTCCCACATTAGGAAAACAGAATAAACACAAATAAACAACCTGATACTACACCTCAAACATCTAGAAAAAGAAGAGTAAGCCAAGCCCAAAGCAAAAAGAAGAGAAAAAATTATAAAGATTAGAACAGAAATTAATGAAAAAGAGACTAAGAAAACAATACAAAATATCAATGAATAAAAGAGTTGGTTCTTTGAAAGAATAAAATTGATAAGCCCCTAGCCAATCTTATTTAAAAAAAGGAAAGAAAAGACTCAAATTCATGCAATGTGGAATGAAAGAGGTGGAATAACTACAGACTCGGTGGAAATACAGGAGATCATCACCTATTTTGAAAACCTCTACTCTCATAGGTTCGATAATACAGAAGAAATTGACAGATTCCTAGAAACATATAAACCACCAAAGCTGGGTCAAGAAGATGGAAAACTGCTAAATAACCCAATTTCCATTAATGAAATTAAAAATGTAATTAAGTCCTTACCAACAAAGAAGAGCCGAGACCCAGAAGGATTCACGAAATATAAAGAAGACTTAACGCTGGCAATTCTCAAACTGTTCAATGAAATTGAAAGGGAAGCAATTCTCCCTAAGTCATTCCTGGAAGCAAATATTACTCTAGTCCCCAAACCTGAGAAAGACCCAACCAAAAAAGAGAACTCCAGGCCTATCTTCCTAATGAACATAAGATGCAAAACTTCTTAATAAAATATTGGCAAACAGGATGCAGCAAACCATAAAAGATTATGCACCATGCCTAAGTGGGATTCATCTCAGGCCTGCAGGGATGGTTTAACATTTGTAAATCAATAAATAAATCCACCATATCAATAGAGCCAGATGTAAGAATCACATGATCATTTCTACAGATGCAGAAAAAGCTTTTGATAAGGTCCGACACTCATTCATGATAAGAACCTCACAGAGAATTGGAATAGATGGTCTTTACCTCAAAACAATAAAGGCCATCTATTACAAACCAATGCCAGCATCATATTAAATGGTCAAAAACTGAAAGCCTTTACCTTAAAATCAGACACAAGACAAGGATATCCCTTATCACCACTCTTATTTGACATAGTATTGGAAATACTAGCCAGAGCAATCAGACAAAAGAGAGAAATAAAATGAATAAAGATAGGAAAAGAGGAAGTTAAACTATTATTATTTGCAGAGGACATGATACTCTACATAGAAGACACCCAAAACGCATTAAAAGACTCCTAGATATAATAAATAAATTCAGCAATGTAGCTGGATACAAACTCAATTCTCAAAAATCAATAGCATTCCTATACACTAACTACTAAATCACTGAGAGAAATAAGAGAAGCCACACCCTTCACACTAGCATCCAAAAAAATGAAATACTTAGGAATTAATCTAATGAAAGAGGTAAAATAGCTATTCAGGGAAAATTATAATACCCTGAATAAGAAATCGAAGAGAACCTCAGAAAATGGAAAGACATCCCTTGTTCATGGATAGGAAGAATAAATATTGTGAAAATGGCCATTCTCCCAAAATTGTTATACAGATTCAATGCAATCCCAATGAAAATATCACTAACATACCTCATAGATTTAGAGAAACCACTCCTAAAATTCATCTGGAACCAGAAAAGACCTAGAATAGCAAAGACCCAATCTAAAAATGGGCATCTGAGACGAATACACAGTTCTCAGTTGAAGAAATACAAATGGCAAGTAAATACATGAAAAAATGTTTATCATCATTATTCATTAAAGAAATGCAAATTAAAAGCATACTGAGATTCCATTACACTCCAGAAAGAATGGCTAGGATCAAGAAAACTACCAACAACAAATGCTGTAGAGGCTTCAGGGAAAAAGGAACCCTTCTGCACTGTTGGTGGGAGTGTAGACTGGTGCAACCACGGTGGAGGTCAGTCTGGAGATTCCTCAAAAAGCTGGGATTGGAAGTCCCATTTGACCCAGCTATTCCACTCCTAGGCACATTTCCAGAAGAACTGAAAACATTATAGCACAGTGATATATGTGCACCCTTATTTATAGCAGCACAATTTATAATAGCCAGATCTTGGAAACAACCTAAGTGCCCATCAACAGAGGAAAGGATAAAAAAGTTGTGGTACTTTTATACAATGGAGAACTACTCAGCTATAAAGAATGATCACATGCAGATATTTACAAATAAATGGACCTAGCTTGTGAACATACTCATAAGCAAAATAAATCAAACTCACATGTATAAATACCATATAGTCTCTGTAGTGTAAGAAATGGTAAGATTACATAAGATTTTATGGTAACCATGATTCCCCATTACATTGCTTTGAAGCCTTATAATGTTTTCATTCATTAGTTGAATGGTTTTATTATTTTTTGTTTGATTTTATTATGTGTGATGGTATGAACAGCTATTTTGAAGAAAACAAGACATTATGACAGTCATTGCAGATTTAATATCATCTTGCTTTGAGTCCTACCGTGCTTTTGTTCTTCTATTACCATTGGTTCTATCATGTTGTGTCTGAATTGGATTTTAATATGTATGATAGTATAAACAAATTTTTTATGGAAAATGAGATATTATAGTAGCCATTGTTCATTTTCTGGTATTTGATTCAGAATGCCCTGTAATACTTTCATTCTCTTGAATGGTTTTATACTATTTTGTTATGTTTGATATCATTGTGTGTGAAGCTATGCTCAACTATTTCAAAGAAAGAGACATTATGGTAGCTACTGTTAGTATCTGGCTGTCTTGTTGTGAACTGCTGTGTTGCTTAGATTGCTTTGTTCTGTCCTCTTTTGTTTTATTCTCTGTAAAATAAAAAACAACAACAACAAAAACAAATATGCCCTAGATCTTTGTTAGATTATTGTATTTTCGTAATGATAGTATATTCTCTAAATCATTAGGCTTATTCTACAAGTTATAAGATTTGTTATTGATATAGAAAACAGTAAAATTAAGATTTAAGTATTTGAATCACAAAAATAGGTTATCTGACCGTAGAGTATTTTTAATCTTCAAACTTAGTTTTATCTTTATGAATACAAAAAAGAAAGGTATTTTCTTTACAATATATGTTTTAATTCCTACATACAACTTATAACTACTCATTTTAAATTAAAAAAATAAAGATATTCTGTGGATAAATATCATAAAGTTTTCATATAAAAATAATATCATGAAACTGCAATATTCCCCTTTATCCATACTTTTGCTTTCTGTAGTTCCAGGTGTTCCTAAGCAACTTATATAAAAATATTAAATGGAAAATTGCAGAAATTAATAATTCAAATACTTATATAAATTTTTATTATAGAATGTCCTTATAATTATTTTCATTTACAGTTATTAATCTACTTTTGCACCTAATTTATAAGTAAAATGTTGTGATACATACACATGTACAGGGGAAACATTGGTGTATGCTGTATTCAGTACTATCTGTGGTTTCAGAATTTTTCTGGAGGTTTTGGAATGCACCTATGGATGAGAAGGAACTATTTTACTATAGAATTACACCATTGGTAGTTGTATATGTTGTCATCAATATAAAAATGTATGTCTGTAATCTCCACTTGTTCATTTTAAAGAAATTTCTGATATCTTTTGAAAAAACTTATGTAAAAGGGGAATGATGGTCCAGGCCTAAAAAATTTATATTTGACACATATTTCGGTATACCTGCTAAAAGCAACATTTTATTCAAATATTTGCAGAAACACTTGGAACTCTTCACTATCAAAGGAAGCACTACGGGAAAATCATAATTCAAAATGACATACTACATGTAATGAAAAGAATATTCTAAGGGTGAATTAGAAGTTTTCCTTTTTAAAAACTTATCCCAATATACTATGCATAGGTAGCTTAAGAAACGTTCTTTGAGCAATATTCTGGGGTCATTAAAGCAATCCAGATTTCAATAACCACCAAATGTACTACCTAAAAACCCAGAGCATTGCTTCCCAACATGAACTTCACTATGATACTGACCTGTAAAAGTTCTTCTTGTATCTCTATCTTCAAGATATTCAGAAAATATTAAACGCTCAATAAGTAAAGCAACTGTTTTCATTTTATGATATTTTTTCTATGATTTTTGTGATGGTTTTTCAGTTTTGTTTTGCTTAGTTTCCATGTAACTTCTTCCACAAAATCTGTTTTTATAATTTATTTTTATTTTAAAGGGAATAAAGCTGAATAAAATAAAACAGAATAAAGTCAATCAAAATAAAACAATGAAAGCAATACAAGACTTCAAAAGACAATAAGAAACCAACAATGGTTACCGTAATACACCTTGTTATCTTTAAAATAACTGCCCATACCATCAGATATTATAAAATCAACTAAAATGTAACAGCAAAATATATTAAAACAAAACAATGAAAGCAATATAGGATTTCTAAACAAGATAATTAGGGAATAACAATGGCTACCCTAATGCCTCTTGTTATCTTCAAAATAGCTACCTGGATCTTCAGACATAGGCATGTAAAATTAACCAAACAGTACAAAAACTAAGTTGCTTCTTTGCTTCAGTTGGTACTTTTCAGAAATTTCAATTGTGTGATTTCTGCTATGTCCGTGACCCCTGAACTTGTTCTGTGTACGCTGGAAATCTGAGACTATATTTTGCTCCTTCCTCGGAATCAGCCTATTGTTGCATCCCAGGTGCATCCTGCATTGGCTGCCGGTCCCCAAGTGTAGTGGATTGGACTGGACACCAGCATTCTCCCAATCTAGGGTTCCTGGGGTGGTGGAAAGGCATGCGCGATGGTGTAACAATGCTCCCCCTATAGCAGCGTGACCTCAGGGCGCGCCTTCTTCTGGCAGATGCTGGGCTTCCCCAACACTGTTGGTAATATATTGTGAACCAGTGCTCAGTGAAACATATTTGGAAACATTGCTGTAATGTAACAGGAGTCTTCCCTAAGAGTAGGTTTATACCCATATGGTTTTAGTTGAATGTTACTGGTTCTTACATAAATAATATAAACTGTATTTTTGTATAGCATTCTCAGTTGTGAAATTTTAAAACATGCTATCATCATAACTGAAGTAAATGATGTATTTATACTTCCAAGATAAATTTCAAGCTAGCAATCTCTTTGTTACAGGTTTTGGTCCTGTAATAATATTTACCATTATTTTCCAAAGAAATGTTCTTCATAAAATGATTAATATTAACATTACAGAATCTTTTTATGTAGTATGAAAGAGGTCTCATATTTGACTATAACGTATAAAATACTTTTATTTATATTTACTTTAAAAATAAAGTACATTTAGAATTTTTGCTGTATATTACATGTATATATTTAATAATCCCAATTTAAACATTTCTAAAACGATGTAATACACTACATAGAAATTCTGTTGGAAATGTAAACAGTTTGTTATAAAAATTATTTAATTTTTAATTTTCAAATTAAGCTCTACTGTCTTTTAGAAAATTAAAATTATACCTCTAAAATTATACAAGGATATTAGCTAAATTGATTTAAATTATATATTCTTAATAAGTATTACTAAGTGATTATATTGTCAAAATTCATCTTTTATTGTTTCCCTTAGCATATGCAATTTCTAAGTTTTTAGTTAAAATAAATCTTCTAACTCTTACCATGAAATGTACTCTAATATGCAAACATTTTTTTTGTTGTTGTTGTTTGTTTTTGGTGCCAGGGATTGAATTCACAACCTTGTGTTTGCCAAGCAGACACTTATGCCACTGAGCTAAACCCCCAGCCCTATGCAAACATTTTTAAAATTCAATATTTCTCTGCAAAATATGCCAGGTTTTTAAAAAAGAGGTTAAAACAAAAATGTCAATGAATAACTAATTATAATTTGATAAATTCCAGAATGTTGTTAAGTTAGCAGAATTTTTTTTCCTGCAAAGTAGTGTTATAATCAGGAAAAATACAAATATTATTTTTCTTTGAGAATAAATAATGCTTCTTAAATTTTCTATAAAAATGTATATATCATGTTATATAAATCTTGATGAATTACATCATACTATTACCTACACATTTTAAGTAATCACAAGGTCATTTTTATAAATAATATTTTCTCTGTGTTCATATGATTGGTCCAATTTTCAGATTAGAATAGCACACATCTATGAAACAGTATAGGATGGTGGGAAAAAATTAGTTTAGCTATTTGAATTTTCTGTATTTAAGGTAATACTAAATGGATTCTACTTAAATTTTTATCAATAAATATTTTATGCCTAGAACTCAGTTATTTATTTTAGAATGTAGTTGTATGTTCTTATAGTTCTTATTGTTGGAAAATAGGTTTGTATTTTTGTTCATAAAGTCATTGCCTATCCCAATGTCTTTATGAATCCTAACTATTCTTTCTTCCAGCAGATTTAGTGTTTCTCCTTTGATATTTGATCTTGATCCATTTTGATTTTAGTTTAGTGCATGTTCAAAGGTATGAGTCTAGTTTTAATCTTTAGTATGTAGATACTCAGCTTTTCTACTGTAATTTTTTAAAGAAGCTATTTTTAACCCAGTGAAGGTGTTTTGTCCTTTGTAAAGATAAGGTGGCCAGGTATTTTTGGATTTATTTCTGCCTCTTTTAATCTGTTCCTTTGATCCTCAGGTCGGTATTTTTTGGCTAGTATCATGCTGTTTTTACCACAATAGCTTCACTGTACAGTTTCAAGTCAGAGATTGTGATGCTCCCTTCCTTGCCTTTGTTGCCCACAATTGCCTTTACTATTCTAGTTCTCTACTTCCAAATGGATTTTAGGGTTATTTTCTCTAATATTGTGAAATACACTGTTGGAATTTTGAACAGGATTGTATTAATTCTGTATAATAATATTGAATGTATGGCCTTTTCTCCTACATTAGTTCTTCCAACCCAAGAACAAGGGCTAACTCTCCGTTTTCTGTTGTTCTCTTTGAATTCCTTTTTCAGTGTACTATGTTCAAAGTAAGTATTTTTTTACTTCCTTTGTTAGACTGATTCTTAAATAGTTCATTAATTTGGATGTTATTGTGAAAGTTGTTGTTTACCTAATTCCTCTCCAAGTGAGTGTTATTTGTGTACTGGAATGATATTGTTATTGTCTGTTGACTTTTTATCCAGCTATGCAACTGAATTTGGTTACTAAATCTAGAAGTCTTTTTGGAGAGTTTTGGGGGTTTTCTATGTATAGTATCATGTAATCCACAAATAATGATAATTTTACTTCCTTTTCAATTCTCAATCCTTTTATATCTTTCTCTTGTCTGATTTCTCTGGGTAATATTTCCAGAACAATATTGAATAAGAAAGGTGACAGTGGAATCTTTGTCTTATTTTTAATTTTAGGCTGAAATCTTCCAGCTCTTGTTCATTTTGTATGACATTGCCTATTGTTTTGTCATATCTAGCTTTTTTCAGGTTGATAAAGATCATCTATTCAAAACTTCTATAGAGTTTTTATCAAGAATGAACGATGGACTTTGTCAAATGCTTTTTCTAGATCTATCAGATGTTCATATTTTTTTGTCCTTGATTCTGTTAATACATTGTATTTCGTTTTTGATTTGTATATGTTAACCATCTTTGCCTCCCTGTAATGACTCTTACTTGGTAATTGAGTATAATTTTGATGATTTGATGCATTCTGTTTACTAATATCTCATTGAAAAATTTTATGTCTATTTTTATGAGAGAGATTGGTCCGTATTTCTCTTTTTTGGTTGGGTTTTTCTCTGGTTTTGGTATCAAGGTAATGTTTGTCTCCAGGAGTGAATTTGGGAGTATTGCTTCCCTTTTAATTTTATCAAAGAGTTTGAGAAGGGTTTAAATATTCTCTATGTTTTCAATAGAATTCAGAAATTAATCTGTCAAAGTCTGGGTTTTTCTTTGTTGGTAGCTTTTAGGTTTTTAATAACATCTTCCATTTCATTGATTGATATTTGCTTCTTTAAAATTTTATATCTTTTTAATTCAGTTTTAATAATTTATATGTATCCAAGAATCTGGTCATTTCTTCAGTGTTTTACATCTTTTTAGAATCCAGCTTTTTGAAGTAGATATTGACAATTCTGTAGATTTCTCCAGGATTTGTTGTTATTTCAAATTTTTCATTACTAATTGCATAGATTTGAGTCTTTTATTTCCATTTTTTTGGATGAGGTTGGCTAAGGGTTTGTTACTTTTAATCTTTCAAAGAACCATTTCTTTGATTCGTTGATTTTTTGTATTGTTTTCTTAGTCTACTTTGCATTAATTTGTGCTTTGATCTTTATAATTTCTCCCCCTTTATGAACTTTTGGCTTGACTAGCTCTTCTTCTTCTAGAAGCTTGAATTGCAAAATTAGCTTGTTTACTTGATATGGGAATTCACTGTGACAAATATCCTTTGTAGGACTGTTTTCACTGCATCCTACAAATTCTGGTATGTTATATTGGCCTTGTTTAATTGTAGAAACTATCTGATTTCTGCTTTATCTGTGACCCACTGGTCGTTCAGGAGAGTGTTATTTAATTTCCATGTATTTATGAATTTCTTGAGGTTTCTTTTGTCATTACTTCCCAATTTCATTGCATTATTGTCTGCTAATATGCACAGGATAATTCAATAATTTTTTTTTATTTCCATAAGTGTATTTGATGAACTAGCATATGGTTTCTTTTGGAAAATGTCACATGCACAGGTGAGAGGAATGTGTATCCTGATGTTGTAGAATGAAACACTGTTTAGACATCTACTAAATACATTTACTCAAAAATTTGGTTCATATCTGCTATGTCATTGTTGACTTTTTGTCTAGTTGATGTCTGTTTGTGACAGAGGAGGCATTGAGGTTTCCTGTTATAATTTTATTAGTGGTTTATTTGACTTTTCAGATCCATTTATATTTTTTACATAGTTGGTTGCACAGATATTTGGTGTGTATTTATTTATGATTTTGTCATCTCTTCCTCTTGGATTGTTCATTTTATAAGGATGTAGTGACCTTTTTTGTCTCTGAATCAGTCTTTGAATGAAATCCACTTTATCTGCAAGTAGGATAGCAACCCCTGCTTTTCACTGGATTCCTATCACACGGAGGATTGTTTTCCGCTCTTTGACTTTCAGTCTATGGATTTCTATTTACATTAAATATGTTCCTTGTATGCAGCATATTGTTTGATCTTTCATCTTTATTGCCTCTCTGTTTCTTTTTATTGGTGAATTATGACCATTAACATTGATGGTTATAACTGATATGTATTGGCTTATTCTTGTCATTCCATTGTTGTATTATTGATTTCCTTTTATTCCCCTGATTAAGTGCTTTTCTTGCCTTGTGGATTCATTTTGTTGGGATTGATGGAGTTTTAGTCTTTTTTATGTCTTTCTAGAACATCCTTCACAACATTTTGGAGTATGTTCTATATCACTGAAGTGTTTTATTTCTTTATTAATTTTGAAAGATAGTTTTTTAGGGGCTGGGGATTTATCTCAGCAGCATAAGTGCCTGCCTTGCAAGCACACAGTCATGAGTTCGATCCTCAGTACTGATAAAAAAAGAAAGAAAGAAAGAAAGATAGTTTTTCGGGGTACAACAATCTGGATTGGAAATTGCTTTCTTTTAAGATTGAATGTTTCTCTCCAAACTCTTGACTTAAAGGTTGTGTTGAAATTCTGTTGTGATTATGATGGGCTTCCCTTTATAGGTGATTTGTTTCTTTTCTCTAACAGCTTTTAATATTCTTTGTTTTTTTTTTAAATTTCTGGAGTCTTGACTATTATACACCTTGGTATAAAGTTTTTATTTTGATCATCGCTAATTGGAGTTCTATATGACTCACTTATCTATATGTCAAATTCTCTTTCTCTGCTTTGGAAGTTTTCCTGCATTACTTCTGTGAAGAGGTTTTTCTATAATTTGCAGTTTGTTGCTTTCTGCCTGATTCCAGTTAGTCTTATGTTATTCTTCTTTACATCATCTAGCAGCTGTTGAATTGATTTTTAACAGTACCTTAATATTTTTAAGAAATCTCTCTTTTCAGAATCACTTCCTACTACCCTGCCTTCTATATCTGATATACTGTTCTTGCATTTGTTCATCCTGCTGTGTCTATTGTCAATGGAATTTTTAATATCCTGGATATATGCTTGAATTTGTTTCCTGGATTCATTTTTTTCCTGTGTTGGGTGTTCATAATTTCCATCCTTTTCCTAAGCTTGCTTTCTTTTTCTGTATCTGCTCCACAGTCACTAAGCATGTCTTTCATTATGTTCACTATTTCTGTAGTTATCTGAGAAATTATTTCTGATTTGGTATTTTTCTAGAGCTTCATTCACTTGCTTTTTACTTTGGCTGTTACCACGTCAGAGCCCAGGTAGATGACTTTTAACTTGTTCTACCTCCTTGCTCCCAGAGATTGCCTTTGGTAAGCTGAAGGCTTGGGTTGCATCTTACTTAAGTGTCTTCTCATTTTCTATTTTTTTGTTTTAGTTTTGTTCCTGGGTGGATGCTTATCCTTGCAAATTACTTATGGCGAGTAGTTTTTATTGCTAATATTTAGAACCCTTAGGAAATGACTACTTTTCAGAGATGTCTGCTAGAAGAGGTTGACTTTGGGGTTCTGAGTCTTTTGCTGGATCCTACTTCTTCAATTTATTGGAAATAAGAATTTTCTGACTACACGATCTAGCTCTTGTCCCTTTGGCACTGCTCTGTAGTATTGTTTATGCCCCTTATTCAATCTCAGCCTTGGCATATCAGGAAGAACAACTGATTAGAACAATTATGCCACCCTAGCTAAACTAGTACAATCAGCAATAGCCATAGCATACAGTCTAGAAAATGACAAACTCTGGCAACTATTAATTTACCAGCTTTAACTGTACGAACGAGATTTATATCTATATAAGAGAATCTAAAACAAACCAGAAAATTGTATACAATAAATAAGCCCTCAATATGGCAATTTTACCTTTAGGAGAGAAAATTAAAAGGAACTAGGGGGAAAATAGAGAAGTAGAACAAAAAGAAGAGATTTGAAGCAAGGCTGGAGGACAAAGGAAGCAGAAGAGAGGTGTGTCTGCCATTCCTGGTAGAATAAGTGGGTAGACAGAGCCTAGATCCTTTTTGATTAATATCATCAAGCCAGCCAGATTTATGATGGGGTAGTGAATAATTCCAGCAAGCTCTCACCTTTAGTTTCATTGAAGTTTACACTGATTTCTGGCTATGAGTTTTGAAACTTTATGTGTTAAGCTTGTAGCAATCCATGTGTCTTCTGCTGGCTTGAACATAGCTCTCTGTGGTTCCTTGATTTTCCAACTTGAGCTCACCAGCCTACCCCTAACAATGGAAGCCGCTATATAGAATTGGCAGTTGCTCTGCATTCTGATTTTAGTTGACCCCTCTCCAAAACGGCTACCAACCAATTGCTCATTCCTGTGGAATGTCTGAAGGTGAATAACTCACCAGCTGCTGGAGTATCCTGAGTCTCCTGATCTGTTCCTACTGGTGCATTTCTCTGTGGAGCCCTCTGAAGTCAACAGCTATGAGTTTGCAGGTTTGAGCTGCTCTTCTCACAAAATGACTCAGGAATAAGGGAGAAAGTGCCACTTACGACTTCTCCTGAACTGAGGTTTCTCTCTTTGCTCTCTTCTCTTCCTTTGGGCTTCAATTCTTGCTTCAGATACTTCCAAGATGTTGAGACCTACTTCCCTCTTTCTTCTCTTCCTTATGTTGCTATATTGTAGCATCTGGACACCAAATCTTAGAAAGGCTGTTTCTCTGTTTCTCCCCATTCCAATGTCTTCACAGAACTTTCTTTAAGCAAGTGTGATGTAAATGTGTTAACTAAGTACTGCACAGGCTGGGAATCTATGGTTCATGTGATCATTATAATCAGTATAGCTGCAAATGAAACTGAGTCATTGTTGAAATCTAAGAAATCATTATAACACAATTGATATTGACTCTGAATTGGTTGTAATATATACAGGTCCTCTGTTTCATTATTTTCCTCTCCTTTGATTATTATAGTATGTATATAATTCTGTGCATTTTTCATGATAATTGTGTTAAAATACCCATGAATTAAGCTAGCTGAATTCAGGAAAAAATCTTGGTCCATGAATATTTTAAGACATAATTTGATATGCTTCAAATTGCTTTTTAAAGTTTGTTGCATATTTTCAAAGTTGAGTAGTATAGCTTCTAAATACTACTATTTTTATGTTACTATGACTGTTCATGAAGATTTATCATACTGTACTCTGGGGCACCATAATGAATACAAAACATTATGTTAACAAATTTAAAAGAATAATTTACTCCACCTTCTACAACACATATTCATAATAAGCTTATAAATAAAATATTTTGAAGTGATAAGAGCTGAATAGATTTGTTGGACAAGAAGGCAAAACTGATTTTTGGCATATATTTTATGATAACACTCATTAACTTTACAGCTAACTCCTTCTTACAGACTCACAATCAAGAGAAAAGTAAGCTAAAAAAAGACATTTTATGTGATTTAGGTCATGCTGAGGGTCTTGTGCATTTTACAAAGGCCAGAATCCAGAAGAAATGTGGCCTCCTGGTAAAATGTGATCACAATATAAATTAAATATATAGTTTAGGAAAAGGTCACATTTCTTATTCCTAGAATCTCATTTTGAATTTTATTTTTTGCAGAGTGGAATTTCTATAGTAAAAAATAATTAATAGATGCTGGATAATGTATCAGACAGCCATATACATATTATGACATCATTATCTTGCTTGCTTTTGACCACTTACCAACTCTATCCATTATTCTTTTGATTTCATTACTTTCAATGCTATACTTGCTTGTTAGTAAAAATAATCCTGTGTAATATAGAAGAATTTAAAATATAAAGGATATTAAACAAATTTGATGTATCTAAAAATATCGATCATTTAAAGCCTTTATTTTACAGTTACAGAAACTGAGGCTCAGTGTTGCGTTCAAAGGACTTCAGCTCATTTCACTGCTAAAATAGAGCGCATTTGCCACAATTAATGAATCACCTTGGATCCTCTGGCACTGGAAACAGAAACACCGATCATTCATGTAGAGTTTAAATATAATTCTAGAAACATTCTTAAATAGAACAGAAGTGTTCCACACTGACAGCCTTTTTCAACTGGTAGGATGAGCAGTTGAACAAAATACATATGCAGCCAGATTGAATAAATTTCTCATTTAGTTTACGTATGTGTATTTACTGAACATCCAGAGCAACAGAAGAATTAAAATCTCATTTTTTAATAGTTTACAAATGGCCCTTTAGGGATACCAAATCTATTTCATTTATAGGAATTGTATTAATTCTTGAAGGATAATTGATTGCAGCAACATAATTTATAGAGTTTAAATGATGAAATATAAAATGCTATTTCTTGTCTTATTATTTTTCTTAGAAATTTGAACTATCATTTAAAAAATTGTTGGTTCTTTTTATGTTACTATTTGCTTTGAAGCTATAATTTATTAAATTTATTTTTCAGAATTGTGTGGTTAATTATAAAATGCCATTGACTAAGCTGTAAATTCAAGATGGACCTATAAAATCAATTTGGTAATTACAGTGATGCAGGGGAACAAAGGACTATCTTTTTTAAAAAAACTTTGCTTATGACTGTCTTTTATTTTATAAGTCCTTAATTGTTTTGTGAAAGGCAATGAATAACATTTCCCATGGTGTCCAAAGCTCTTCATTGTACTACTCAATCCATTTTCAATATTAAAGAAAGTTATAAACATCAGGAAAATGCTAAATTCCTGATATTCTTTAAATTTAAATTGCAGTGTTTTATAAAGACCTTTTAAGTAGAAGTTGATTCTTTCCTTTAAGCTAAACTCATTAGTTACTGTTGTATATCTATCAAAGTTGAGTAAGAATAATTGTATACAGTTAAAAAATACATAGAAAGTTTAAAAAATGCTTTGAATCCATCCTTTTGTATTCAACTTTTGCACATTCTGGTTAATTTATTGAATACTTTGATGATTAACAATTATGAACAAATTGTGATGATTATGACTTGCAGCTCACTAAGTAACCTCATTACATCTTATCACCTATAGTTATTAGGATTTAATTGTTAAGAACAACTTTAAAAAGTTTAAAAATGTTAATAATTTTATTAACTTATTAAGACTAACTTTATTTATGAATTAAAAGCTTTTCAATCCATAGATTTTTTTGGATTAAGCACAAAGACATATTTACACATTATGAATAAGTTGTTTATTGACCTCAAGTATGAGAATGAAATAACCTATAACATATCTCCTTTAAACTCTAACATCTGGGGGAAATTAACATATGGTTAATCTAATATTTAATTATAGCCTGAAAATATATATCAAACATTGTTTATACAGCAAACCAATCTTTTCATTTTATAGTGACAATTTATATTTACCACTGAATAAACAGTATATAGGGCACAGTCAGAGTAAAAGTTTATATTTGTAAGCTGCAGTTTTCTGACACTTTTCTCATAATATAGCTGACATTTTTTTTAAAAAAATCAACTGTTTAATCCATATTTTCAATAACTACGGGTTATTCTTTTTTTTGAATTGAAAGACTTAACTATCTGAAACTATGTACTTTTTAACAAAACATCACTATTATAATAATAGTGAAATTTGTCTATTACAGTAAAACCTGCTTCTGTGGCAAGTAATATGTCTCCCTGAGAGGAAAATATAAACATCAAAAATAGTCTTCTTTTTAAAAATTGTCATATGACATAAAATGAGAGTTAGCTTTTGCCTGACAATTAACAGAAGCCACAGGAACATACGAAACTTACACAAATGTTATTTTCTGTAGCAATTATTTTAGTGATATATCAATGACCTTAAAAAGCAAAGCAACACAGCATTGGAATTATGAAGTTTTCTGGGTTAATATCCACCCAAAACTTCATATATATATATATATATATATATATATATATATATATACAAATAAAACATCAAATCTCGTTAAGACTGTGCAAAAGGTAGCATTAGCCTCACGTAAGAACCCTAACAGACAACACACTTTATAAATACTGAAACTCATCTTGTTCTTTTCCTGGGAAGATCCTAAGGGTAAAAGCAGCTGCAGAATACAATTCCTCTTTTGGTTTTAATTACCTTTAATGGATGAGCCAGAAAAAATCCTCATATATATATGAGCTCCTAAAACTGTTATAGAGGTGCTGAGAAAAACTATTGCCTGTAATATTTAGCCTTTGACCTGGTTCTTGGCATATAACTAGTGCTACTAAGTCCTGAGCCATAAGAATGTCTTTTTTGTTTTTTCATGAAGTGACTCTTGGTGAGCTCTTGGATGGATGCTGGTCACTAGAAAGATCAAGGCATAATGTGAAGATTAAGCTTTCAGCTTCATACACCACTCTATACAGAAGAGAGAATAGGGGAACAGAGTTAATAATTGATCGTGAATTTCCTATGGGAATTCCCAAAAGGTGAGGTTTGGAGAGCTTCTAGGAGAGGGAACAGGTGCCGTGAGGGTGTCCCACTCAACATTCCTGCACCTATCTGAACCTCGCCTTGGATGCCACTTTATCTCTCCTTCCATTTTCCAGCTCTAAAATAGTCTTTGTAATAAATACATAAGAGAAAATTCACTTTTTCCCTTGGCTTTGCAACTGCCCTGGCAAATTATCGAACCCAAAGAGTGGGTCAGTCCTGTGGGCCTTAGTCCTTACAGTGAGAGGTCTGTATTAATTTCAGTTAACATTTGAATCATTGAATTTTAGAATGCCCAACTGGTGTCTGAGAATTTGTTGGTGGAGGGTAAAAATAGGTCTGCTTACAAAAGTGTTGAGAGTGAGTATAGAAAAAATTATTTCGCCTCATCATCTCACATAAAAATAAAAGAAAGTTTACCAAAAATAAGACAACAGTATTGGACAATAGCCAAATGCTGTCCTGGAAATCAGTATGCAGGTATTTGACCATATATTTATTGGAACCATTGAAATATTTTGCTGGAACTTAAGTAAATTTATAGAATGTGTATGATGTCCAAACCAAAAGGATTTATTTGTGTTGTATTTAGAATTAACAGCTGGAAATCTTGTTGCAGAATATAAACTGCTCTGTTTTTAATCTTTGTATGTTACCTTGTTTGTACAGAGATCTTAACAACAAAGGAAAAGTGTACCCTTAAAAAATCTGCTTTAATGAATACTGCTGTTCTTAGAACTGATGAGAAAATATGTCAGTCTTAAATTATCTATAACATTGGGCAGGATATACAGCTAAAATGTAGTAAAGTCCATGTCTTTTATTTCAAAAAATTATGCTGAGTGTGTTGTATGTAATAAAGAAATGAAGAAAAATGTTATTAAATATGTAAATCCTGATTGACATGAGTTTCTAGTCATTGTTGTATATATAAAGGTATTTTTCAATGCAATTTGTTATATATGTGTGGTGGTGTGATTTTTTAATGCACATAACAGTTTGTCTTGTCTTATCCCAAAAGTCAAATCAAAAATATTCTAGAATGAACTATTATGTAGTCATTTGATAAAATGATGCAATCATTACTGTTAAACAAATTCATATTCTTTAAGTTTTATTGGTCATATATAAATGTTGAACAATATGTTCAATTTTTTCATAAGAAAAGCATTTTTATCCAATGTATGTATTGGATACTTGCTGTTTGCAAACATAGATTTTTTTTGAACCTGGTCTTTTGCACTGAACTACATACCCAGATCTTTTTCTTTTGCAACAGGGTCTCATTAAGTGGCTAGGTTGTCTAGACTGGACTTGAACTTGCCATTCATCTCCCTCAGCTTCTCAGAGTACTGGGATTTCAGGCATGTGCTACCATGCTCTGCTAAAGATAAATATATATCAAACTTAGTTGTATGAAAGCATTTCTTAACAGGATTGATATTTAAAACACATAATTGGAAAGGTCTCTATTCACTGATAATACTCAGATCCCTTTGAATGTGTTTTTCTTAATAAAATAAATGAAATGATAACATATGAGTTTTGATTCTCTTGTTTTGACTATCACATTTAATCTTGGTTACACAGTAGCACCAAAATCAGGACAAAATACAAGAATTACAAGGGAAATATTAAATGATATGAGCTCATTGCATGCTTCAAAGTGTCTCATTTTTGAGGAAAATAAAAATTTTCAACTGCCAAATTTTGCTGAAGTTTCACCCAAATTAAATATACCCTTATTTACCCCAAACTAAACAAAAGATACAATAGACTGATTGTTGAATAGATATGTTATCTACACTTTATAGACAGTCCATTTAAATAGAAAAAGATTGATTTTACATAAAGCAAGATAAAGTACAAAAGCACAGCTTTTGTAATTTTGGTAATATTGCAATTTTACAAACATATTGCATAGTATGTGTAAGAAAATATTCCCATTTTTCATATATCTTATATACAAGAAAACATTTACATGAAAGTTATAAAACAAAATAAATGAATAGTGGACCTGATTTAAAGAACTATATAAATAAGGAATTACTCAAACTCCAAATTACATGTTTCCAATGTTAGCCAATATCCTTGTACATCTTTAACCCTGTTTGGCTTTTATTTATAAATACTCAAATGAGATATGAAGACTGAAAGAAAAAAAAATATACTTCATTATACCTCATTCCTTTAATGTTTTTCAATAACTTTTGCAAAGAGTGGAGCCGCATCAATTAGCACTTAAAAAATAGCCCTCTGATTCTAAAAGTATTTCAAATTAATTATATTCTTCAAAGAATTTATAGCAAGCAATGAAAGTTTAAACTCAGCTGAGTTAGTCTATCCTGAGCCCATTTTGGGATATAGTCTTTAGACACTGGTTGTATGAACACTGAGGAGTTCCTTATGCATGTACAAAAGATAAGTGAACCACTGTAATGAAGTTTTCCTTCTATGGCAAAATCGTCAGCTTAATGGCTACAGCTCTGAATCCTGCCAGGAGTATGTGTACTACTTCGTGTTATGTTTATAAGCCTCCCGAATGGATTAGTTGAAGTAGCAATGTTGTAGAGCTGGATACAATAGAAATTCCAGTCTTTGGTCTTTGTCACTTAAATAACTAATGAACTGTGATTTAAAATAATAGAAATTAATTTAAACTTGTTTAAAAGAAATTTAAATACAATCTTACTTTACTCTATGTTAATATTTTTGCAACATTCATAAGTATATTATATAGTAGTACATACAAGTAATTTATCCATGTGTCTTTAAATATGGCCACATGAGCAATACTAATTAGACCAAAGCTGCTGCAAGAAAAAAGGTGAGAAGACGTCACTTGTATAAAACTCAAATGTGAGTTTGGCTTTGATATTTGTATAGAGAATTTTCTCACTAACTACCTTCTGCTATTTTAATAATTTACTATTATGATATGGACAGCATTTGCTATAAATGAAAATGCTTATATGCATCACTCTCTAGACTATTGCTACCTCATACAGTGATAGCAGATTTGTAATGATATAATTCACCAAGACCTTTTTGGTCCTAAATATCATCTTGATAAAAGGAGACACTGCCCAAGTGAGTCCTTATGGTAGAATATGTAGTTTTCAGTGACAAAACACTATAAAAGTTTAGCAATTGACTTCAGTGATGAAAATATCTTTTATCCAAAAAGAATAATTATTTTTCTATAATGGTAGAAAAGTCAACAGAAGGTTTATATTTGGCAAATATGCCTATAAATGTCCTAAACAGTTATTTTGAATGAGATCCAAATATATTCTTTCCCTTTTTAACATCAAACATAATACTGAAGCCTTTCAATCATGCATGAGGTCCCCAAAGTTATCTTAATATTTAAGTATAGCAAAACAAGGGAACAGAAAAAGGGATACAGTAGGATATTGGAAATATTGGTACTTCCACATATATAAGTAGCTTTTAAAATACTAAAGACAATGGTAAATAAATGAGACTGCTGAACTACAGATATCTGAATTTTGCTTAAGTGAATTACTCAAATTTACAAATGAATATGACCTAAAAAAACTTCTAGCTTAATGTATCCCTCTTACAGTTACATATGCAAAAGATAATTAAATGTATTTCTTAAGGAAGTTGAACTGGAAATAAAATTCCTCGCTCCATGTTCAGAAAATGTAGGTTCTATATTGTAAGTTTTTCAGGTTGTAGTAAAATTTGAAGTGTATAATTGTCTAAAATTCTGACATGGTTATTTACTGGCTTGTGATAAAATAATAGAACTGTATAAACTTTAGAAATGAACCAGGAATATTGGAATTTTTTTAATTTTCTGAAATGTTTTATTGAAATACTCTAAAAAAGAAAACAAGGTAAGTCCCCTTTATATCTTTCTTTTTAACTTCCTATCCCAAACTGCACTCAAATACCTGTTGGTTTATCTATTTCCGGCAAAGAATTTAAATACCAGGAACACTACCAACTCCCTTCTTTTTACCCTGTCTTCCTTCATAAATTGAGTACAAAATAAAGGTGCAAATAACAAGGTAGCCAAATATGTCTACAGAGTATACTTTAAATGAATAATTTTTCTGATTGCAATTTAGTGAACAAAAAATTTTCCATTCGTTCAGTAAAATGCATTAAATTATGTTTATATATGTTCGGGTATAAAAAAGATTCTAGGAAAACAGTTAGTGAATCTGTTTGAATAGATTGTAATTCAGGGACCTATAAATCATGAAAGAACCAATGTCATGTTTAATAAGGAAGTCAAGGACTTCTAGAATCAATCTCATAAGCTTTCAGTAGAGTCCTGAAATCTGAGACTGGGTCTACACCTCATTTGGAGAAATCTAACAGAGTCAGCCAACTAGTTCCAATCAATGACTTAGTGATGAATAGGAAAGTCTGTGTATCATTCTTTTATTATTAATTTGAGCAGATATATTTAAACCATTTTATGCTACTTCTGAATTTTGTCAGAATATATATGAATTGAAAGTCTGTCACTAGAATTTGTTTTTCTTTTTACTCTTTTCATCCTTTCACCCCTTGTAATAAATAATTCAAGTATCCAGTGTTCTTTTCTACAATCTATAGTTTTCAT
This sequence comes from Hydrochoerus hydrochaeris, assembly GCA_004027455.1. NCBI lineage: Eukaryota > Metazoa > Chordata > Mammalia > Rodentia > Hydrochaeridae > Hydrochoerus > Hydrochoerus hydrochaeris. The sequence goes on from PVLA01003027.1 coordinate 134,897, forward strand.
TCTTGGAATCAAAACATGGGAGAGCTGGAAGGAACCTCAAGAGGATATTTGATTCAAAAATTTTTTATACAAAGTTGAGTAAACCAAAGCCAGAGGACAGTCTCAGATTGCCAGTCCAACTCAATTAATAACTAAAATAAAGAGGAAAAAGAGTGTATTTCTAATCGAGGAAATGATGCCCCTTTAAGAAACTTTCTAATTGCTTTAATTTAGTATGCATAGAGCTTGGATATGTAAATTGTTTTCCTTAACACAATGTAATGATTAGCACCCACAGTTTCTCAAAATCTCTTGTGTTATGCAAAGATCAGTGTATGAATTTCTCATTTTAAATTCTAATATTTGAATATGGATAAATTAAATTCCATATTATGATGTAACGTTTTAATCAATTATATGTCTGAAAGTTTCTTCCAAATTTATTCAAAAATTTGTATCATAACCTCAAAACACAAGCCAAGTGAAATTTTAAAAATAATAAAAGTGAAATAGCTTTAGGACCTTTCTCTTAAATTCAGGATTCATTCAGTGAAATGAATCTTTTCCAATATGAAAAATTCTAGATAATGGTTCACTTTGCTGCTTAAATTCACAATTCTCTCACTTTCACTAGCAAAATCTCTTTAACAAGTATCAGTATCCTACTTTATTCTGAGCTGTGAAGATCTGAACTTTAAAACACTGATGGCCAAGAATTCCCAAAATGAAATTTCCACACATCTGCTAATAGTATACATGGGAGGGAAAAATATTGCTTGACAGGTCAAAATTAAGGACTTACCTTCCAGTAATCAAATTATCTTCCTACAATAGGAAATATTTAAAAGAAATATACATTGTTATATCACGTAGGTTTCAAGAATTTGAGTTGAGGAGTATTGTGATAAATGAATCTACATTGTTTTGCAGTTATTTATTAGGAGTTAATGTACACATATAAGTAGTGGTGATTGGAAGGAACTGTGATCTCTATTAGGATAGCATAAGGCTTTAACAAAAGTGACTTTGTTAGCAATTGAAGAGAAATGTGACTAAATTTCTTATAGAATTAAAATCAAATGAAGTAAACACGCTTTAAAGATATTTTTAAACATTTTTCATTTTTACTGTTTAGTCAGGAATATTTAACTCCAACCTTCTTTAACTCTTAACTTTCAATGTAAAGCAGTGGGTAGTAACTTTTAAGATGATACCCCAATGGAAAGTGAATCCATTCTCAGCATTATGCATCGCATAAAAATTTATTTAAAGTTGTTTGAATTGTATCAGTCAAGATCAATTATAAAATGGGCAGAACAAACAATTTGTTATATTAAAATTTAAGTGTAAGTGATAGCATGTGAATTTTTAAGGAAAAGATCTCTGGATTCCACACCATCAGTGATGTCCCTCTTAATCCTATCTTATTGCAATAAATAAGATGTTTTGTGGAAAAAGCAAATATGTCACATGCAATAGCCAAGTAAATATGATATAAGGCCATCCAGATCTGACGAATGACAGTATTATGGCATTGTGTTAATTATGTAAAGATTATATTGCTGAGTGCTTTCAAAATTACCTAATGTACAAAATTCTAGACTTAGTAGACAAAGAGTAACAACACATTGAATTTAAAGAAACAAATCAAACTCAAGAAGGGATTGTATCTTGTTTTGTTTTGTTTTGTTAAAAACTTGTATTGAATTTAATTTTTAGTAAAGCAAGCATTACATAATGCTTCAAAAATTTAAAATTCGGGGATAAAAGTTTACATCCAAAAATATGAATGGAAAATTGTGCTTTCAGACTGTAGAATTTGTTTTCTTACAGGGTTAACCATCTCATCTCGCCATTGGATACTGGGAATTTCATCTATGTAATGTATATATGTGCAGTTCACATCCAAGTTCTGCAAAAGTCTAAAACTGTGTGCTTCACTTCATGTAGCAAAGGCACCTATGTTAATTCTCCCTTTTGAGCAAAAGTTATGATCCAGTTTTCCTGCTGAAGATGACTTTTCCATTGCTGGGTCACTCACACGTTCATGTTAGCAGTTCAGTAAATCGCAAGAATAGTTGGAGGCGAATTCCTGCTTGTACTGGAAGAAGTTGCTCTGGACTGATCACAAGGGAAACTGAGCAGAACTGTGAAGCAGACGAACAGGAACAAAAGGCTTTTCTGGTGTGAGGAGAAATCAGTCACTTCAGCTCCACAAGCAGATGGTGCTGCTGGACTGACAGGTGGAACCCACTCCTGCTGGAGAAAGGTAAAGTTTGCCATTGGGGCAGACACATAGTTCATACACTGTCTGCCGAGTATTTGAGGAGCTTGCTGAAGAAGATGAAAAGGAGCCGGTTGGTAGATTTCCCAGCCGGATTTTATCTGCATTTAGAAATATCTAAGGGGGAAAAGAAACTTGTGTTTTAATTCATTCCAGCATTCTGCATCCCTCTGGAGCCTTGCAACATGATCTGGTAAGATAGACTACATTAAAAACAATTCTATTGGCTTAATTTCCATGCTTTGTTGAACAAATAAATTACATTCCTATGTTATAGTCCAAAAACTGTGCATCTGTCTGTCCCTTTGAGAGCTAGCTCATTCTGACAGAAAGTTCTCAATCTGAAAAGTAATATTATACAGTCTGCTAAGTGGCCAACCCAGTTACTCAGACACTACAGAAAATTAATGATACTCTCAATTTAAATGCTCAAGTATGTCTAAAGAGTATACAAATACATGAGAATGTCAATGATGATGACTATTCCTGAAGAGTCAAGCAATTAATTAAAAAATACTTTTGCTCTATTTTTTAAATTTTCAGAAAAACATGTTGACTCATAGTCTAGAGGTTGTATTAGGAAGATAATCAGCATAATTAATAACAGATACTCCTTGTATATAATCAGAGTTTTAAAAATATTACCTGTATTCTATAGTGACTTTGCTAAATCTTTTAACTTGGGGAATCGTTGATCACAGATTGCCCACTTTTAGGGACAGTCATTATTTTTTTTGACATGCTTGGGAAAATTTTCAAAGGAAAAATTAGGTCACAGATTTGAATAGGCAAAGAAACAATTTTCACTGCCTATTTCTTAATTATATTGTTACAAAATCTGATTTCTGCCTAAAGGAAAGGGAAGACTTGTCTTTGGTTCTGGGCAAAGAACAATGCATAGAATCCTGCCAGTGCATGCTGAGTGACGTAACACTCTTCTTGTGCCTTGGAAATATCTCTCTATTGTGGGATTCTAATATGCTGTCCATCAAAACCAAGCTCCTCTGTTTTCTCTTTCAAGAATATTCCCTAATGTTCCAGAATAGAAGGACTCTCTTTATTTGACCTAATGTTCCAGAATAGAAAGACTCTTTATTTAACTCTCTCATAACAATTAAATGTTTGTAATACCTCATGCTATTGATCTCTCAATATATTATTTTATAATAAATTTATAGCTTATTTTCTCTACTAAACTTTGACCTTTTATAAAAAGAGAATCATGTTGTATTTTTGGTAACTTCACAAACTGTATGAGCCTCTAAACATACTTTCAATGCAAATAGTCGCTGAATAAATGAACAAATTATAAAATATATAAATAAATCATTGTCAAGAGCATTCTAAGCTAAAGTATGATTCAAAATTTGTAGGTATAACCAATGTCAAAATATACTACTCCATAATACTTCCTGGTTAAAGGGCAGGAGAAACAGAGAGAATGAAATTATTCCTTTTCTAAATATTAAAGGAAACATTTGCTTTTTTATATGAAAGAAAGAAGTACACAAACTAAGCAAATGCTATGCATGTCTTAGGGCTGGGTGTTGGAATTCATTTCTTCTCGCCCCATGTTTCCATACAGAGGGACGTCAATGAGTGTAACACCAACTGTGAGACACTTCGGGCTTCTCCACAGAAGAGGAATGATGGTTGCTTCTATTCATGGAGTTTGAGAAAATGAGCTTTATGTAAGCCCTTTGCCGTTCTTCTGATATTTTTATGCTTGCATGTAAAAAAATATTTCTGAACTTCAAAGAGCTTAAAAGGATAAATTCCCCATCTGTGCGATTATGGTCTGAAAATCTGGAAGTGAGTTTGCTTTAAACAAAAGCAAAGAGCAGCTACTTAGAGTAAAAGAATCTTAAGACATAGCTAAGAGGAATGTGGAAAGCTAAAGAACGGGAAGGAGGCTTAAGTAGGATTGATAAAATTACTGTAAGACTTTTTTGGATGGAGCATTCTTGATAAAGCATTGAAAATAAATGTTGCTAATTCGTTGTGGTTGGCAAGGCCTTGCTTATAGCAAGCCACGCTTCCGGCTCTCACACTTGTGGAACAGGCTCTTTCACTTTGGTACAGCCTGGGAGAATGAACTGCACAATGCAGTGCTTATCGTACAGGTGAGGCTTGCAAGCGGCAACCTCAGAAAGAAACATAAACTGTGCAGTAATCTCTAGAGGACACAGCCCTGACGTGTGCCTGCTGCTTTGCTGCAGCCATGGTAGTGGTCTCCAGCTTCCATCCATTTAGGGGCTACTTGGGACAGTAGCCAACTACATGATATAATTCCATACGTAATCTTCTGAGATCCAAACTGTAGTTTCACCTAGGTAAAGGACGTTAAGTTTCATTAATCAATAAATTCACCACATAGGGCTGTTTGAAAGATAAAATGCACCGTTCTTGGCTTGGGACAGAAAAATAAGTTAAGAGGTAAAACAGGCTATTTTCTGTTGATTTCTTCCCATGCAGCATTCCTGAACCTCTCTGTGGTTACAGTATGGATGAGCTTGGATACATCCTGTTCTGCTAAGGTAGTTACAGTAATTTTGCCCAATTTCCCATTTCTAAAATTGATAGGTCTATTCTATACTATCATCCAAAGCATATAATTCATTTGTTCGAAAACTTTTTCCTAGTCTAAGAATCATACAGCCAAAATTTTAAGTCATAACTGATCACTTTCAAAGTACTGAGAGTTAATTTATTCCATTCTGACATGTTGAAATCTATTACACTTAGGAAAATTCTCAATAACTGTCAAAGTAAAAATCTCTACCTTAGTGATTTTGCTGCAAATGTTGTATGCTATTCATGTTATTATAACACCCATTTTACACTATGCAAAATTATGAATCTTTTTTTCTTCACTACTGAATTTGAAATTGCTTGCAATATTATGTCTGAAAATGACTGTGAATGTTCTTTAGTAAATACTGTTATGTACAATTTTATTTTGCAATTCAACAATTATTCTATCTGAATATAATGTTTGTTGTGATCTTAAGTCATTTAAAAACCAAGGGAAGGGACATTTTATTTTTCTATATTGTCAGGTTTCAATTTGTCTTTCTTTGATGCAGTGAGCATAAAATTAGGAAACAGCACTATTTTACATCATTTCAAACTACATAGTAGAATTACATGTTATTTTACTATGATAGAAAATGCATTATCTTTTTGTAATTTTATTTTAATATAAAATAGACCACAGATTAAAATCTTTGTCTATGATTTATTTATAGTATAATACTCAATTTGTAATTGAAGGCTAACCAATTATTGAAACAAATGCTTATTATGATTGAATAAAAGATATAAGTAACTGGTTCATAAATAAGAACAAAACAGAGATTAGTGCTATTAATACTTAGTATGGAATGATGACTTTTAATAACTTGAAGTTAATGATCAACATGCTAAAATCTTTTTAAGAAGATACACAATGTTTAAAAGGATTTATATCTTGCCTTTGTGAACAAAATTTTGCAGTTTGCAAATGTAGGGGAAAAATAGTAAGACATATATAGTTTTTAAATGTTGTTAAGCATATTTCTAGGTTATTTGTATTGTATTACTGACTAAATTTGCAATATGATCTTATCAGCAAATCTGTTTATAAAAAGAAAGCAAAACATATAACTAAAATTTGTCTCAAATCAATGATTAAAATAATGGCAAGATTTTATTCATTGGTTGTTACATTGTTGTATCTGAGAGGTGTGAAATGTCCCAGATCATCTCTTTCCAATTTTCCTTCTATTTCTTCTCAACTTGGTCCTTATGATAAAAATAAAAATAAATAAATAAGTAAACACATAGAGGAAGGAAATATGAAGGCTGTAATAATGTAGTCCTAATAGCAGTGTGTTATATTTGGATCCTTAAGTTTCTTTGTAGTTGTAGAGAAGATTTATAGCATTAAAAGAGTTACATATAAGAATATAAATAATTAAGGAAGAATTAAAAATAAATAAGCAAATCCACCCACAGCAAAAGAGTAACCAACAAGATGTCTAGACAAATTTGAAAAAGAACACAAAAATGTACAAACAAAAACAAAAATAATCCATAGAAATAAAAGAAAAATGCATGAATTAAATAAGATATTAGATACAAAGGAGTATCTTGGGAATGTAGACATGAATATAAAACCTGAGTAGAATGAGGTGCAGAGAAATAAAGAAGCTAGGAAAGAGAAGGGCCAAGATATGGTAAGAGAATAAAAATGTGCATTTCTGCAGTTTCAGTGAAAGACTGGAAAGATAATGGATGAGTGTTAATATTTGAAGAGATAGTTTGAGGAATTTCCAGGGTTGACAGAAATGTAAACATACAAAAATAAAATCAAAATACATATAAGAATTAGTACAAATAAAATATATGTGGTTTATCACAGCATAGTGGAATAGTGGGACATCAAATGCAAGGGTTATTTGCTGCAAGCAAATAGGGGCATGTATATAATCTTCCAAGAGATACAAATTAAAATAAATAGTAAAATAATTTAGTTTTCTTCTTAGACTATTCCAGATACCATTCATATAGAAACAAATAACAAAATCAAGGTCTAAAATACTTTTCAGATGAAGATTTTCATATATTTTGAATTTATTTTTATCTGAAGCAGAGAACAAATGCTGTACAGGTTAATGTTATATCATACAATGTTCATTAAATATACTAATTGTGTAATAACTAAAGTCCTGTTAAACATATTTATCTCTTCAAACATTTGACATTTCTTTATTGTGCAAACTTTCCAAATCTTTTCTCCTAGCTATTTGAAATGTTTAGTAAATTAGCATATAGTGATCTATAGTCACTACACTGTACAATAGTACAGGAGAACGTCCTGATTCTAAGTACAATAAATTAATATCTATTGATCAAAATTTGGAAGAATTTTTTTTCATGGACAAAGAGAGGAAAAAAAGAGCATTTTCATTTTTGATATTATTGTGAAAGTAATTGTATTTATTTGCCTACTGGAAATTACAAGCGTTTAGATGCCCCACTTAAACTATGTATGTAGTTTGTGTACTACTTTGTGTATGTATACAGAAAATATACAGACCTTTAATTTAGGAAAGTATCACTAGGTTTATCAAATTTCTTATTTAAGAAATATTACTATTCTGATAATTTAAATTTTCCCATGAAGCAGTTATGTATGTCCAGACTCTACTCTTATGTCCATACCTAGAGAGGAGACAGGGCAATCTCTCTCTTGGGCACTCACCTCCCCTTCTGTAGACTGTAAGTGTAGTTCCTTCCGGCATGTAGCCTTGAAGTCACCTGCGGCAGCGCTCACCTGGACACCACGAGGGGCTTCCATGATCAAGGATCTGGTCGGTGATTCAAGCCTAAGGGAAAGGAATAGAATCATTAGCATTAAAGAGAAAAAATATCTATTGAACTAAAGACAGCATTAGTCAACTGAAAACAGCAAAACAAACAAGCATAAAAATCTTTGCCATATCAAGCAGAATTTCAATGTAGAATGAGTTTTAGAATATTTTATTGCCCTATTTATTTTTGGCTTATTGTAAAAATCCTAATTTGTTCATATCAATTATTTACTCTCATTTGTATAATGATTTAGTAAGAATTTTTGTTTTCCTTTATAATGTTCATGAAAAATAGGTCAAGATAAGTTTACATGCTTAAATCTTTGATATATTATCAATATTAATGATGGGATTTTAGTAAATAAATTGGTATAATTTAGGGTGTACATACTCCTCAATAAAGAATCTTAGCCTTGCAAAGATGAAAACTTTAATTCAACTCATTAATGTTGCAAACTTTTTAACAGTGTACAAATTTTCTAAACTAGAAAAATTTCAAAGCACATATTACATGTCTAGAAATTAATTAAAATAAATACAGAGCATATTTTGTGTATCAAGTGACCTCTTTTTGTCCAGTGCAATATCCACAGAATGACATTAGTCTGAGAAAGAACAATCAAATGGGGGATAGTACACAAAGACTAGAATGCAGAGCAAAAATATGAGTAGGAAAAAAACTAGTGCATAACAAATGATTTTTTTGGAAGAAGTTTATTCATGGAGATGTTTTGGATATGCAAGTGCTTTGTTCCACTCAGTCATTCAGCCCCTCAAACTCACGTTCAATATAATCCAGAGCAATTGGTTTCCTTTGTAGCAAGAAGAGCCACATCAGAGAAATCTTTGAAGTTCAGCTCCTCATTGGAGAACTCAAACTTAGAGGATGAAAAGTGATGTGGAAAGAGGTGAGTTGGGATTTAGAAAAGGTGATTCCAAAGCTTTCACATGATTTGTTTTGTATTACATCTTAAAACTCATTTGAAATTTTCATCTCCAGGAGCCATTATGGCATATTCATGCAATCCTTGGAAGTATTAGATTTTGATTATTTTTAAGAAGTGTCTGGGTTTTGTCATGGCTTTAAACAAAAACAATATTTTTCATACAACATTTGAAATGCCAAAAAAAAAAAAAGACTCATAACTCTACCACTTAAAAAACAAAACAAAACCACCTCTTCCTGTAAGTGGCCTGAGGTGACCTGTGAAAATGGTTTGCTACTCTCTTGACCCAGAAAAGCCCTCAAAATCATGCAAATCAACTGAGTCAAATCTTTGTGCTCACTTTAAAAACACTCATGATACTGCCCAGGCCAAGTGTATGCATATTCAAAAGTCCTCCAAGTGTCTGAAGGATATCACATTAAAGAAGAAATGTGTACCATTGTTGTGTTAAAGCTGTGGAGTTGGTAGGTCTGCTCAGGCCAAACAGTGGGGCTGGACACAGGTTTAGTGGCCCAAAGAGTGCTTCATTTTTGCTGCACATGCTTAAAAATACAGAGTAATGCTGAACTTAAGGATTTAGTTGTAGGTTCTCTAGTCATTAAACATATCCAAGTGAACAAAGCTCCTAACACTTATGGAGCTCAGGGTCAGATTGACCCATACATGCATTCCCCTGCCATAGTGAGGTGATCATTACTGAAAAGGAATAATTAATTCTAAATCGGAGGAGGATGTTGCAAAGAAGGAAAAGATATCCCAGGAGAAACTGAAGAACCAAAATTAATTCTTCTGGGAAGATATCCAGAAGGAGAATAGCTGGGTCAAATAGGACCCTGGTCCATTCTATTTTCATTTGTTGGTAATTAGCCATAGCTACACTTGTATTTGTAAATACTTTGATATGATTGAGCTGTTCACATAGTACATGGATAAAAACTTAATTAAAATGACTTACTGTTTTAAAACAGATCATTAATCTAATATTTGAGAAAATAGAACTTGGTGAGCTTATAATGGAAAGAAAAGCACATTTAATGATCCAGTAATTAATATGGTTCACTTATTTCCATTGAAAATATTTTGAGGTTATTACTCATGTATTTGATGGTTAAATGTTTATACCAAACATGCAAAAAGTTTATACTGCATATTTTGTACTGGCACATTAAATATAGTATTTCTGGGTGTCTGAGATTTTCCACTTTCTTATTTATTAATTATTTAATCAAAAATGTTTATTACCTGCATATTCATGATAGACATCAGGTATTAACTGTCAGAGTAACCATAGTGTAAAGCACATTTATCACACTCAGAGGATCTTTGTTAAAAAGACAGCAAAGTTTGGAAGCTGACTAAATCTAGGTTCAGGAATATTAGGCAGCATCAAAAAACCGCAATTTTATCTTCTCCAAACTGATAATTATGCTGTCTGCTCAGGTCTTTATTGTGAAACTCTATTGTAAAACTCAAAGGCGGTAAGTATGCATGGCACATCTTCCCCGTCCCTTTCCTGCGGGCTCTTTGCTCTTCTTCCATTCACGGGGTAGAATCCTTTGCCACACGTGATAGGAGATGAAGAAGCCAAGAGAAATTTGATTGTCTTAACTTCATGGAGATTTTGAATTGAAAAAAAAAAAGCTTGTCCACTTGATGTAATGAAAATTACTCTGTACATTAATAAAACGTCAAAAGAAAACTAAGGTAAATGAGAATCTGTGGTTTCTATCTATTAAAAATAGTCAATCCGTTGGATAGAGAAGATTTGGAGAAAAATCAAAATTGATCTAGAAATTTCCTCATGTTCTAAAGTTCTGAGGTGGTAAGTTGTTCATTCTTTAAATGTCAGAGGTGTGGGGCTGGCGATGGCTCAGAGCAACTGCGAGCAGATGCCTCAAAGGGAAAATACTATACTGACTCATGGTGAGCGATTTTGCTAGCGTGGATCTAGGAGGCTTCAAATGATGAACTCTGAGCCCTAAATGTTTTGGCATAAGGTCAACACCTTGGGGAAATGGCTGAAACCCAGGGACACATAGCTAAAATGATAGGCCTCAGTTTCTGATATTCAGTTCAGTGGCGGTCAAACACATAAACTGGATTTTATAAGAATATCTTCACTTCTTGTAACTAATTTTTTGGCTTAGCACACATATATTTATGCATCATGTTGTACAAAATAAAATCAGCAAAGTAACTGCAATTTTACAAATTCCCAATTTCCTTAAGCACTGCCATAATTAAAGACTTGGAAATTCTAACTATACATGGCAAGTCTTGATAAAATTAAAAGTAGCAATGCTTAAGCAAAATTTTTTTTGCTACTAAGATAGCAGTCTGTTTTGAATAATCTCCAGTGTTCAGGAAAATAACATGCACTAAGAATTTAAAATTGTTTAGGGAGTGTTCAATTAAAGAGTATGAAAAATATTTGGATGGTTTCTAAATTCTATTATCAAATGAATATGTTGCATAGTCAAATACTTTTTTAAGGCTATAAAGTTAGAGAAAACTTATGAACCATTTTGTAACTTTTCTTGCTTAGCAAAAGCAAATAAACTAGTTATTGTGGGCAATAACATAGCAGAACAACAATATATATGGAGACCTTAACAATCTTAAAAATTAATACTATTTTAACTAGCAAAGTTTCACTGTAAACAATTACAGTTGCATTATATTTGAATTATTCATTGTAGATATTTATAATTGGAGGTAATATACATTATTTGGAGCTGAATATTGTCTCTAGTTATCACAAATGGAACAGAATGAAAGGACATTTCTTCATATAAATGTTGTACAAATTTTATTCTATGTCTCCATCTAAACTCCAGGAGGGTAAAGTAATCTTTGCCTAAGAAAGTAATCTTTGCCTGCAACTACAGCAGTTTCATAACTCTTTCAAAAGACACTGCTATTAGATATTCATATGATTGTATTACCTACCCTTGAGACATTATTAAACAAATAGATGAAAGCACGAAGTTTAAATGATATTTAAAAAAGAAAGTATCACGTATTACTAGCCATGTCAGCTTTGAAAATGTGTTAAGATTATATAATTATATATTTCTTGGGCTGTTTTACAAATAATATTTTATCAGATGCTTATTATAGCTGTGCATTCCGGAAGTTATATTATAAATTGTAGGATATTTGAAAAACATTCTCTGTATTAAAATTATTTCTGCACACTATAAAGTCATGCTAATTATTCCCAAGAATCAGCTTGAGAAATTGAGATATAAACTCACCGAAACTTAATTACTATGTGCAAGAATTATATCAACATAATGAGAGAATTAAAGTAGAAATTTGAATAAGAAACTGCACATGGATTCTATTTCAAAATTTAAATCCAATTAAAATCTTCAGAGCACAATTACCTCATAAATAAAACCATAACTGCAACACATTTTAAAAATAGAATATTGTAGTCATGGCAAAACAACATTAGATTAGCCCTTCTTTATTAGTGAGTTAGCCATATAATTGCAGTAATGCAATAAAAGCTTATGTTAATAATAAGAAATACTCTATGCTTAAAATTGTGTGGATTATCTCTCAAGCATTCCACCAACATGAAGAATTGAGCACTCTAATTACTCATACTTTATTTACAAATTATTTGAATATTAGGTGGGTGAATTATTTCCTCAGGATTATGTAGTTGGTCCAATGATCCTAGAATAGGCAAAATGATCTTGAAAAAGGACTAAGTTAGAGAACTTAAAAGCTTACCACACAGCTGTAGTAATCAAGACGGTTCTGACATTGTACAAGGAAAATAAATAAAGCAATGGATAAAATAGATTCCATAAATGAACCTCCCTTGTGTGACAATATCATTTTTGATAAGGGTAGTGAAATGATCTAATAAAAAAGGCAAGGTGTTATAAAAAATGATACTAGAAAAACCAATAGCCAGACAAATGATATTCAGTCTCTGCCAAAAACCACCATCGAAAGGAACACTAAAAACATGAAAATTTTAAAGGAAAATGTCTTTTTGATATGACAGTCAGCAAAACAGTCAAGCCACAAAAGTAATAACAGGTAAATATTTCCAATATGTAAGTCAAATACTTTCACGTTCAAAAGATGCTTTTCAAAATCATCATTGAGGAAATGAATCTAGAACACATAAATCAGAAAATGATATTCACATGCACACCTATATGTACATATACATATATATATATATATGACTGATGACTGAAATCCTTTAGATAAATAACCCTCTAATTTAAATTTTAAAAACTAAAGCAATTAACATATGAATACAATAGTTGATCAAACATTTCACTAAAGAAAATACAGAGCTGTCCAATGTTTACATGAAAAACTGAGTAATACATCTAGTCACCAGGTAATGACAAATTTAGAACTAGAATGTGGTTCTAGTAAGTGTCTATCAGAATTGCTTGATTTAGTTATACTGCTGACACCAAATATTGGTGACAGTGTGAAACAACTGAAACTTCCATCTAATTTTAATGGAAAACTATATAAACACTTTGGACAATTCTGGCAGATCCAGAATCATGTGCAGTGAATGGAATCTTACAAAGAAGATGATACATTGTATAATTCATTAATAATTCTTGTGAAATGAGTTTCATGCAAAGTTCCTTTTTAACAGGAGAAAGGTGTTTTACCCTGTTGATGAGGTGGAAATTTAAAGAGGAGAAATATGAATAAACTTTCATGTCTTTGCATAGTTTTTTAAATATAAGAAAAGAAATTGCACAAGCACTTTGAAAATTAAAAATTGTGTTGAAGGAATTAGTGAGGTAGATGCAGGTTTATTCAATTTCTTTGAAACTTTCTTTTGAGTGAAGATAAAGCAAGAATTGCTTAAAAAGATATTTTGTATAAAGTTAGTTAATGCTTAAAATTACTATTTTTGCAATTAGAAATTTAAAAATTGGTTAATGGAACACAATACAATCTTAAATGTTTCAAAAATTTTTATGAGAAATTAATATCTGACAAATGTGAAATTTATCCCCTTGTGGAAATTCCTTCCAAATAATGCTTAAGAATTTGTGTACCTCTATTGAAGGAAATAAAATGAGCTACTTAACACACTTCCCCAAAAGAATTTTTAGCTTTATCTACTCAAAATACCAAAACTAATATATAAATACCAAATTAGTTTTCATTAAAAGTTAGAAGAAAATTCATATAACAATTTCTAGTTTTGTCTATTTCAAGGGAAAAAAATTTAGAAATAACCTAGTATACAAAATAATAGCAAAAACTGTAAAAGTAGACAATATCCAAGTACAGAAAAAAGACACATTTGAGGGAAAAGAGCCAAAAATCAAAAAGGAAAACACTAAAAGTAAAAATATGTACAATATGTATAACATATGTGTTCATAATATTTATTTGTTAATTTTAAATGCAAATTTATATAGCATTGCTTTGTAGACTAAATAAGGCAAATATTTCATTGTGAAAAATCTTTTATACTATATTTAATATCATCAATAAATCAAAGACATGCTAAAAACAAAGAATAAAGGCAAACACTAATAATTACAGAACACCCAAACTCTATATCTGCAAAAAGCAGTGTGTGTAGGACATGGATGTGCCTCTGCATTTTTCTGGAATTTTTTACCTTTTCTACACTGTGATAACATGATAAGTGATAAGTGTTTGTACAAATATTTTGTAAATCATAGTAGTGTAAAATAGGGTTGATGTGGAGATGTATTTTCCTACTCAATTCATAAGTCATGCAGGTTTTTTCCTTTGTATTTTGTTCTTTTCAAGTCAGCCTAGAATTCCGATGAGATCTGGCATTAAAGGTATTATGCATGATCAAATTTGAAAACTTAGCACCTGCTTCTTCAAAAACCACTCCGTATTATGAGAAACGAACACCGGTTGTAAGACGCTGTTATGCAATTACTACTTGTAAAGAATGTATCATGTATCTCAGTTTGGCTAAATGTTTAATACTGCTAAAGATACAGTAGATACCTACTAATAACTTGCAGTTTTAATGATGGAATAGAATATAAAAGCAAACAGAAATGTGTATTATGGAAAACTAAGCAATGCAAGTGCAACTTGAACATAGCAGAACTCTTACTGTCTTATCACTTCAGAGTATGGTGTGCTTTCTTCAGTGACAAATCGTATCAGTTTTTCTTCTACATCTCTACTGCAATTTACTCCTTTAAGTTAGATCAAATAAATCTCTTGATCAATTCATGCTGTGTTCTCAAGATTTTGAACCAATATGAGCCTCTTACATGCTCATTCACTGATAATCTAAATAAATATGCAAATACTAGAATGAAATAAAGAAAGGGAAGAAAAAAAGAAGTGAGAGAAGGTAGGTTGTGAGAGATGGAGGAGAAAGGAAATAAAAAATACTACTTTATTTTAGATGGTTAGGTAGATGATAGATAGATCGATAGATGATAGATTAAATAGATAGATAGAGATACTTTTTTGTTTTCATTCAAGGAGTCAAAAATACCAAGAAAGTAATTTGCCTCTTTACTGATGAAATGGCTCAGGCAAAAATACCTATTATTTAATGAAGGGCGTGTTTTGTTTGAATACAGGCTTCATGCAAATTAGAACTACATGTTTCCAGAGAGTAATTTGGATTCTTCAGATGGTGACATTTCACTTTTAAAGTGCATTTGTATGAAAATTAGAATGAAAAATGCCAAGTATGCCATTAAATATTAATTTAATATTAAATCATTTTGCTGATTTCAGTTCCAGCTTCTTTTCTTATTCTTGAACAGTTCGTGAATTTCACATGCACACTTTCACATGCACAATGAAGACCATTATGTAATGACCTTCATCTCTTTCACCACAAGGTGAAAAATCTCTAAACTACAATAATTTAATTATATATTAATTTAAAAATTGAAAAAGGAAGAGCTTTAATACTTGTACAATTCCAGGCAAATATACTATAATTTCTTCACCAGTTACTCAGCATGTATTCTCTTAGTCTTTTAAAATATAAACACTTAGTAAAAAACAATGTCAAGGTATATGATAAATAAAAGAAAAGTCACAGGTGTAATGTAAAAATGCACATGCAGCCTAGCACAGAACGTGGCACAGATTGAGTAAGAAAAAATATGTTGACAATGTAAATTACAGAAATCCACATTTCTACAAAAAGTACATGCTACACTTTGTTAGCAACCTCTAAAATAGCCTTTCCTAGTCTTTCATTCTTAATAGTAAAAGAACAGAAGATAACATAACTATTAACTCCCTGAACTCCTATTTTATTTACTTGGGCAATTCGTTTCATTTTGTTGATTAGTGTAAGATGTCCATTCAGAGCACTTCTCTTACCCTGAAAGGAAAATGTGAGCAGGCTTGTAGAGATCTTCTCAGACATTCTGCTTTAATCTTTAGTAAACAAATGAAAAATTGATGACCCCAATCATTACTGTATTTTTCCTCTATTTCAGTTTTGGAATATAGATTAGTGTTCTCACATTGGGGCTTGTCAATCTGCTTTTACCACTAGAGGCTAAGCCTAGCTTAGGTTTATTTTTAAATAATGCATGAATGGTTACAAAATAAAATCTAGAAACACTACATACACTATACAGAAACACTATAATTACAATTTAATTCAGATCCATACTTGCAAATTTCAAGACATGTCAGGAAGATAAGTAAAATAGTAGTAAGTTCTTATTCTTTTAATAATTGATTTATTAGTAAAATATAAAATTAGTAAATAATTACTAAAATAATAGACATAAGAGGTTTCCTTTTAGAAATTAGAAAATTTAAATTTTTTGGAAAAAAAATGTTAAATTCAAACATAT
This sequence comes from Hydrochoerus hydrochaeris, assembly GCA_004027455.1. NCBI lineage: Eukaryota > Metazoa > Chordata > Mammalia > Rodentia > Hydrochaeridae > Hydrochoerus > Hydrochoerus hydrochaeris. Next base: position 151,296 of record PVLA01003027.1, read on the forward strand.
ATTAAATTTAACTGTAATTTATTGTATTTTTATTTTTAAACTTAATGTCCAAGTTATACATGACACAAAATATGCAGACATTTATGGGGTACCATTTAAAGCTTTAATACATGTGTGTGTTGTGTAACGTTTGAACTGAGTTAAATATACATCTCCTCAAATTTCGGGAATCTCTTTATAAAGATTCCAGCCGGACCTCTCCAGCACTCTCCCCAGTGTCTTTCAAGTGCCACTCTACTCTCAACTTCTGTGAGTGTAATTTATTATTTATTCCAGTTAGGAGTGAGATACTGTGGTACTTGTTTTACTTTATTGATTTGTTTACGAGAACAATCATAAAATGATTGATAGCTATGTCATTCAAGTATCTTACAGCTGCCACATTCCCTATATCGCATTTGTTTAGTTTTTCATTATACAGATTTCTGTTTCAGTAGTTCTAATTAATAAATATTTATCAAGCTATTATTTATTAGATACCATTCTGGCTGCTGTTGCACTGAAAAGCCAGGAACTTGTGCCTCCTTTTCTATTGGAATTTATGACATTCTTAAGTAGAAAATAATAAATAAATACCCAGAAGTTGTTGAATTCCTGAGAAAAGAGCTGTAAGTCAAGATCTTAGCACATTATGAGATGTTATTTGCATACACTCCTCAACAGTCTTAAATCCCTCTGGTTTTTGCATAGTGTAAATATTATTTTGCTCTTATTAAAAAAAAAGTTTGAATCATATGACATGGCTCAGTTTTCTGGTATTGTTCCCTAGCTTATTGAATCTGTTTCTCAATTAGTGAGAAACTGAGTTCATTAGGAATCTCAGCATAAAGCAACACATGTCACGAATCATTAATCTAATATTCTAGCATAGCTTACACAAATCCTTTCTAAAATGATACTATCTAACTTTTATTTAAAAATATTAACAATTTTTGTCGAGGTTATTTATAAACAGAAGTGAATTTATAATTAAATGAAATTATGTAACAGAGTCTAATTGACCATTATGTTACTTTTAAAATTTGAAGAGTAAAATAGGTTTCCCCATGAGAAGAAGCTTAAAAAGCAATATACTTTCCACAGTAGCTGTAAATTTTATTTCATCATTTACTCAATCATGATCATTTTAGAAGAATATTGTGGGTTAACTTTACACTGCTTACAGTTTATTTTGCAGTCATTTCACAGTTGTTCCTCTGATTTGGGAACAGTCACCTGAATATAGTATTCATTCTGGACCTATTAGTTCAGCAATAAATAATTATATTTATGAAAATGCATACAAGTCTGCAAAATATATTATTATAAAATCATGCTTTTTGTAATGAAATTTCAATTCTTTTTTTTCATTGTAGCATTTTTCTGCTAATTAAATGAAGATGATTGAAAAATGGTCTTTGTGAAAAATAAAGTTTTTTAATTAGTAGACTATTACTATGTTTTTCATAAGAGAAATTTTGTTGTGTTGATACTATTGTCTAACTTGACAGTGATTTTAAACAAGTGAGTATGTTTACGTATCACAATTGTGGCCTTTTAAAATATTGCAGTAAATATATGGTGAAGTGTGATTTACTTATCAGAAATTAATTATGTAACCTTTAACCCACCAGGTTAATTTACTTTTTAAATTAAAGTATTTATGGATCAGTTTCTTAAACATTAAAATTTCAACTGTTATACAACATTACTTTGATTCTCTTTGGAAAAATTCTTTCAGAGTCCAATATAGGAAGAAACTTTACATTTACATAATTATGCTTCTCAGGAGCAGAGAAAGCAGCTTATTTTATAGAAAGAATACTTGAATAAGGGAACCTTCACAATGCAATGAAATCCTTCCTTTTCTAGATTACCATTTCCATTGATTTTTTTAGTTCCCACTACATAATGCTCCCTGATCAGGGTTCCCTATTCTCTGCCTCCCCATTTTGTGGTTAAGTACATCTTATATTTCATTGTCTGGATTAGGTTTTCCAGAAACCCTACTTTTTATTTTAAAGATAATAAAATAAAGCAAAACAGAACAGAACCAAGCGGATCAGAGTGAAACAATGCAAATAACACAGGATTCCTAGAACTTCACCTAAAGAGTTTACAAGAATTGAATCTGTTTTGTGTGATGGTATGAACAGCTACACTGAAGTAAATGAGACATTATAGTAGCCATTGCTGATTTCCTATCATTTTGTTTTGAAGTCAAATAATGTTTTTATTCTTGGTTTTGATTGGTTTCAGTCTGGTTTCAATTATTTGATTTCATTATGTATGAAGGTATGGACAGCTATTTTGAAGAAAACAAGAGACATTACAGAAACCATACTTTTATCAGTTCTCTCAACTTCCTTAATAAATAGTTTTATTACCCTTTTCACACTCTACCTGCTTATTATATTTGTATACATTGTAAGTACACTTGGAACATGTAGTGACATTAGAACAGTAACAACTCGTTTTCTTGCTGTCAAATACTTATTTACCATGGAGCTGTGGAACGTCAAGTCTTAGTACGATTATTCATAGCACCCGGTGCTATTTTAGTTCTTCACCTATCAAGATCGGTCAATATTGATGGTAACTATGGCATAAGGAGAGAAGGGAGAACTTACCTGAGGTCCTGGGATGGTTCTGCTCTGATGTGGGGTGTCTCCACCGATCGCCCAAACACAGCTCCCTCAGTACCTGCAGGCAGCACGAACACATTAGTCAGAATAAGCAAGTCCAGAGACACATTGGATTTCATTTCTATATTTGTGCATCAAGTATTTTTTCCCAAAACTCGTAAACTGGAAGCAGGAGTAGAGAAAATAGAAAAGAAATACTGGAAGAAGGGCACCAATAGTAAAGAGCTAATGATGGTACATCTAAAAGTGTTAACTGTTTAAAGCATGCATCTCAGAGTCAGAGCTTCCAATTTCTGATCAAGTGACAGAAGATCTCTCTCATTTGTCTGCCTTATTTCTCAGGTGAATTTGAGGAAATGAAGGTCACAGTGTTGATGTTTATCTTCCTACAAAGGGTAAAGCATAAGTGAAAATGTAGAGAAGGTGCTCTAGTGTAGCATATGATTAGTTACTTAAAGTTAGGTCTCATGTGGTATTTAACTCTCACATGTAGCGTTACAGTGATCATCAAACAGTGAGAACATGTCACATTACTTTGACCTCTCTGAAGTTTATGTCGAACTAAGAACCACTTCAGTTCATTGTACTATAATTGAAGAGATATGGGTTCATAACTGTCTGAAAAGGTCCTACACTGTACCATCTCCCTGATTAGTTGAGTGACATTCTGTTTAAATTTTCACTGACTGACTCCACTTGATTTTCCAGACTCCTAGAAAGTCACTGCTACTCAATTGGGAAAAAATAGAATAATTTTCTTCTTAAAAATAAGGTGAAAATGTTTTTCTTTAAAAAAAAACTTTGATGACAAAGCCTTTGCTAAATCATATATATATATATATATATATATATATATATGTCTTAGATAATTTCCTTTAAACTTTTCTTTCTGATCTAATCTTCTGAAATATCTTCTTGTAAAAATGTCATGCCTTCCACAAATGTCTTCCATGCTATTTTAATAATAAAATGGAATTCTAAACTATAAATTTAAACTTATGAAACTAATCTAATATTGCTTAATACAAACAAACAGTTAAACTATATTAATTTAATAAGCAGTGATGAAATTGCTAGTAGGAGATTACAGCCCAAGTTTCAAATTTTTGAAAAGTAATTGGCTATATAGGAAAATGTATTAGAACCACCTGATGGAATAACAGCACATCTCCACCGATGAATGCAATCATTAAGAATTGCAAATGTGTACTAATAAAAATTTTAAGGAGACATTTGTGCACATAACCAACTAAAATAAAAGAGCACAGATGTTAAGATTGAATGACAGAGGAAGAGACCTTTTTTCAAAGACTATGACATAATTTGATCCATATTATGGTTCTGAGGAAAGAATGTTTTGTTGCAGCAAATCCTTAAGGTTACAGACTTCACATTATAACCTAAAAGCTGTGGGCATTTGTTGACCTTTTACTGAGTTTTATTATTTCTTTTTCCCAAAGAATCTCTGAAGAGCATATAGTATTTATTCTTTTAACTATTTTCATAAATTCAGAACAGTTATTTCTTTAAGGGTTTTGCCCTCTTGATATTTGTGTTAGATATTTTATTTCTGCAAGTGGAAAATTCCTTAAAATAAGTCTTTAAATGTAAAATACTAGTATAAAGAAAGTTCTGATTCTGTAATTATGCCAGTAGTGACATTTGAAAGTATTTCTTAATATATAAAACTGCATATCTCAAAGAGTCTTTGATATTTTAATATAAAATACAATATCTATATATGTTAGTTATCTATGTGCAAAGTTCATAAGCTAGTTTCCACTATCATATGATTATGATAATTTTCCAGACAAGGTGACTATAATATAATAAATGAACAGTGACAATATTTATTTTCAAACAGACTGGCACACATAGTGATTTAGGGAAAAATATATTGATGAAAAAGAAAGTAGAAAGTTTCAAAATAATACAGTAATGATTAAGAAGTTATGGAGGTCATAATCCTAAGTTTTAATATTGAAACATTCTAATGATTTTTAAAATATTCTTAAAGAATTAAATCTATGATACTCTCACTGCTGAGGCTCAACTGAATAATTATCATAAACAACTAAGCAAAGACTTCTAGACAGTGAAAAACTTAGGCTTATTCTCCCTATTGAGGCCAAATTACCAAATGATCTTTAAGACAATCTTAAAGAGTGGAGAAAAGCTAGATGAAACAGATATTTACGTTACTAGGAAGGGTAAAAATCAGAAATACATTTTCTATGGATTAGGAAGTTTTATAAATGTCATACTATTAGGCTTGACAGATTAGAAAAATATAAACATAGGACACTGAATCAACTTGAAACTTCAGCTAACTACCATGTTACTTATAGTATGCAGTGTTTACAATGATATATATTAAAATAATTAGAATATTCAAGTAAAATTGAACTCAAATACATTCCAAATTAGCTGAGGAGTACATACTGTATCTGATATTCCTAACAATTGCTCAGTATTCATTTGCTACATACTACAGTATATAGTACATATAGGATATGATTTATTCTTTCATCAGGAAAAGAATGTGTCCAAAATTCTCACGTGGTAAGATATAGAAACCATGGATATCAAAGAGGAACACAGGTATGAAATGGACAAACATAACATAGACATACACACATATGCAGTTTTATCAATTAAATTGCTGTTGGTGTTATACAGGGGCACATTCTTCTGTTCTGTATTGGAAAAAAAGAGATATCTAGATAGTGATCCTACTTCATTTTTTAAAATAATTAAAAACATTAACCGAGATACTACTCTTTTAAAAACTCTTAATAGAAATGAGAAAAAAAGCCTCAATGAACATGAAAAAAAATGAGAAAAAACCCCAGTAACATATTAATGTAAGTATCCTTCATGAACTACCTACCTATATTTTACATGGAATCAGCACCCTAAATCTACACTCTAAATATTATGCCCTAGCTACTCTTTATCAACTCAGTGATATTCATATATACTTATGGAAGCTATTTTTCCATAAGATTCCACACACAAGAAAAAAGAAAGCAGCCACAGTAGGGGGAAAAAAAACGAATCAAGAAAGACTGAGATACTTCATGGTGGGAAAAAGGAACATGAAAATTAGATTTTTAAAAAGTATATTTATATTGTTTTTAAAATGAAAACGAGCAGCTTTTAATTTTTTTGGTCAAATGTGTCATGATCATAAATATTTATGACTTTCGGGCAATAAAAGGAGAGAAGTAAATTACTTTCACATACAGGTTAGTGTGGTACTTCCGCAGGAGGGATTCAGAGCTCTTATGTCAAAAGAGGTTAACACAATGTGAGAGTTTCTTCCCAGCCCCCAGTCTCATAGCAATTCACAAGAACCTCAGGCCATACTTTAGATTTCAAATCTAGAATAATGATGAAGGCCAGGGCAAATTTATCAAGCTCTCAAGGGGCAGAAATATTCCTATTTATTCATTATCTTCACATCTGAAGCAGCATTATTTAGTGAACATACTCAACTTCTTTAGAAAATCTGCATACCTCCATCCCCATCACCTTATTTATATCTATTTCCTCCAAATTTAAGTTGGTTAAGTCACACATTAGACATGAACTCTTTTACCACTTCATTCCCATTCTTCTCTAAGTTGTGATATTTGACAAGCAATTAAACCCTCTGGTTTTTGTATTCAAAGGAAGGTTCTGAATAACACAATCTCTGAGAAACCTTCTATTCTTTACAGTTAGTTATATTACTTTTTCAATATGTGAAAATTCATATATTATAAATCTCCTGATTACTCTCCAAATACAAGTGGAAATAAATTTGCTCCTTCAATTGAACAGAAAATAAATTATTTTGGGATATAGATGGAATAATAATATTAGAAAAGTCACCAACTTCATTTTTATTACTTCATTAAAAAGTTCTTAGTTAAAGAGGCATTTTTGCCCTCTAAACAAAGAAACATCAACCGCTATCAACATGTACTGCTTAAATTAGTACAAACAGTGCTCGCGCTTTCGGCCGACTTGTGAAAATACACACTGTTCACTGCTCCAGTAATCCTACCAACCCTAATGATATTTCCCCTGTACACAGATTCTAGAATTATTTTCATGAATACTGCTTTACCCAGCCTTCACTATTTTGGTAATCTGACGCTATCCCTTACCCTTGCTGTTTGCTTCTCTTCCTCCATGGGACATGTTGATTAATCTCACCTCTTACGAAAAACGTGAGCTCATCATTCATTACCCGAACATATTTACAATTTTCAAATTTTTGACACTCATTTCAAACCTATCTTATACGCGTTAGAATTGTGTATGCAGTGCATATATTTTTCTCTTTAGGCAAAACATTAAAACAGACATTGATTACATGCTACTGGAATCTTCTGTACAACACTGTCTTATAGGTATGATTAATAAATTGTTATAAAGATCAAAATTTCAAAAACCTTTTCCTTAAAATTCAGTCTTTAAAACAAATCTGTTATTTGATTTATGGAACAACCATATTCCCACATCCACACCAGAAGCTGAGGACCCTCAATGAACTTTGCTGGTTCAGCCTCTGTATCACTGTACTTCCTGATACAGTTTTAGTATCTCTTGTATTTTCTGCCAGTTGTACTCTACTGCCACCAAATTGTGTTCAATGAAACAAAGTTGTCTTGAATTACTCTGTAAATATAGTTGCCCATATGTCATGCTCAAATTCCTCAGTAGGACTATCTGCTTCGGAGTTCTATGCATTTTATTTTTCAATAACAAAAAAATCTTGCAAAAGTCAAAGTATCAATGTACTGACAGGAATACTACTTCATTTTTCAGCTTACCCACCTTCTACCCTCGCCACACACCCTTGATGGTAATCTGGACTCATTCCTCAGGAGCTGATTTTAGATTATTAATTTTATCTCTTGAACTCTTTTGACATCCTTGCAGTTCTTCCTTTAGACTGGAATTTCCAGGTTTGCATGAAAATTACTGCCATAGTATATATAATAATTGCAAAGCAGTTTGCTTTGAACTCTTACCAGTTACTTATGAATTCCTTAAAAACAAGGACTTCATATTAATCAAATTTATGTGCTTAGTATTTACTATGGGTTCTGGTGCATATTAGATGATCAATAAGTGAAAAATTGAAAATAAAAATTAATAAAAGCATTAATCTATTATTTTTTTCTCTTACATAATTTATATTTAAAATATGCTAAATTTATGTTTCCCAGCATAGTTCTTTAACTTTAAAATAAATTTGGTTTTTAAAATAAGATGATGAACTAAATACATGCAAACTGTTACAATGTGTCAATATTAACTCATTTAGTAAGACAACAAAATATTAACCTTATCTTTCCAGTGGGGGAAAAAATCAAGAGAAAACCACATTATACTGTTCATTTGAGCCTCAAGAATAAGCAGCTAACATTTACAAAAAAAGAAAATATTTTAAAATGTCTTTACTTTTAAATGAGCATTTATAATCTAAAAATAACACAAGGCATTTACTATTGGATGTAAATCGTGTTCTCTTACCTATTTCTAAAGATTTTCAAAAGATAAAAGAGATTATAGAATAATATACAGCCTCAAAATGATGTAAATCTTATGCTTTGTGACAACATGGATAAAAGTAAAGGAAATTATGATAAATGAAATAAACCAAGTATACAATTGCAATACTATTTGATATCACTAATGTGTCAAATACAAAAAGTCAGTCTCATGAAAACTGGGAAGAGTGATCACTGGCAGCTGGTGTTAAGGGGAGGGTTAAGAAAAAGATGTAATCAAAGGGGATGAAGTTTTAGTGTGTGGAAATAAGTGTTAAAAAATAAAATATTTTCTGATTGAGAACTTCTATGTTTTGGGGAAACTACATCTAGGAAAAAATACACTCTTCATATTCCCAGTGGTGATTGCCCAAAACCTGAACATTATGTTAAAGCCAAATCCAAGCACAGTAAGCTGTTAATATTTTATAAAAATCATAGCAAGCAGTCATTTATAGTTTTCAGTACAGTTCAAGAATCTTCAAAACACTTTTATCATTATGACAACATGTATCCTATTTGTGGAGTGCAGTTAGGTACACACTGTCCCTAAAGATAATAATCCATCAGAGTTCACCAGTGCTGCTAATAGATTTGGGTGTTTATGTTTCTGAAATTCCTTGAAATATGTCACCACAGACTGGTTAAACTGTCATGCAATATTTTTAATATGAAGTGTTCATTTTTTGCCAGAAAGCATAAGTTATGATATACAAACATAGACCACTGTGTTTATACACATATTATCGCATCTCGCTATAAAGTACAAAAATCAAACTTTTATTGAGACTCCTGTAAGTAAGCCTAAAATAAAACTCCATTCAGATACTTTTCCAGAAAAATGGAAAATAATAAAACATGCTATTCTAAGAATTTAAGGGTACATTTGATACAAAATCCAGTCTAGGTCAATATAGGAAAGGATATTTATTTCTTCTTTATTATGTTGGGTGACTTTTCTGGATATTACAATTTAAATTGGCAATTATTTTGCTTCAGAATTGGGAATACATATTGTTCCTCCTTGCCCTTGAGAGACTTTGCTGAGAAGTCTGGTGTTTGCTAGCAGGTATGAGTTGATAAGTGATTTGGCATTTTTCTCTCGCAGCTTCCAAAATTACCTATTTGCTCTGACTCCTGACATTTTAGCTATGATATGGTCTGAATAGCATCTCCTCTGGTGATATGTGTTTGGAATTCAAAATGCCTCCTCTATAGTGTGTCTATATTTCATAATTTCTTATTTTTTTCCCTTATTGCTGTTTAAATATAATGATTCATCACCTTAATCTTCAAGCCCTGGTAATCTGTCTTCTTGGTCTGCTGATGAGAATTTCCACTGAATTTTTTATTTGTCTTATTGATCTTTTCACTTCCAAGATATTCTTCTACAGGGTTGGTGGGAATGTAAATTAATAGAACTATTGTGAAAATCAGCATGGAATTTCAGCAAAATATTATAGATGGATTTACCATTTTATCCAGCTATACACTTGCAGATACATTCTTAAAAGCATTAAAGCCAACACATTATAGAGATACTTCAATAGTTATGTTTATTACAATGCAATTCAGAATAAAGAAGCTATGGAAACAGCCTAAGTGCCCATCAATGGAAGAATGAATTTAAAAGTGTAGTATCTATACATAACAGAATATTAATCAGCCACAAGGAAGCATGAAGTTCTGTCATTTGCAGGAAAATGGAGGAAATGGAGACCAAGATTTTAAGTGAAATAAGCCCAACACAAAAGGTCAAATATCATATTTATTTATAAAAAGAAATAATCTGATATTAGAATGGAGAATATTAAGAACAGTAAGGGTAGTGGAAGAGAGATAAGTTAAGGGAGAGGTGATAATTTGGAATAATTGACCTGTGTTCTATGAATGTACGATTACAAAAATAAAACATGCTATTTCATATAGCTAATATGCACTAATTTAAATTACATGTACTATATATTAAACTTTGTGATAAAAAATTTTGAAGAAAAATTTAAAGACTCATTTATTAATGGGCACAGGTACCAGTACTCTAAAAATCATATGAATATGTTGCAATCAGCAACAAATTAAGAAATATCAGGGCCATTTCTTTAAAATATACCACATAAATATGAGCTTGGTTGACCAATAGGAAAATGTTTAATAAAATTTATTATAGCAATTTATTGATGGAGACTATTGTATAACCATCAGAAAAGATTAAACCAAACCATGAAAGCCAACATTTTCTGTAATTATGATACTGAATGTTTCCAAAGATCCACATATTATAATGTTGGTCTTGGGGGCTAGAGCTGAGTGGAGATCTGTGGATCACTGCAGTGGACGCTCCAAGAGGACTATGGGGACATGGCTGCTCCTTCTTTGTTTTGTTGCTCATTAAGAGAGGAGTTTGCTTCAGCACATGCTCCTACCATTACCACCTAGCGCCACTATCACAAGCCCAAAGAAATGGATTCGCAGGTTCATGGGTTGGAACCCCAAATTTGAATCAAAATAACCTTTTTCTCTTTGTAAGTTAATAATAAAAAGTATATCTTTAGTACTGTAAACCTCATATAAATTTGTTTCATGATTAATATCAAAAATGGTTAGCATCATTTATGAAAAGAGGAAAAAGATTAAATTTCCTTTGCCTAATGGAGCCATTAACAGTAATATGTGTAACAGCCTGAGATTTATTGGTGACAGGTTAAAACATTTCATGCAAGCATAATAATATTTTCTTTAAGGTACAATGTGATTTCATTGTTTGGCTTTTTTAGATTCTCTTCAACTCTGTACAGTACCACAATTCTTATCTTACTAAATGACAGATAAGGGAAAATGAAGACACTTGGAAAGTGTATTGCTTTGGATAAAAGGGAAATGATCAGTCTTCAAAGAGAATATTGGTTTTCTATACAAAACATCCTCCCCAAATAGATATAAAGTTTAATAGATTAGTGAGAATTATTTTGGCTTGATGTTGTTTTAATAAAAGCTATGTGATCTTTTTATGAAATAAATAATTAAATTTAATGAAAATGAAGAAATGTCAGATATAAATGAGTATAATATGATCATGTATAGGATGACCCTAACCAGAGTTGTTAATTTCCTCCTCCTATATAAATCCAATGAGACCATAAACAGTTTTTGATGAAACCCAATGAGCTGATTCTAAATCTGTATAAGAAAATATTGACAATAATGTCACTCTGAATATATCCCTACTGAAAATATACATAAGAAGAGTTTCCAGAGTAGTTAAAAAATTATTGTAAGATTTTAATAATGAAGTCAGTATAGCTTCAATAGATTTAGTGTAATAGACCAATGGCTTAACAGAGAGTACCCAGAAACAGTATTAGATATGTTTACATGAAATTTTGATTTATGGCAAGATTACTATTGAACACAAATGACAAACCAAATAATCAATAAATGATAATAAGGTAATTTTTATTCCAATAAGGAAGATGAAATTTTATCTATTATCATATGTGAATAATTTTAGCTGAATTAGAAATGCAAAGTATAAAATTATAAATGTGTAGAAGACAAGATGGGGAAGCATCTTTTTATTATTTTGAGTTACAGAAGGATTTCTCATAGAGTAAGAGAAAATTTCATATATTTGGTACTATAAAGAAAACAGCTGACATTCAGCAATGACATCACCACACACGCACACACACACACACACACACACACACACACACTGGCCATCTTTGACCTTAAAGAAGACTTTGCAACACAAGTACAGTAGTTACAAAGGTTTATTATTAAAATATAAAAAGGACTCTGAAGGATAATAAAAAGTTAACAGAACCAATAGAAAATTAGGAAAGAGTTGAAGAAACATACCACAGATCACACATAACAAGCCATCTTCCAAATGTAACACTGACTCATTATTTATCAAAGCTGTTTGGTATTGTGAAAGTGCCAACATGAACATATATTTTTTTAGTCAGACAGTAAGGACAAAATATTAGGTGAAACATACATAAACTACTGTTAAGAAATGAATTGATAAATTTGATTATATTAACATAAAATTTTTCAATGCAAAATGTACTATAAACAGTTTAAAAACAAAAAGTATACTTTATTCATGTATAATTGACAATTAATAAACATAAAATATAAATAACTCCTACAAATAATAAGACAATGACAAAAAACTCGATATAAAAAAGACCAAAAAATATGATCTCATAACTCATAAAAAAGAAGCCTGAATGACCAATATGCTAAAAAAGAATAGTATTACTCATAAGTAAATAAAAGTCCCATGTTACTATTAACTGGGAATTATAAAAGAAACACAAAGATACACAATTTTGTTTGAATCTTTTGAAATAACTGGGATAGAAAACTTTTCATGACTGAGATAAACTGCTGTTTACTACTGTTTTCCACTCTAAGCTCATAGTAAATAGATGTCATTACAAGCATGTTTGAAAACTGACTACTAAAGTACTTTTGACTCTTATCGAAACAGCATTTTCATTGAAAAAAAATCACCATTTTTTTGAAGTAGTGAACTGTTTATTTTAGGTTACTATTTTAAAATAGCAGGCCTTACCAAATTCCTATCCTTGTTTTGAATCACAAAATTTTTGCTGCTGTTGTTAAAGTGACTAAAATCACACACAAAGAAAGAAAATAGGTATCAGGCTTGACTAGACAGGGTTTTCTATTCAGTTAAATTATTGTGTAGCAATGTTTATTTTGTCAGATGACTACTCAAAATGACATACAATATATGGTTTTTCTGACAGTGACATAACAGGGTACACATATATAATAGAAAATTTGAAGAGCAGCTGAATATGGTATCTCACTAGTAAAGTGACATTGAGTAAATCATTAATTTTTTGAAATCTTAATTTTCCCTTATGCAAAATTTAAAATCTGTTCATAGTACTGTGTAAGGTTTTAAAAATATTATTTTCATGTACATATATATATATATATGTTATGCTACTATATGTACTTTACAATTGCTTGATATTATTTGTAGTTTAAAGTTAGTTTAAAATGCTGATTTATGATGATTCAGGATTATGAAAATTTTCAATTCACTGCTAATGAAAGTCAAATAGATGCAAATTTTTCAGAGTTTATGCCATTTGGACAAATAAATATATGAAAAGTTGTTTAGTATAATTTGTCATTCAAGAAATGCAAATTAAAACAACACTGAGATTCCATCTCCAGGAAAAATGTCTATAATCCAGAAATCAACCAATAACAAACGTTGGCAAGGTGGTGGGGAAAAATGAACACTTTCCCACTGTTGGTGGGATTGTAGACTGGTAAAACTACTGTGGAAATCAGTGTGGAGATTCCTCAAAAAACTAGGTTTGGAGGTCCCATACAACCTAGGTATTCCCCTTCTGGGTATTTTTCCAGGAGAACTGAAAATATCATACCATGGTGCTATATGTGCACTAATGTTTATAGCAACAATTTGTAATAGATAAATCTTGAAAACAGCACAAATGTCCATCAACCAAGGAATGAATAAAAAAGATGCGATGTTTTTGTACAATGGAGTACTAGTCATCTATAAAAAAAGATAAAATTTGAGGCTTTTATAGGTAAATGGGTCAAACGAGATCATACTCATGAAATAAATCAGACTCTGTGTGAACATCGTATTGCCTCCCTAGTGTAAAAAACTGAAAGAGTAAATAAGATCCAAAATGTACAATAGATATTATGAAAGTGAAAGAGGAAGAAACTACTGGAAACAACAACTGGGATGGGGGAAAGGCGAAAAGAAAGAAAGGAAAATCTATCTACATGCAAGATAGATAATTATATCACTAATCTCAGTTCGTTGGAAAGAATGGTTTGTGTCATAGTTTGATCAATTTTTCATGCCTGTATCTTCTAATCTAAACAGCTACTTTGAAGATAACTATACATGATATATTAACCATTGTTAATTACCTATTATTTTATTTTGAAATTCTGTAACATTTTTATTTCTTTCTTTTTAAAATAAAAAAGTTTATGCCATTTGATAAAACAATTCAACTTCAAGGCATTAATCTTAAATGTGGAAATATTTATGTACATAGAACATTTATGGAAGAAAGTTGAACATAGCACTGTAGAGGTTCCTTGGATTAATTAGACATATTTAATAATATGAAATTATTGAATAAACTAACAAAGCTTAACCAAATAGAATATTTGTAACTATTGAACATGCTGTATATCACTACTAAAGGGATATATGATTGCTAAAAAGAGAATTAAACTTGGATTAATTGTTTGCAATTAAATTTAAACGGCTTTTGTAGGACGTGTTATAATATAAAGAGAATCACTTTATTACCATATAATACTCAATTAGAACTATATTTCAGCTTTAATAAACAATGATTCCAACGTTTATTTAGAGTTTACTGTGTTGCAGATACGATGCTTTATATGGATTGATTCACATTAATTCAACGAAAATCAAGTGAGCTTTTTCTTATTATTATAGATAAGAAATGGGTGACTTTGATACCTATTAACTAAATTGCCTGAGATTACTCTTCAGGACGACAATAAAGTGCTAATGGCAGAGACGAGCTCTTAATCACTGCATCTCAAATCTCTCCAGTAATTACTATCCTGGCTATTCCTTGTCTAAAACAACTTTTGTCCCTCTTACACTTCAAAATAGCTGTACTGTCATGAAAATGAATATTTTGAAAAGTTACCATTGGCCAGGACTTTTGCTTGAAGAATTCTGTTATCTAGGCCCTACTGAGTTGGAGTTATGTATTTCTGTTAGTGTTTCCCATTTAAACAACAACTTAAAAATAAATTCTGCTCCCTGTGTTGTCAAACTGAAGGTAGAACTTATAATTACAATATTAACATATGACTAATTTGTCTTAGGATTTCATTTTGTTGCCTATTTTTTTAAAGAAATATTTTGGCCAATGTCATATTTGTTATTTTAAAAACATTACCTTTATTGTAATCTCTGAAAAGCACAACCATTCCTACTATATTGAAATAATTAGTGCTCTAAATTATCTGAGCTTTAGACAAAATTATTACATTTATGCACTTATTTTTTAAATGCGTGCAAAAATATATAGACTTTCAAACAATAAATAAACTAACATTGGATTTTCCATGGCCTGTGTATATATCTTCCTTAACAATCTTCACTCATCTGGTTTTGAGTTACTGCCTAGGGTCATTTCATTTCATCTTGAGAGGCTCCCTGCAGCATTTCTTGCAAGGGAATACTAGTAATTAGATATTCCCTCTACTACCCAAATCCGGCAATATCTGAATTTTCCTCCATTTATGAATAATGGTTTTCAGAATATATAATTGATTTACGAGAGTTTTGTCTTTCAGCATTTAAATGATGTATGTTGTTCCCATCATAGTCTGTCATACATGGTTTTTGTGAGAAAACAACTGTTCCCTAATACAAGACAAATTCCTTCTCTTTTTCTACCTTAGAAATTATTTTTGAATTATGTTTTTATAATATCAATTTGTCTATAAAGTGTTCCAACTGCCTTTGTGGTCATTATACATGATATTTGTTAAGCTTCTCAAATGTGTATGCTTTTCTTCAAATTTGAAATTTTAAAAGCTGTTATTTATTCATGTATCGTCATTTTTCTTTTCTTCCTCGGGTTTCTGTAGTGAGTACAGTGGTCTACCTGATCAGGTGTTGTTCTCTTAATTTCTGCTCACTTTGTATCATTTCTTATTTTTCTGTATTCCAAAGAATCAATAATTTCAATTGTCCTTCCTTCACATTTATTCTTTCTTCTACCTGCTTAAATCTGTTGTTGAACTCCTATAACAAATGTTCCATATCTGCAATTGTAATTTTTAGCTCCAGAATTTGTTTCTATATTATTTCTTTATCAATATTCTTATTTTGGACATGCAACATTTCCCTCGTTTCTTTTCATTCTTTGTACATGTTTTCTTTACCCCTTGAGAATAACTAGGTAGATGTTTTAAAATCTTTTCTCTGTGCTACTGAAGACTATTCCCTGACTTGGGTTCAGGAGATGTTTTGACAGATTTCTCTGAAGTTCAAAAGCTAAAATAACAATAAAACAGGATCCAAAATTAAAATGAAAAAACAAAACATACACACACACACTCACACCTCTTTCTGTCATTGCAAATTCCCTTGTAGTTGGGTTTTCTCTCAAAACCTAGGCTATCTCACAGCTTTGAAATCAGCTCTAGAAGAAAGCTTAAAATCCTCTAGGTCTTTTCTGAGCACATATCCTACCTTTGGGGAACACGCAAACTTAAGTTTTTCCTATACAAGTATGCTTTTGAAATCTCTTAATTTCCACCAGAAACAGACTCGGTATTTGCTCTTAATCCATAGGTGGCAGAGTTTAGGTTTGCAATTTAATATTTTGTCTCAATACCTGCTGATTTTTGGTTCAGCTTGCAATGTCTTTGGAAAGATCCCCTTTCTCTTCCTGCTTGTGACCAGCATCCCAAGGTAAACAAAGCAGAGGTGAACACCTTTCTTTTCACAGAGTCTTCCAAACAAATTAGCAAAGACATACAGAGAAATTTGTGATTATAATCTACGTTGTTCTGGGGACCAAAGTCCCACTTGGAGATCACAGGTTGCTTTTGCTTCAAGACCACCCTGATCCAGACATGAGTGAATATCACAGAAAAATAGCACAGATTCTTAGTCATTGTAAAGTTGTCTTTTTCTTAATTCCATGTTCACTGAAATTCTATGAACCTTTGATTTTTTCAGAGTTTAAAACATAAAAGCTGTTTCTGACACTTTCTGCTTGGTTTTCATATTATCATTAGCAAATTAAGAGCCTAGAGCTGTTTACTCTACCATTTGGCTGTATAAAACTCTGTACTTTTAAAAATCATCCCTGCATTTTATTGCACTACAAGACTGTGTAACCAAATTAAACATTTCCAAACACCCATTGGATGGTTAATGCATAGATATTTAAACACCAGAATACTTATTTCTTCATGCTGTATATATTACTTGTCATTTTGTTCTTTATTTCAGATGGGCCTACCAGATTTCAGCAGACAGATATGATTCGGAGTGTAAGTGATTCAGTATACTATGATATATAAACCCTGCTATTTCATATGTTTGAAGTAACACTACAAGCTTTTGTTGAATTTTCAACTACAGTATATTTCTTTTTCTTTTCTTTTTTTTCTTTTTGTTTTTGGTCTTTTTGAGACAGGGTCTTGCTATGCAGTTCAGGCCAGGCTTGAGCTCACTTTGTAGCCCAGACTGGTCTTGAACTCACAACAATCCTCCTGCCTCAGCCTCCCAAATTCTTGGATTATAGGCATGAACCACCATACCTGGCTATTTCTTAATAGCCTGAAACCTCCTTATATAGCAAGATACAATGATAATTTCATATCTGCTTAATTTCACAAAATTTTAATTAGAATATTATTCCATAGGCTATTTATTGTTCAATATATTTCAAATTATTTTTGATCCCTGTAGTATACATATTTCCACAAGCAGTACATATTCATATGGTGTACATTGACCTTAAGATTCTATACGGTACAGCACAATGACCTGTAGATGTGTTCCTGCAGGTCATTCTAGGCTGTGATAGCTAACAACTTAGGTATAAGTAAAGGTGACTGCAACCACACTGACAAAATATCTCCATATATATGCAGCTCGGTTTAGCTCTATGAAGACCACAAACTGTCTGCATCAGGAGAAGCTAGAGAAGAATAAAATGTACTTCTTAAATATTCACAGCTAATATAATCTTTTGCTCATGTTTCAAAAAGACATGAGCATTGAAACAAATTTCCAAGGTTTTGATTTAAACATTATTAGGCCTTTGGTAAATCCTTTTCTGCAATGTAGAAATAATCATGAGGATAATTTAGATCTAATATTGTTTGCTGTGCTACCACTATGGGCTGTTGAAAAATGTCTTTTTTTTTTTTTTGCTATTTCTTGATTTCACATCTCTCTTTCTTATTAGGTATTAGCTAGGGGAAACCCATGATACAAACCTAATTCTTTATCATTTCTTTAAAAGTGTGAAATGAGGATTTTTTATATACTTTATATCATTAAAAACACAAAGGAATAATATTTTATAATTTTCAAATATTATATAAATCTCAAAATTTAGCACTATAATTACTGAATTATCTATTCTGTAATTATTCACCTGTTCACCCATTTAGAAATGATTACTTTCATGCTAATATGGCAGAATTGAATTGTCATAATTGACAGCATAGTCTGAAAATGGTAAAATATTTCCAATCTGGCTTTAGTGTAGGAACAGTTGCTAAGTTTCTACCCATATAATAAGTCCTACAGTGACTCAGTGACAAGAACCATGCCACTATGTTTCACTCTACATTCTGTAGAACATAGTACAGTACG
Source organism: Hydrochoerus hydrochaeris (assembly GCA_004027455.1). Lineage (NCBI taxonomy): Eukaryota > Metazoa > Chordata > Mammalia > Rodentia > Hydrochaeridae > Hydrochoerus > Hydrochoerus hydrochaeris. The sequence goes on from PVLA01003027.1 coordinate 169,889, forward strand.
TGGCATAGAATATATTTAATAAAAATTAGCTTAGCAAGTGAGTGCATAATAAGGAGATTACTAGTGGAATAAACCCATAGCTTTTCCCCCTTTCTTATGTGACAAAATGTTTTGAATTATTTTGCTTCCCTCCTCACTACTTTCTTCTCTGTCATATACCACCTTATACCATTAAAGAGGATGACATGACAGGAAGAAAACGGACATAGCATGGACACGCCTCAGTCTTGTTCCCCAATGGGCAAAATCAAACAAAATCAAATGAACATAATTGGGGAAACTTTGAAGAATATAATAAAAGTGAGAGAATAATAGCAGTTTCTGCCCAGACCAGTGAAAAAATGCTTGGGTCTTAAGATATGAAGGGATTTGTGAAGCAGCAAGAAGAATAACTTCAGGTCTTGTGGGAGAAAGGAAAAATGTATCAGAAAAAAATCGAGAAACACAAACATCTGAAAACTCAGACAACTGTTAGAGAGTTTTAATGCATAATTGAAATAATTGCCAAAAAGAAACCTATAAACTCAGTTGGGTTTACTGGAAAATTCTATCAAATCCCTAAAAAAGACAACACAATATACACAATAAATTTAGCTTCTACATGTTTAGCTGATATCTCAGTCTAAGGAATAAGTTATTTATTTATTCATCAATATGAATTAGTAAATTCTTGTTCAATAAATCAAATAATTGCAATTATGCAATATATTTCATATTTACTATACGTATATATTTTGTATATAAGTGCTAATGGTGGTTTCTTAAACTGGCTTCTTTGTTTTACGTGTCCACATCCTTAATTGACTATGTCTAAGCACTTTGTACTGATAGCTTAAGATAATAGCCTAAGCACATCTATTCTTATTTTTTTTGTTTCAGATCTAGAATCAGGTATTTTTCAAGGTGTCATTATTTTTATTGGGAGTTATTTTTAAACCAACAAGATCTGAGACTAGGAATGCTCATTGGTCCCTGACCATCTCTCTGAAGGCAGTGCTAAAAAGTGCTTATTTTCCAAAGCTATATATGCAGTCAAACTTCCACTTAAATTTATTCTGCTTTCTATTCCTATGAATTACGAAAACTGTGAGCTTCTGCTAGTACTTCCAGTTCAATGTAATTGGCAAAGAACTGCTTGACAATTCTAGCTTTATCCTTTCAAATAATGCCACCCTTCTCCGTGATTCAGAAACACCACTGTGCTTATCCTCAATGTGTTTATTTACTCACTCAGTTCTCAACACATGGCCATGGCCAATCTTATGGACCTTAGGAACCATGGAACATCTGTGACACTTTAGTTCTTGCTGGGGCCTTCATCCTTTTCGAGGCTTTATTTCTTGCCAGGCTTTCCTCCCAGATTCCACTGACAACCATATTGCATTGCCCAATACCACTGGCTTCCCTTTCTTCCTCCATACACTGTTTCTTGCTTCCTCTGGCCTGTCTTTGGCACTGATTGCTTTCATTACAGAAAAGAAGGAAGACAGAGCGAGAAAGAAGGAATAAAGAAGCAAAGAAGGGGAGGAGGAAATACCTACCTCCTCAAGCTTCTTTGATGCTCCAATAATTGATCTTTAACTTGCACACGAAGATGTAAATACTGTACTCAAGGTTGGCTTCTCCTCTTAGTCCAATGCAACATATTTATTTAGCTTTGGGTTTTTATTGATTTTACCTCCATTCCATACTCATGTTTAGTCTTGAAATCTCCAAATTCACTTCCCTCATCTATCTTACAGACTCATGATTTCTCTTGACAATCCACTCATTTCTCCATTAAGTTTGATTTGGTTTCTTCAACCAACATGGATATTCTGAGTTGCCTATAAATAATATTTTCAAGTCTCATTTTCATTGTCCTAGACTAAGTTCTTGAACTGAAGTCTTCAGAGTTTCAAGGTATGTAAATTGAGTTAGCTGACTAATCTAGCTGGAATGTTTATGTCGTTAATATGAAAAAATGTCACACTAAAGGTTTTAATAGTCTCCACCTAGGAAATGAGGTTGCAATTTGACGCAGATGACAATAGGGACTGAAAATATAGTCCTGATTTCTTTAATTGTATGGTAGCAAGTGTGACTGTTAAATTTAACTGTGAACTTGCTTGGATCAAAGGTCTCCTGAGAGGGGAATGAATCCTGGGAGCGGGAGCTTTACTCACCTGTGGGTTAAACTACTTATGTTCATAGCTGAATTTGCTTTTAGGAGGTGGAGTCCAGTTTGGAGGACATGGGTCGCCAGGCATGTGCCTTGGGAGGGTATCATTCACTGTGCATTTCAGTCCATTTCATGTTTGGACCACAGTGAGGTTACCAGATTCCCTTTACCATGCTGTTTCACCAGGATGTTTCTGCTTTGGAGTCAGCAAGTCAAGGACAGAGACATCTGAGTTGGTGAACCAAAACAAACCTGTCCACTGTCCTTCTTTAATTTGTGCGAGGCAAGCAACATAAAGGCTGAGCAATACACAGCATCTTTCTAAGAATAGGTATATCAGAATCAAATGGTTAGGAGTCTTCTGCTGAAAGGCTAAGAGAGATAGTCGTGGACTGAAGAAAACCACAAATGTAAGGGTCATTTTAAAGACTGGTATTCTGTAATGAATGACCCATTAAAACACTTCATTTTCTTTTCTTTGCAGTTTCAAACTAGGATTTCAATATTATTTGATCAGCTTTTGTGGAAGAAATACTTCATTCTCATGTAGCTCACTCATTCCATATTACTAGAAAACCCCATTAAAATTTTTAACAAAGAAAAAGCTAAAATTTGGATGTTTGTGTTACCCTTACAGCTACACACAGCACATAACTAAACTCCTGGCAAAAAAGAAGTTATAAATGATGGATACTATTTCCAGGTTACTACACTATAATAAGGCACTTTCCCAAAATACTCCTTTTCCCATTCCTATCACACTGGCATGTATGTGATGGTGTGGTGGCCTCAACCTCATGACAAAGAGCAATGCGTGAGACTAGAAGGCTGGAGATCTCTAAGTCCTTACAACTGTGTGTCTGGGCAACTTGCAGTACCTACACATACAATGCTACATGAGAAAAAAGAAATTCAATTTACATTATTTGAGCTTGACAATTTGGAGGATATAGTTATTATTATTTACCATCTTTTCTATCCTGCCTTTTGTATTTCCTCAAAAGGACTGCAAATAACTTTAAATATCTAGTAATACAACTTTACATGTCTAACACTGAACATGCAATTCCCATCTCATATACTCACTCTTTTCTTTCTTCATTGATTGACCAGCATCTTATTTTCCTTAACAAATAGTTATTTTATAAATGTGAAATAGAACCATAATACTGTTTAAAAATTATTGATACTATTTTCAATTGTCAAATGCCAAATTTGTGTGCATATTGGTCATAAGTTATTTTCATATATCTGTTTTCCTCTTGAATAAAATTCCAAATGTAAGTGTTCCTTGTAACACCTATTTATTTATTTTTGCTACCAGGAATTGAACTGAAGACTTCATGCTCGCCAGGCAGGTGCTTTGCCACTGAACTATATTCCTGGCCCTATAATACCCTTTAAGCAGAAGAAAAGATAGGTCTAGGAATATCAAATGATTTTCACAGTACAGGAGATAAAATAATGATTGACTACTTTAGCCAGAGAAATTCACACCCTGACTCCTCCAGCCTAAAGATATTAGGTTACATGGAAAATGGAACTTTGAAGATATGATTAAAGTTCCCAATCAACTGGTCTTACATTCGGGATTTATCCCTGGACTATCTAGGTATGCAGATAACAGGACCTGGCAATTAATCACAGGAAGCATTAAAAACAGTTAATGTTTCGCAAATGGTGACTCAAATGGAAATAAGAAGATGCAGAAGATGGAGAAATGGAGAATTTTAAAACATGAGAGAAAATCAAAGGATGGCTTCTGCTGGCAGGACACTTAGAAAGTATGAGAAGAATTATGTTCAGTCTGTAGCAGCCAATACCAGGTCCTGGTGGACAAAGAACAAGGAAGGTTAAAAAAGAAACCTGCAAGAATACTTAGTATATTATATTCTTTTTTAAAAAGTAGAACATTATATTCTATAAGCAATGTTTGTTTTAAACATCGCCATGATACACATCTTTATACAATAGCAGGATTCATTGCATCCCCTGGAGATTTTGTGTATATATGACCTATAGCTATAAGAAACTTTAAACAGCAAATGGAAAATTTTCAAAGTACTGCATAAAGAGGTTATTTTTGTAAATGAGCCATCCCCTTTTATGACTTTCCTCACATTTCACATATCTACCATACAATTATATTTTCAAGCAGTTTTGCTTTAAAGAAATAAAAATGGGAGAATTTCAATGAAAAACAGAAAAAATAAGTCAGGGAGAAGATTCTTAGTAAGGTACTCAGAAAAAGCAACTTATTTTGTGACAATTGCATCATTTATTATTCATGCAGTTCATGATCTGAAGTCAGTTTCCATCTAGAAATTTAGCAAGGGAGGTGAGAAGCACTAATATTTACTGTCTCAGAAATTTTTGTTTTCAGTAGGCAGCTAGACAAATGTGTTGAGTGATTATTCAAAGTCTATAAACTTGAGATGCTTCTCCAGAGAAAATTCAGTGGTTGCACTTCACTGTTCTCGGCACTTGATCCAATTGCATTTCTTCAGGGTGTTCCGACAAAAGCAGCTGCATCCCAGGTGTCTTGGCTTTGGACAGCACTGAGGAACAATGGCACTAATAGAAAAGTTAATTCCAAAGCTGACCTCATCACTTTGTGTTAATTTAAAAGACAAGAACAAGGAGGCAGAAGACCAACTAATAAAAACAAACCAGAAAATATTGATTTTAACCCGCAAGCATGCTGTTTAAAAGACAGCTCTTCAGAAAATCCTTTCTTCTATTGTCAAACAAACATTGAAACTTGTCTGTCCTTCCAATCATTCAATTAGAAAAGAGACAAAGGCGTGGTGCTCTTGGCCATCAAGCAAACAGCAGGGCACAGGGTCCATGCAGGCTTGGATTTCTCTATGCTTTCAGACTCTCCATTGTAATTGCTACTGTCTGAAAACAAGACGCGTCCTTTCTTTTCACGCATTTTGCTATTTTCCCCTTTCTCTCTCTTAGCAAAACCCATATCTAAGTACAACAAGATATTATTCTACGATACTAAAATCTTTCACCTTTTAAAGTTGAATGACTTCTACTTGTACTTCTTTTGTAAGTTAGTGTACTTCTTGGAATACAAATGGAAGTGCAGATTACAGTTGATTGATTCTGCCTGAAAGCACTACATTTAAGAGTCTTCTGTGAGTAAAGTTTTATATCTTTCACTTGTTTACTAAGTCTCAAAAAGATAATTGCCCATATTGGGAGCAAGTTTTCAAGGGCACATATATGAGCTAAACTGTAAAATCTCAGAATACTCAGTGATGTATTGAGGACATGTAAAATCAATACATTCGGATTAATTCAAGCAAATTATTAATGAATGGGGTAAGTAAAGGCATTAGGAAAAAATATATACAACTTTAAGCAGATGACTGCTCATTCCAGCAACATGGCATCCAGGTTGGTGGTGTTCAGGTAAGACTACGACTTTTTACTTCTGCCCACCTTTATCTTTGGGGTATATGAATAGGTCAGTTAAATTTCTGCTGCCTTCTAGTTAGGGTGAGTGTAAATGTGGTGATTACATGGGCTTTAGGTATAATTTCAGTTATAATTGATTTTACACATGAATAGGTACATAGTCTAAATAAATTCATCTACTTTTTTCACTCTGAAACAAAAGTCCATTTATACAATGTCTTTGTTTATAGATTACAAATCCAGGAGGGATCTGTTTGAATTCCTATGGATATTGCTTAAATATCCATAGTGGCACTTTCATGCCACAAACTTACGATTCTAGAATAAACCTTATGCAGATATCTTGTCACATGTAACTTTGAAGTTTTTTCGGTCAGCTACCTAATTTATAAGAAGCACCCTGGCGTCAGGATCTCTTTGTAGTGTTGTTTGTCAAATGACTCAAGACCAACTTTAAAGTATATGTGAGGTTACTAATCAGTCTCCATGCCCTCAGATTACATGCTACGCTGTGCACAAATTTCTCTTCCATGCATGTGAAATTGAAATTGCATATGCCTTTGATATCTTTATTTTCATTTACTTGGAAATATTGCAGGCAGAAATAAAGCTACCATATAATTAATATGTAGTAGTCTAGTAAGGTTTTAGAAGTCATTTGAGAGTATGGAAATTTCTATCTCTGTGTGTGAGGGATATGTAGCTATCCCTTGAGAAATGGAAACCTGATTTGCATAATGGGGGCTGTTCTAATCAAACTAAAATACATTCAGTTATCACTCATTTATTAATGACATGGAGTTCTTGGATAATCAGGTTAAAACCAGGGTTGTTTGTACAGGAACTCAGAAAGTCCTTAGTGGTTCTAAGTGTGTTTAATCCCCTTACAAAAAGATCTGCTTGTCTTCTGCAATTATTGTCCCCTGAAATATATTACTATATTATTATTTAGGATCTTCTAAAATTATGTGATAAAAATGTTTGTTGTAAAACTGAATAATTATGGTGTCAGAGAAAATTGGAAAATGTGGAATAGACTAAGATGATTATGAAGGATAGATACACAGATATGTGAATAGATTTGAATTTGAGAAAAATGGAAGTTCAGAGAAGTTCAGAGAGAGAGAGAGAGAAAGAGAGAGAATGAATAAATTTTTGTCCTAAAGCAAGAAGAGAGAGAGACTTTTTTCAAGGAGCACTTTGTCCTTTCATTTAGTCCAATTACCAGTATACAGCAGCCCAGTTACCATGATAAAGAGGAGAATAAGTGAATATCCATATACCCTACAGGAAAATTTAAAAAGCTAATTAATGTTGTAGTTTTGTTGTTGTGTGAAAACTGCTCTTTACTGAAAATCACTATGAGACAAGTGAAATTAATATAAAAATCACAGGAAGTTACAATTCTCTGAGATCATAAAAGCTGCCAAGAATTCTAGAAATCCTCTTTGTTATGAAAGCAAAGTACCTGATAAGAATATTGGAATAAGGATGAAAGGGATTTCAGATAAGTGTGCAATGTCCTAAAATCTATTTCAGAATTCTATTGGTCTCGAGTGATAAGCGGTGGAAACACTAAGGCTCAAAGGTGGTTAAGGTTTGAAAGCACTCTGCCCATTCCCTGTGTCTTCCTGTGGCTCCCATACTGCTCACCAACCAGCAAATCAAATGTTAGTGCCAAATTTCTAAAGACAAGGTTCTAGTAAAGACAAAGCAAAACAAACAAACAAACAAAACCATCTTTTTTATTCATGCCTCTGTTGATGGGCATTTGGGTTGTTTCCAAGATTTAACTATTACAAATTGTGCTGCTATAAACATGGGTGCACATATATCACTCTGGCACGATGTCTTTAGTTTTTCTTAGAAGATACCCAGAAAGGGAAGAGCTGCATTGAGTGGAACCTCTAATCCTAGCCTTTAAAAGAATCTCCACATTGATTTCTATTGTAGTTGTACTACTCGATCATAAAAAAGGATAAACTTGAGGCTTTTATAGGTATATGAATGCAGCTTCAGTTCATACTCATACATGAAATAAATCAGACTCATTTATGTAAAGACCATATTGTCTCACTAGTGTGAGAAGCGGAATGAATAAATAAGATCCAAAATAATTATTGTGAACCAAGGAGAAATTGTCCTAATGAAAAGAGAAACTGATAAGGTAAGGGGAAAGGAAGGAAGAAAAAAGGGAAATTATATATACACATAAGACAGTTATGATAATTTTATGGCTATTTTCTCTTAGTTCATTGAAAAGGAAGATCTGTACTACTATTGCATGGACATTATTTCACATCTTTATCTTATAATCTGAATAACTACCAAAAGGACAATGGTGTAGAGTACCTCATTTAATGCTACTCTCCTATTAGCCTGATTTGAAATTGTCTTTCATTTCCATTCTTCTTCTCTTTAAAATAAAAAATAAATAAATAAATAAAATGTAGGAATCCATTGCAACATTTGATGTGGAAAGATGTTATAAAATACCAAAATAACTTCGTATGTTAGAAATAAGGTCATTGTCATATTATTTTGCGATGAATGCTATTTGGAATATTATATTAAAATTCACTTAGTAAATATAAAACATAATTTATTTAAACAAAAGACAGTGTGTTCATTCAGAGTGCCCCACGTGCCATGCCAGTCCTAACTCTCATGTAGTTACTCTCGTGTAGTCCCCCCGTGCTCTTTGCTGAGGACTGGAGAAGGTTAAGTCATGTCGTCAGTGTATGCCTCCTTTCTTGATCTGCCTAAGAAATCCTAAAACCAAAACCAAACCAAACTAGAAAGCAGAGTGATGAGACAGATGGGAACTGACAGGCCCTACTCAAAACCCACCCAGTGTTTCAGACTCTTTTCCCAAAAAGACTCTCTTACAAGTGAAGACTGTCACTGCGGTGGTGGAGGTGAGAGTTGTGGCATGAGGTGACCTAGCCCAGGGAATGTCCAATGAACACCTCCAGTCCACAGTCCTTGCAGAATGTCCTGAGAGGAATAAGAGAAGCTACACCATTCACAATAGCATCAAAAATTAAATGCTTAGGAATCAGTCAAACAAAAGAAGTAAAAGATCTATTCAGGGAAAATGACAATACCCTGAAAAAAAATCAAATAGGACCTCAGAAAATGGAAAAACATCCCTTGTTCATGGAGGGTAAGAACAAACATTGTGAAAATGACCATTTGCTCAAAACTATTATACAAATTTAATGCAATCCCAATCAAAATACCAGTAGCATACCTCACAGATCTAGGGATATCACTCTTAAAATTCATCTGAATAGAAGAGACCTAGAATAGCAAAGACCATTCTAAGCAACAAAGGCAAGGCAGGAGGCATCACAATCCTTGACTTGAAGTTATATTACAAAGCTACTGTAATAAAATCAGCATGATGCTGGGGTAAAAACAGCCCTGAAGATCAATGGAATAGGTTAGAAGATACAACTACAACTACAAACACACTCAGCCACCTAATCTTTGATAAAGGGCCAAACATGTTCACTGGTAGAAAGATAGTCTCTTTAATAAATGGTGCTGGAAAAACTGGCTCTCCATATGCTGAAAACTGAAACTAGACCCATGCTTATCAACATGTACTAAACTAAAGTCTAAATGGATCAAAGATCTAAATATTAAAACAGAAACACTAGATGTGTTGGAAGACAAAGTAGGTAGAAATCTTGAAGACATAGGGGTAGGTAAAGAATTCATGAACAAGAATCAAACTGCATGTGAAATATTTCTCAGAATCAATAACTGGAATCATGTCTTATTAAAGAGTGTTTGCATGCCAAAATAAATTTCCAGCATAACCAAAAGAAAACCCACAAATTGAGAAAAAAATCTTAGTGAACTGTACCTCGGGTAAAGGACTTCTGTCTAGAACATATAAAGAAGTAAAAAAAAAAAAAATCAGATCCCTGAAATTCAAAGACCCAATCCAAAAATGGGCCTTTAAGATGAATACGCAGTTCTCAGATGAAAAAATACAAACGATAAATAAATACATGAAAAAATGTTTAGCGTCATTGGTCATTAGAGAAATACAAATTAAAACCACACTGTGATTCCATCTCACTCCAGAAAGAATGGCCAGGTTAAGAAAAGTACCAACAACAAATCTTGGAAAAGCTGCAGGGGGAAAAAGGAACTCTTCTGCACTGTCGGTGGGAGTGTAGACTGGTGCAGCCACTGTGGAGGTCAGTCTATAGGTTCCTCAAAAAGCTGGGATTGGAAGTCCCATTTGACCCAGCTATTCCACTTCTGGGTATATTCCCAGAAGAACTGAAAACATCATATCACGGTGATATATGTGCACCCATGTTTATAGCAGCACAATTTGTAATAGCCAGATCTTGGAAACAACCTGAGTGCCCATCAACAGTGGAGTGAGTACTTCTCAGCTATAAAGATGATCACATTGAGATATTTATAAGTAAATGGATGCAACACGAGACCATACTCATAAGTGAAATAAATCAAACTCATATGTGTAAATACCATATAGTCTCCCTAGTGAAGAAATAGTAAGAGTACATAAGATACAAAATAATAAATACAATAAAAGGGTAAGAATCTGCTTAAAGGGGAAAAATAATATCTCAGGGAAAATGAGGCAAAAGAAAAAGGAAGGGAAAAGAAAAAATATCTAAAATTATAGAAACACCCTTAGGATAGCTAAGATGATTGTGTTACAAATTCTATAAGTTCTTGGAACAAAAAGTTGGCATGCATAGGATTGGATCAATTGTGCATATTATTGTATGGTGATCTGAGGAACTCTTGAACATCATTATGTAAAATAACAACGCTGGTTATATTCCTAACACCTTGTTTGGAAGGCCTACACTGTCAGCACTCTGGGCTCTTTGCTATTGTTATTTGTTTGTCTTTTTGTTTCGTGTTTTTCTAGGAATTTGTTTTGGTTTGTTTTTCCCTCTAATACAGAAAGGATAGGTATACATGTAGAGACTCATACATGCATAGAACTTCTCCTAAACAGTTTATGAAAATCGATTATATAATGAAATGAACAGCTACTTTGAAGAAAAAGAGACACTATGGTATCCAGTGCTGATTCTGTTGTGTCATGCTGTGAAATCCATCAATACTATCATTCTTTGTTCAGAGTAATTTTAGTCTATTTTGTATTGTTTAATTTCAACATACATGAAGGTATGGGCAGCTATTTTGGAGAGAACAAGAGACATTATGGCAGCCATTGTTGATTTCCCTATTGGCTGGTTTTGAAGGACTATAATGCCTTCATCACTCTGTTCTGATCAGTAATACTATTTTGTTGCCTGTGAATTCATTGTGTGTAAAGATGTGGACAACTATTTAGAGGAAAACAACAGACAATATGGTAGGCAGTGAAGATCTCCTGTTGTCTTGCTTTGAAATCTGTGTTACACTGTTTTCTTCTGATCTACTTTATTCTGATTTGTTATGTTTAGTTTTACTCTCTTTAAAATAAAAAAAAATGAATGTGTCTTCCTTGAAATCAGTACAGTCTAGGAAAGTGATATTCGTATTATCTTTATGAGGGGACAAAAAAATGTTTGTCTCATTATAATTGAGAACATGCTTAGTGCACTCATGCTCACACACACTCATCTGTGCTATTTAAGCACTAAGGTTGTCATTATCATTCCAGTCATTCCAGGTGGAGTAAAATCAGCATCACAGCTTATTAAAATATTAAAAGGCCGAGGCAGGATTCAACCTGGACAATGTGAGAGCAGAGCCTATGGTCTTTCCCTATTATGCTAACTGCTCTCCTGGCCCACCAGGCAGAGATTGTCCTGAATAAATGTGACAGATATTCCAGGTGCTGTCTTCCAAACTCAAACTAAATCAAACACAGTGTTTTTCTTTTTTACATAGAGCTCTTCTGGTGTTTTAAAATATTACATCAAAATGCTATGTCTCATAGTTGTAAATAAAATTACTCAAAAGAGATTGTGCTTAAAACTGTCTTAAAATTCTGCTCCACTCCTGGTCCCGCTTTTAGCACTTTCTGTTTCTTGCTTGCTTGTTTAAATTCTAGGTGGAATTTAGTGACCCTAGTGTTACAATAATGGCTTGAATCACTTCTCAGTAACATATGCATCACATTATAATGGAAATTATAACTGTATAGAATAAGAATTTAGTCTACATTTTGAAAATCTTTCCTTTTAAATCTATTCCCATTCCATCCTTTTTCCCCCCACATGTCCTTTACTTCCAGTAATACCCATGACTTTAATTTGGCCACTTCAAGTCATTCTTATTCAGCATCTCTCCTCTGCCCACACCCACTTTCCCTCCATCAATCTGGGAGACACAGCTTTACTTTTATGTATGTTATTGAGGCTTGTGGTACTGGCATTTTCTTCTCCAAACAACTTATGTCTTCTACTCAAAGGCTACCTGAAATTCAAAAGTTGTGATACTGTGACAGTATAGAAGGCTTAATTTTAGGCATGAGACTCAGATGTCTTATAAAGTAGCTTATTGGCAGTTACATGTTCTTTCAACAAATATGCAATGTTCCAAGAGCCTCAGGCTACAGTACCTGTAACTTTCAGCTTTTCCGCCCCAATGGTAATTGCATCTTCATCGGCGGAAAACAGCACTCTGCCGTCTTCACTTGCTCTCACTTCAAACCTTTTACACTGAGCTTCCACAGCCTCTGCTCCTGTGGTAAGAGGAGAAACTGGAATTCAGGAAATCATTTATATGTAATTAAAAAAAAAAAAACTACAGTTGGTAGTTTATTTTTCTTGGCTGTACCTTTGAACACTGGATTAGTCATTTGAGATCATTATCCTTTTTGAGATGCTGTCCAATCTGGTAAAGTATTACTGGGACAGGTTCATTGGGTATAAAGTACATGCGACTCATAAATATTTCCAACTGTCTTAATGCAGTCTCTGGGTTTAACAAAATGCAAACACTCAACACATCCAAAGGAGAAACAATGTCTGTCTTTTCTTCTTGTGTGCTGAAGTCTTAGCCATTGTCCCTGCACCTGCTATATGTTCAATAAATACTTGTGGGGCAAATCACTCATATTTCCTTTTTGCAAGGCAGACAACACCACCCATTTTGTGACACCACTGGGTACTTACCAAGCATTACTCATTTGTGGGTCTCATGTAGTCTACATTTCATAGGTTTTAATGTTGACATTTGTCTACCCTTTCTATCAATGAATTTCAGTTCATTTCACCTTCAGTCTGACAATTGCTTTATTTTCTTAGTGCCTTCTGATATTTCTAATAAAAATTTTTGATTAATTGGAATACATTTAATAAATCTAATTATAAATGGAATCAGAAATCTATTTCCAATTTATTGGCCAATTTTCCTAACTACTGCACAGACTAACAACAAATTCAGTTCCTGTATAGGGAAAACAATTCATTCAAAGGTTAGGAGGAATTTAGCGAGAAGCCTTTATTGGGTCTCAATGATAAACATTAATTGAGAAAGAAGGAATTTGAAATAGTGGACAGGCATGAAGATTTGCTATTTCCATATCAACTGCTTTCTTTTTCCATATAGATCTGTATGCTCCCTTCCTGCTAATATTTGGAGCAAGATTTCTCAGGCTAAATCAGAGCCTTGTCAGGCAGTTACTCCCTAGTCAGAGATGCAAGCATTCCACACTGTGTGCACACTTCATTCATCTTTACTTATTACCATTCCTTGTTAAGTATATGATCTCAAGAACTCAAAACAAGATAAGTATATAAAACACATAAATTGAGAATTGAATCTGGTTTTAAGTAGCATTTAATAGACACATTTTATTTAGGTAAGTAAATACTAGACCTAAACTTTCCTTTTTTCTACTTGGTCTCCTGGACCAGTTCAGCACTATTCCCAATCCTAGCCCATGAACTGTAGGAAACTATACTTCCCTATTGTCAAAGTTGTTAAGGACTGTTAAACAAGAGAAAAAAATCAATTAAAGTCTTCATGCTATGTAACATAATTTCTGTAACTAGGAGATGCGTAGTTTTATTATATGATGATATTACATAAAAATTTTGAAAACATCTAGGTTAATAAGACAAAATTAGTGCCATCCTTGTGGCTTTCAAATGCAAAATAACCTGAATTGTCTTTCAAAAATATTTATTTTTTTCTTTGCAAAAAAACCTTTTTCCTTATAGAATTTAACAACAATGTTGAAGAAACCATTGAAAATTTATAGTACTTGTCATAGTCATTATATTTGATTTTGTGAATATTATTTGAAAAATTTATACTAAAATGGTTTAATTTACTCATAGTCTAAACTTCCTTTAATGTAATTTTAGCTTTTGAATCCTAGTAACTCAACTAGGTGATATTAAAAAAGAGGTGCTTAAGGCCAATAAGTCGATAAATGTAACTTGTTCTGGAGTTGAAGACCCAGTATTTTATCTTCAAGGGACTTGGTCATATATTAAATTTCAAATGCCTGTTAGATATTGTGGATATTTTAAACATACAACCTTACAATTTTATACTATACCATTTCTTTTCCATACATTCAAATGCTGACATTAACTGATTAACAAAATATATCAGTGAGCCTAACAACTATAGATGTGCTTTAGGTCACCGTATGTACATATTTATATAAGCACAGACATTATACATACACACACACTAGCAAGACTTTCTTGGTATGATGCTTAATGTCCTTCAATGATACTCTCTAACACAAAAATGCTATACTGTGTGTTATATAAACTATAAGAAATAAGTTATCATAAATATAAATACGGTGGTGTCTATGGTAAAGTGAGTTGAAATCTTAATTCATTGAATTTAAATAAGCAAAAGCAAATAAACAAACCAGAAAATATTCATGTACCCAGAATAGATGAGATGCATCTAAGCCAGAAATTAATGCATGCAGCACCATTCAATTGAAAAATATATTTAAAAATGAATACTGCACATTACTTTATTTAATATATTAGCATAATTATGGAAGGCCAAATTGCAAGCAATTAGCAATGCATTGATAAGTAAATATTATAAATCAGAAAATAATCACAGAATTTTCATACTTTTTTTCTTTGCTGCAAGTGGAAAGCAGTAAATAGTGATTTGAAATAAATTCAATTGCTGGGAATATTTATGCTTGAAGTTAGTGTGTCAGCCTTTATGAAGCTGAGTTTATTATATCTTAACAGGACTGTTGCCTGGCTTGGTCAATTCAAGAGCCAGTTACTTGGAGGAGTGATAGCACTTGATTCAATTTTATCTTGGCAGTGATGCATAAAGTACAACAGGGAAAGCAAGCTGCCTTGAGAATGCTAAGATGCTATTATTCCATTATAAGTAGATCACAGAAGTTGGAATTATCTAGATAATATATTTTTTCAGTAATTTTAAAGATCAACTTTCTAACTAAAGCTTCAAGATTAAATGTTCCTTTATAACTGTCCAAGGTAGTTGCATAAACAACTTCAATATCATGCAAAGTGAAGGCAGAAAATCGCTAGACAAACTAGACAAAAGGTATAAGTAAAATAGTACGTTCCTTAAAAGTATTGAAACATTCAATATGTATCCAGATACTATCTCTCATTCTTCTAATGTTCTGCAGGGATTCTTTAAAACCAACCCAACACAGTGAAAACAACCACAAAGCTCATATTCTGTTATTCTCAGAGTTAACTTTTTCCTTTTTGGAATATACTTTAGGCTTGTAACAGAAAGTGCACCCTCACCACCATCTCCAGCCAGTATACTTCATTTTCTCAGTTTCTCAGGTAATAGTTCTTGCTCTAGAACAGGTTGCTTCTGTCTCCTAGAAACAGTTGGTCACTATGAAACATAGCTGGTCACTGTGATGTGTAGCTGGTCACTATGATGAACACTGTATAAGCCATTCCCCAATTAACAAGAAATTCTGCCTCTGTACTTCTTGCTTTCTTATCCCAAATAAACCCTAGGCCACCAGACATCAGGGCCTGATATTTAGGGAATGATATGGATCAGTGCCTGTCAGTGTAAATAAATCTGCCTCCAAATCCTGGGTTTCCTTTAGGGTTTTTCTGCTTGCTGTTGCATCTGGTGCATCAGCTGAGAAGATCAACCATGCTGACCTCTTTGGTCATGGGTCATGGTCCTTGAGGATGGAGCAAGGACCTCTCCAAGTACCAATGGGAAGGCGTGCCCTTGAGATTTCTTGGAGGTCTGGAGGAGGAATTCCCGGTTCCCCACTTGAGTTACTTGCACTGGACCCCAAAGGGAGGAGGATGCAATCTGTCCATCTGTCTCTCTGCTTGATTCTGGTAAGGTACCCGGTGCCACTCCAGTCAGTCAGTCTGTCTGTCTGGCTCAGTTGGAGTGGAAGGAAAGCTTGATGAATGCTTGTTAAGGACACACTCAAGGGAAAATAGGTTGGAATGTTTAACCTCTGAGTGTCATGGAGGAAGCCAGGAGAAGCCTCATAATGAGGGAGAGCCACAACCAAGCAGCCTCAGAAGCTCTGCTGCAGAGAAAATCACACACGGATCAACATGGAGGTTTTGGCACTCATAATCTCCTATGTTCTCACAACACACATACCAGTAACTGTTTTCTGTTTTGGAATGGAGGATTAAATAAATATTTAAACTCTCAAGATCAAGAAATATTATCTTCATTCTTTGATCTCCCAAGCTTTGGCTTCCACTGCCTTGTATTCACTCAGTAGTTCCTCAATAAAACCTGGGCTTTAAACTGATATGAATTCTTTGCTTGTATATTTTTGTCTTACCCTTTATCTCTCCCACAATCCCCTATTATAACATTCTGTTTTCCTTCATCTTCCTTAAAAACAAACAAAAAACTACTACAATGCATACATATAAAATAAGTAATTTCACTTAACACCTACGTAAAGAAATAGATATTACTATTCATTTTGATGACATCAGGATTATCACTCCTTCATCACATGTCCCTCCAACCTGCTGTAGCTGCAGAGGAATCAACAATGTGGTGAAATGAGTTTGATCGCTCCCATTCTTTAACTGTGTTACATATGTATGCATTCTTCAAATATTTTCTTATTTGGAATTTATATGCACACAAGCACATGTATTTTTATTTTTTGTATTACTTACACTTTTATCTTTTTTGGTGTTGGGTGTGAAACCCAGGGCAAGTCCTCTACCAATTAGCTACATTCGCAGGTCTTATATTTTTGAGTAACTGAGTTTTCCCACACAGATTTAGGTTTGTGAGTTTTACCTACTTTGAGAGATGTAATTCTCTTCTATTCCCCTTCACCATTACATTTTACCATCTGGATGTGTTAAGCTTAGTGATCCATTCTTCAGTGATAATGATTTACCTTTTTTCTGGGATTTTAGAATCCATGATGCTGTAAAGATTTTTGGGCAAGTCACCCCTCAGGCTGGGGCAGGCACTTTTCCAGCTTATACGTATGTATGGGACTGCTGCAGAGAATGCACTCATACTTCAAGTTCACTAGATAATAACACATAGCTTTCCAAACTACTTCCACACAGGTACATTCCATACTAAGATAGTACATGAGTTGTCATTGCAAATAATGTATTATCAGACAGTAATTTTTGCAATCTGATGTGCAAAAGTTATTCTGTTATGGTTGTAATTTGTAAATACTTCCTGGTTGCTTTTGGGATAAATACCATTTTTGTACTTACTAGCATTTTTCACTTTAAAATATTGTTTTTTTTTCTTTTCTCATTCTATCTTGTTCTGTGTTTATTGGTAAGTCTTTATAAAAATTATTTGTCAGATTGTTCTTCAGGCATATTTTTCAGATAGTACCTCCCAGTTTTTGAGCTCTTTTGAACCATCTTGATTGGCACATTTTAGATGAATAAGTCTTTTTAAAAGCAATAGCATTCATCTAAGGATTTCATTGTGGACTGTACTTGATATGTTGTTCTTACAAAAACCTGATCTACTTATATATTGCAAAAATATTTCCTAATTTTTTTCATGATTTTGATCTTATATTGTAATTTACATTAAATGGTTTCCATTAAATACTTTCCAAGCTATCTTAAATTGTGCATCAATAAAAAAAAGAAAAGAATAATAACTAGAAAGGGTAGGGTTTTTAAAAATATGAAAATTATTTTAATTGAAGATACAATATCATTAGTGATTAAAATGTTTCAGATTCTCTGCTTCTCATTAAGCCATATTTGCTATGTAATATTTTTTCAAGGGAATTACTCATTTGAAGTCGTTTTCAAATTTCTTATCAAATTATTCCTGAAAGATTTTATCAAGGAATTTTTAAATGCACAGGCTTATACACATTGTTAAGTTTTGACAAACAAATATATCTGGTTGACATCTATTAGCTTTCTAGAGTTGCTGTAAGGAAGACACGCACAGTGAGTGGCCACATTGTCCTCATGGCTAATTCCCAGGGAAATGTGTAGCAAGCCTTTCCCTGGCAATGGTCCAGTTCTGAAAAGATCATGATTCGTTCTGACCAAGGCAAGTAATTCAAGGATACTCTCCAGAATGAAACACCCTCCTGAGTTTTGCTCTGCTTTCAAAAAGAATTGCATAATTCTTACCTGATAGCCATTGGACATGATGTAAATATGAAACTTCTAATGCTAACTGTACTGCTGTGCAGAAACAGTCTTCCTGAGAAATCAAATAATTCATAATAGAGAAAGGGGAAGAAAAATCAGTACCATAGAAATACTTGCCTAAGGAAACTGTTTATACCACCACACCTAGCCAAAGAAAAACCAAGACCTAGACAGTCCAGTTACAAGAAACAGTAAATAATCCCTTCCCATATTGATTGATTTTTAAAAACAGAATTGGGTTTTCTTTAGTACGTTAGAAAAACTTTCTCCCCCTTCTCCTTCCAGTTTTTATGTACTACTTTTTTCTGTCACTCTCATGCTAAACTTTATTAAAGTTCCAGAAACCAGTTCTCAATAATCACCACTTGCCCTCCAGCCTCACAAACACAGAGATTTATCAGTGTTTAGGTAAAGGTTTGGAAAAAAAAAACCCAAAACACTAAGATTTCCTGAAGTGGTCTCTGGAGAGAGTTACTAAAATACATGGAGGCAAGTTCTTTCATAGTTTCGGCAGTAGGCAAACTAAATTTCTATTTAAACAATTGTAATACTGACCTTAATGGCAAAAATATAATACATTTTACACTTGTATACTTGGGTAACTACTAAAACAGAAAACATAAAAACAATAAAATGATAATATGATTCATGTGGCCACGTAGGGTATCAAAACAAATCTCAAAACTCAGGTGAAAGACTATCACTGGGAAAGAACCAGGATTATTCTGTGAACCAATTTATGTTTCAATTCATCATTGTTTTAATAAAATTTTATTTTTATTTGTTTTCCTTTACTCGGGATTGGACCAAGTGCCTTCCTACTGAGCTACATCCTCAGTGACTTTTTTAATTGTTATAATTTTTTTGAGACAGATTATCACCAAATCGCCAAATTGCTCAAGCTGGCCCTCCTCTCCTGATCCTTCTCCCTCAGTTGCCCAGGTTGCTGAGCTTATATGTGCATATTCCAGGGCCAGAAATTTTTGAATAAATAATTACTGAAAACTTCTTAAAATATATTACAAAAATAATAGCTTAAAACTCCAAGAAGCTCAGTGAACTCTAAATTAGATTTTAAAAAAAGTTCCACATATAGACAAATCACGGTAAAGACGATGAAAGTCAAGACAAGGAGAAACTCACAGGTAGCAAGAGAAAAGTGACTCACCAATTACTAGAAAAATAGCTGACTGCTCATCCAAAACAAGGGAGGACAGAAAGCAGGGATATATTGTATTAACGTGTTCAAAGGCAGAAAAAACGTCAACTATGAATTTTTCAATCAGTAAGCTATCTTAAAAGATGAAAGCAAAGCATAATCTCAGATAGGTAAATATTGAATAAATGTGTTGTTCACAGACTCACATTATAAAATATATTCAGAAAGAATTCCTCAGGCTGAAAGCAAGTGCCTTCAGGCAGTAATTCAGCTCACACAAAACAACAACAACAAAAAACTAACAAAATTACTATGTCATTAGAAAAGAATAAATGAACACTCCCTCTTTCTCAACTGAATGTAAAAAAATCAGATAAATAATTTCATAAAAATTTTTGGTATCATATCATAGGTTATGCAACTTATTTGAAATATGAGTCCAAAGAAGTCAGAGAAGTAATGCATTTTTTTTAGAGATATGACTCCACAAAATAACATGAATCCATGGAAATGACTGAAGCAATCCAGAAGTGATCAATAAAATGTTCAAAATAAAAAAATTAAAAATATGTATTTTCCATTGTTTCTTCTGCTCACTCATTTAAAACATATAATAGTTTACAAATAATAAATAACAATACATTGTGGATTTTAGCCCAAATAAGTTGTAATAAGTACTATGATACCAAAAAATGGAGAGACAGTATGTAGAGCTATTTAGGAGTAAGTATTTCTATATCTCTCTGAGGTTAAACTACTATCCATCTGCAGGAGATTATGACAATTAGAGATATGGGTTACAAGCAATAAAACATTAACAATATTTTTGAAAAATAACTTTATAATCCTGTGGATAATTTAAAAAATAAAATGCTATATTAGAAAATATTTAATGTGAACAGAAGGAGTAGATGAAGACTGGAAGGAAAAAAAGCATGAGACATACAAAAAGTATAATATAATCAACCATATGAAGAGCTGTAAATGAAATGAATCCAATGAATGGAATATTGCAAATATGGATTAAACAAATCCAGCTATTTTCTGCATACAACAAAGACAATCTTGAAACTCAAATTTTCAAACAGGTTAAAAATACAATAATAGAAAATGTTTTATCTTTCCACCAGAAACCAATAAAGAGCTGCATTAGGAATAGTCTTCGAATAACACAATCTTTAAAACAAAAAGGTATATATTACCAACATTATAGAGAGACTATTTTTTAAGATAAAATGATTAATCCATCTGAAAGATTCAAATACAAACCTTCATGTAGCTAACAGCAGAGCCTCGAACCACATGAAGCAAAAACTTTGACAAAAGGAGAACCAGAAAATCTAAGAAAAGCAAACTTCAGTGCAAAAGGACCGATGTGAAAACTTCACTTTTTCTCCTTTATTTCTTTGTCCTAACCAAGAAATAGTGTCTTGCCTGGCCAGTAACCAGGTTAGGTGTGTGTTTTCCCCTTCAAGCTTGAACACAAGTTGTGCCCTAGGAAGTTCTAAGGCACATAAAATTGTTTGGTTATTGCTTGAAATATTGAAA
Organism: Hydrochoerus hydrochaeris; assembly: GCA_004027455.1. NCBI lineage: Eukaryota > Metazoa > Chordata > Mammalia > Rodentia > Hydrochaeridae > Hydrochoerus > Hydrochoerus hydrochaeris. The sequence continues at coordinate 190,785 of PVLA01003027.1, forward strand.
GATCAAAAATGTTGTGTCACAGAAAGTAGCCCCCGACATAAGCCAAGTTCTTCAAACTCGCATACATGCTGCATACCTGACCCCATGTTATGACGTAGCTGAATAGCACATGTCTTTCCCAGTTTTTGTGACAGTTCAGTAAAGAACATGAGAGTTTTTTAGATAAATACTTTGGGTCAAATCCCCTGGCACTGGGACTTGTCTGTTCAATTTCTAAGCAGCCCTGTCAAGGATCCACTCACTCTCAGATCTCCCCTGAATCCACCTTTTGAACAATTCCAGCAGAAGGGGATTGACCGGAGAGAAAGCATTGGTTTGAATGATATAAGCTACTACACAGAATTTCAACAATATACAGCAATAGCAAGAAAGCTTGAACAATGCTACAAATCCAATCAATCAGACCTAATAGGAATCCCTATCCCCCCAAAATCAGAATACACTGATTTACAACAAAATATTGATAAAATTCCCACATATAATTAAATATGAGGTCTAATTGATTGAGGAACCCCATTAATAGGGTTATATTTAAGAGAAATGAAAATCTATGCTTACACAAAAATATACACAAGTGTCCTTAATATCATTATCAAACTTTGCCCCCTAAAAGATGAAAATAACTCACCCTTCTCATATGTAGATGCAGTAGAGATATAGTAAACTACTTGGAAACAGTCTGCTACTTGGCTGTGAAATGGAAAGTGCTCACATGAGAGATAATATGGGTGAACACTGAGAAAGTTATGCTATGTGAAAAAGTCAGTCTCAGACCACATGTTATATGATTATGATGGTGATTATGTTTAACGTCTAGATTATGTAAACCTAAAGGTAAAGGGATAGATTCGTGGTTGCCTATAGCTGGGGCTGAGATGGATCCTTGGGAGCTGAGAACTGAGTACAGGATTTCTACTGGGGATTATGGTAATATTCTAACGTTTATTGTGAGACAATTGTGTAACTGCTCATGTACTAAAATGCACTGAATTTACACAGATGAATTTTATGTTATGTAATTATTTCCCCAATTTAAAAAAATATTTACGCAGGAACCTCTCCAAAATAAATCCCCACAGTGAGTACTAGTGACTGCTCTAAAACACGTATTTCAATTCATCATGACACTTTTGCAGATCTCTGTGTCTTTCCTGCCAAAATCTCCATCACCTATAACCTGGACTGCTGAGACTCCACCCTCACTGGGATTCTCATTTTCAGCTTCTTTCTCTGTGTCCCAATTATATTCTTCATCCAGATACCAGAAATACATTTTTGAAGAAAATCAGACCATGTGATTTTCCTGCTGAAATCTTTTCAAGTGATTCCTGTGAGACAGAGAATACAGCTTACGTTCTCCTCTGGGTCTGTGAGATCCAGTTTGGGTCTTGTTTCTCTTTCAGCACTTATTTCAATTTCTCCTTTAACTCAAAGGACCCACCTTCAGCTGTGAGCTGTCTCTATACAAAGCTCCTCTGCAGCTACTGTCCCCTTCCCTGTCCCTCTACAGAACCCTGCAACACCTGTGCATTACCATACATTTGCTTGACTCTTCCCTAAAATAAATCCATTCCTTCTACTTTATTTTTTCTATTTTTATTAGTATCTGTTAATCTTCACACTGAACTATGTCCCTTGCTCTGTTATTATTAACAATAATAATTTTTAAAAATTTGAGACAGGGTTTTGCTAAACTGCTGAGTTGCTTGGGCTGAGCACAAAGCTTTCAGAGGGCTGGAATTATAGGTGTGTGTCTCCACATCTGGATAGATTTACTAATTTATATTTCTTTTATTGTCTATTCTTTTGTTATACTATCGAAAATAACATCAGCAAGATGAATGACTAGAAGGTTTTCTTTACCAAATTCTTAGTTTCGGGTCTTAGGTTTAGGTCTTTAATTCAGTTCAATGTTTTCAGATGATCTAAAACAAAGGTCCAGTTTCATTTCTTTCATCTAGAGAAAACTTCCAATTTCATTTGTTGAAAAGTCGCCTTTTCTCCACAGTGTCTATTTGGTTCCTTACCACGTAATTTGTTCTGTTTTCAGAAGGAATTTTCTGATTCTGTTATGTAACAGTATCCACTGCTTCAACATGAAATTTGATTTTCTTGGTACAGTTAAATGAGATGTAAAATTGTGGTCATTTTATATAACTACTTATACTGTCCATGCAGGAATCCATAGTGAAAAGGAGTGTTTAAGATCTTAGGGGAAAGACTGTTCATAAAACAGTCAGTATTGAGAGGGATTTTTTAATGCCATTTTTCCCTATGTCAAATTTTCTTCTATACATCCAAGTGATACTGAAACTGAAACAAAAATATAAACAAGTCAAAAGATTTCCTTTTATTCTTTTAGTAAGTCTGTTAAATAAATATCTAGTTTTGAAATATTTAATATTTAAGTTGAATATCTCAGAAATACCACTTTTCAACCGCCTTATTTCTTTGCACATAAAATGTCTAACTAAAAATTAAGATTTTCAGAAAAATAAGTAATATATTTAAAGTTTAATTCTTCTTTATATTCTAATATTCTCTAGATTCCTAAAATTTCCTGATATTTGAATATATTAAAATATTCAGGAATAATTGTAATTAGCTACAATCTGTTTTCCCAACTAACCTTGTATATATACTGGTGAGGACCTGATGAAGTTTGTATTTAATTAAATATTTGGGGGGAAGCCTCACCCTTTGTTTACAAAGCTTGAACATTTAACCTATAAGTAGCTTATTTTCTCATTATTTTTGTATATGCTTAGTTTTGTTCTCTTTTCAGTTGACATATCTCTGTTTTAAAATAGGTAAATACTGTCTGTTTCACTATCACATAAAGCTCCTATATTGCTATCATCTAAATGAACTTTTAAAATCTTTCCACTAGGTTTCATTTTTTTGTGCTGGGAATTGACCTCATAACTCACACTTGCCAGGCAGGTGCTGTGCTGCTGAACTAAATTCCCAGCCCTCCAACATGCTATTTAATTGTTAATATCTTTTTCATTTCCAAAACTATTTTACAATTTAAATATTGTAATCAGGTAACCCAGGTAACTTGAAAGAGGTATTTACCTAAACATACAGCAAATTTTAAGCACTAGCTTGGCCTCACTGGCCCTCCTCCAGTCTCTCACTAAATCCAACTCTTTGGTGTTTAGCAGATGTAAATAGCTTGATGAGATTAAATTAAATGCAAGCACATTACTTCGAAGACCTGCATGACACACTCTAAGATATTTTTATTATCATCATTGCAGTGATGAGATAAAGATGAATACAGACAGAAAATATACTTCTAATAGTTCATCCTGCCCATTCTTGCATACTGGAACACCCCTTGGGCTGTTTCTCCCTTAGCTTTACGCTAGAATGTGATCCATCCTGATGATGGAGACTTGGCGATGTTTCACAGCCATATCTCTTCCATCTTGTTGCTCTGCTACTCTCCGAGCATTTGTTTGTTTGTTTGTTTGTTTACCAGGAATCAAACTCAGGACCTCAGGCTTTCCAGGTGGTTCTCAGCTACTCTCAATTTGTAGGTCCCATGTGGGAGACTGAGATAGGTAACCAAGGTCACACTAATGAGCTCATCCCAGACAGACAGCATTCAGCAGAAGGCAAACAGGGTAGGCTTCTCTTCTTCTCTTCTTCTCTTTTCTTTTTTGTATATTTTTATTTATAATTCATTCCTTCTAACTGCAATTCTGTACTCTTTGAACAACACTTTCCATTTTCCCCATTCCCATCCCTCCTGTGGTGACACGACTATAGTCTCTGTTTCTGTGATTTGCTCATTGCTTTAGATTACACTTTTAAGTGACAATATGGAGTTTTGCTCTTTTTGCTTGTGTTAACATAATGATAATTCCACTTAGTATAATGAGCTCCATGTTCACTTGAGTTTTCTCAAATGACAAAATTCTCTCCCTTTTATGGCCACAGAGTGTGTGTGTGTGTGTGTGTGTGTGTGTGCTATTCACATTTTCTTTATGCATTCATTCACTGATGGAAATTTAGGTTGATTCTGAACCTTGTCTCCTATGAATAAGACTTCAATGAACATGGGAGGTCAGATATTTCTTTCATATACTGATTTCAAGTCCTTAATACATACGTATATATTTATAGATATATATGCACATATATACATATACATACCTACATATTCACAGATATGTCTATATGAAAGATAGACCACAGAGTAAATCTACTTTTAGCTTTTTGCAGAAAGTCCGTACAGTTTCCTGTACTAAAGCACTAACTTACATTGTTGACATTGTACAGGGGTTCTCTTCTCATGTCATTCTTGTCTACACTGTTTAACTTTCTTCTTTTTTATAGTAGTCACTTGGAAATGCCTATGGTGATATGTTAATATCATTTCAATTTGCGTTTATTCAATGATTAGTGAAATGGAACAATTTTTCACATATTTCTTAGTCTTTTATGAGAAATATCTATTCTGGATTTGTAAGGTACCTTTGAAATTGTAAGCAACACTTCAGCCTAGAAGTCAAATACACCAGGCTGAAAGAGAAATAAGTAGTTTTAAGTTGAGTAGTTATATGCCTAGTTAAAATTTAAGATTATATTACTAAAAGGAATAGTAATGGATAACTGCATTTAATATTTAACAGCATGAAAGTGTTTCTATCTTATATGTTAATCTTGACCATTTTTCAGATTCACAAAAACTCCAGATTCGAGTTCATATTCATTTTGTTACTGATGATTGCATTCTGTCTGGTGTAGCATTTCACAGTCTAAGCACAATGCTACTCGATCCTGTAAAGCAATGGCAGTCCCGCTGCCTATAAATGGTAGGGGAAAGTCAAGAAAAGCAGACAGCTGATGCTGTCTTGGTTACATTTATTATACAAACTGGAAGCTTTGGTTAAAATGCAATAGAAAATTCCCATTAACCAGTGACTTTTAATATAAAATCAAATGTGTAAGGCTTAACTTGCTGAAAGAATATTGACTGTGGATAAACATGTTTTTCAGACATTTTTAGATGGGTAGGCTGTTCAATAAAAATAAATAACTTTATTATGTTTGTATTTAGCCAGGAAATATATATTCATAGCAAATGTTTGCACTCAAAATAAAGGTGAATGACAAACAGGAATAAAATGTTGCTGTATTTTTGTTAATAGTGATCTTCTTAAAAATTATGATAAAATAGTTTGTCTGATCTGAATTTAGGCCACAATGACATAATTTTGTTAAATACCATTTTTATGAATATCTTCCTAATATTTCTTTTTACCTTTTTAAAAAATTTAAATTATTGAGGCCAGGGTTATAGCACAGAGGCACGATGCCTGCCTGGCAAATGCAAAGTCCTGAGTTTGCTCCCTGGTACAAAATAAATAAATAAAAAATAAATAATCATGGAAAGCAACCCAAAAGTATTTAATACAATGTTAAAATGTCAGTGCTGTAAAACCTGAGAATATGTGCTGACTATAAAATGGCATATATTATACATAGGTATGTATGCATACACTGAAAGGAAAGATATTTTGAATTTGCCACAGTCACGTAATACTGAGACAGCTTTCTAAGACATTCTGTGTATTGTGGTTATATTGGTGAAGTAATATTAGTATTATTCAATCTTGTCTAGCTTTTGTCTAATTTAACATGTGTTCACTATACATTTGCATAAAATTATTACAAGAAACAGGCACTGTTCATAGTTTAATAAGAGCATCCTATGTTAAAAACATGTTTTATTAGTCTTTTTGATGAATACAGTGTTTGACATATTAAGTTTTCAGGTAACAATGAAACTGGAGAGATAGTCACATACACACAACCAGGACTCTAAAGGATTTTTAGAATGAGTCAGTAGTTCCTCTTTAAATAAACATTGAGATAAAGAAATTTGTTTCACATATAATTAAGGAAAAATTTATTAAAACTATATAAAATAGAATGTAGAGGAGAAGATTTACCAACTTTCATGGAAAAGTTTATGAGTTAGACAATTTTGTCAGGTATTTATGAAATATTATTTAAAATTATGTAAAGAGAAATGTAGAAATAACTAGCAAGATATTATCATGGTTAATTCTAATTTGAATAAAACTTATCTTTCTGTATTATGATATTGTGGGCATTTTCCATGTTTGCTGATACAAATTAAAGATGTAATTAAATTATATCACTTATGTTAAGAAATAAAACTCAGTTAATAGTATAATTTTACTGTCAAAATTCTAATACACTCTCAATTTGAGTTAATAAGATTGTTATATAAAGATTTAAGAAAGAACACCTCATATATTTTAGTTATAATTTACTGGAATATTCATTTATACTCTGACTTTGAGGTATATGAAGTATGTTGACATAGCAGGGAATAACAATAAAATTATAAAGATTTTTTTCTGCTTCTGACAAATGGAATATTTGGAATCAGATTTCTTTCTGAATGCATAATAAAAATGCAAAATATCTGAAACTATAGATTTCAAGATCCTGGGCACCAGAAAATGAGAGAGACTGACATATAAAATACAGGAACAAGCAGACTCTTACTGAAAAGAAACTAAGGAACAGCTTCTTTTTATTTACAAATAGCAAAAATGAAAGCTTCTAATGCATGAGGCTTTGATACAGTACTAAAGATCTTAAATCAGTATTCATAAAGGAATGATTAGCTTTAGAGCTAGCAATGACAGAGATCTGTCAATGGGAATAAAAAGTGAAGGGTGGAAGAGGGTCAATTTACTTTGAATTAACTTAATTGCAACCATAAGGAAGTCAGAGAATATTTATAGAAGTATAAAAATACACAGCACACCAAAACGTAAAGCTAACCAAACTTTATATCAAACTGAGAAATTACTAGGTATGAAAAGAAGCAGGAAAAAAACTGAAGAGTAATGAGGATAATTGTCCATCAAGAATGACACAGAATTGACAGGATTGACAAAAATGTTTGATTGTTTTAATTGACATTAAAACACATATTGTAATTGCACTTGTGTAGGGCCAAGTGAGAAACATGAAAAAAAAAACAAGCAAATCTAAGTTCCAAAGAATAAAAAGTTATAATAAGTAGAAATAAAATAAATGAGATTAGCATATTATACGTTTCAGACAGACAAGTGAACTCAATCCACCATTACAATAAAACAATGACACCTACAATGAATTTTGAAACCATCCTTACATGGGCTCACAAATTTGAAATTAAAGTCCCTGAAAGAGGAAAGGAAGGAGACTGGAGAACAGAAAAAATACATGAAGACAGAATGCACAGTGCTTTGTAAGATGGATGAATACTATAAACACATGATTTAATAAATCATAAGCACCAAAAACTCTAAGAACAATAAAAATTAATGAAAATATAATCCAATTGTTCCTAGAAATTGATAAAGTGAAATTTTAAAAGCAATCTAAATGAATGATAATTTCATATAGAAAGAAGTAAAGTTAAGGAATGCAGTTGATGCTTGCTGGAAACTAAGGGATAAAACAAAAGTGAAATGTTTTATTATATAAAAACAAAAACAGCACCCCCCTTAATATTCTACACCTAGTGAAAATATTTTTCAAAAAAATCTGCAGAAAGACAATTAAAAATGTAAGACACCAGCTGTTTGCTCTGGAGAGAATAATAAAGCAAGTTCTTACAGAAGAAAGAGAAAGGATATCAGGTAGAAATACCAGTCAATAGGAACTGCATGGCTAAATATATATTCAATACCATTTTTTCTATTTTAAATAATTATTTAAACAAAATAACAATGTGTTGAGCAACTAAATATTTAGGCTTTAAATGTATCATGCAGGATTTTAAAAACAGGGAAGAGAATCAGAGTATATTATTCTAGAATTCTACTGAAGTGGAATAGTATCACTGGAAGGTCAATTAAAGACATGTACTATGAACATTAAATTAACTACTGAAATAATGAAACAAACAGGCAATACATTGTTTAAATGAAATAACACAGAATATTTAATATAAAGACAGAAAAACAAGGAAAACACAGAAGGAAATAGGAAAAAACACAACTAAAGGAATAGATGCAAGTCCATTCATAGTAACTGACTCTATATAAATACTTCATTTAAACGATAGATTAACAAGGAGAACCAGCAGCTCCAGAGCTCCAACCATGGAGGGACTCAAGGCGGAGCACACAAAGGCAGTTTGCCCACCCTCTCAGTAGGGACCCCTGGCCTGAGCTGGGAGAAGCAGCAACCCCAGATCTCAAGGAGCAGCACAGAAAGGCAATTTACCTGTCCTCTCCGTATGCCGCCCAGGCCTAAGCTGGGAGGAAAACCAGCAGCTCCAGAGATCCGAACATGGCAAGACTCAAGGCGCAGCACACAAAAGCAGTTTGTCCCCCTCTCAGAAAGCACCCCCTGGCGTGAGGCAGGAGAAGAATTTACTCAGCAGCTCCCAAGAGCCTATGGGCCGGCTGAGAATCAACCCCCCCATCCCCTCACCCTCCCACCTCCATTAGCAAGTGAAAGCCAGAGATCTAGACATCTCTTGAGAGGTTGACCATATGCCATGTAGTAAATAAGGGGGATTTCCTTCTACCATCTCTTGGAAGGCAAATATTGTTATCACTGTTTTGCTTTGTTCTGATTAATGGTATTGCTCTATTCAATGTTCTGTTTTGATAAGTTCTAGAATGTCCTGTATTTCCTTTGATTTGGCTATACCTGATTAAAAGAACAACGTTTGTGACGATAACGGGATATACTGTAGTACCTATTACTGTTATGCCTGTTGAGGGTTTCTGTACCAATGTCACTGCACTGTCTCAGTCGGCTTTGTTCCATCTTGTTTTGTTGTATTTTGCTACCTTCAAAATAATAAAAAAATTAAAATAAATAAATAATAAAAAGTAAATAACAACAAAACAGACCAGTAAGGTACTAAGCAAGCTGAAACATGATATAACTAAACAGAAAGCAAAAGGAGGAAAATAAAGTGCTCTAAAGGATATAATTGCATATATGTTTAAGTGTGTAGGATTGATAACCATGTTGCTAAGTTTTTGTTGGGTCGTTTAACAGAACTGTTTATAGCCTCACTGTTTGAATGTCTACCTTGTATGCTTTAATTTTGTAACTTGAACAACTATATCTAGAAGACAATATGTAATTTATCAACTAGTGATTTCTTACTGTTTATTTTTTTTCTTTGAAATTCTGTATTGTTTCTTCCCTTTCTTTCTGTTTTGCTTTTTTCTCTTTAAATAAAATTATAAAAAGATAGACTAGCAGATTAGATAGAAAACCAGCTACATCTATTTTACATAAAAAATAACAGATAATTTAAAAATAAAGGTTTAGAAAATGATGCATCATGATGACTCTGTTTGAATTAAACCAGGAGTGACTATTTGAATATCAAAGCTTATTTTTTTTTCTTTTTTATTGGTACTGGGGATCTACCTCAGGAGAATGCTCTTGCAAGGCAGGCACTTATGCTGCTGAGCTAAAAACCCAGCCCTGAAAGCCTATTTTTAAAGGAAGCATATTATTGGATGTCAAGAAGGAAATTTAATAATGGAAAAATGGTTAACACATGTAGGGGACAAAAAGACTTTTAAATCTTTTACAACTAATGTCAGAGCTGCAAAATAAATGTCGGACAAACATATGGGACATTTGGAAACAAAATGCAAAATTAGAATCAGAGATTTCATACCCCATTCCTCAGTAATAAATGCAACAAATAAACCCAAAAAAGAGAGGCAGTGTAGTAGAAGATTTGAACAATATATTTAAATAACTTGACCTAAATGTCATATACAGTAAACTTCCCCAACAAAATAGAACACAAATCTTTTCCCCAGTGTACCCAAGTCTTCTAAAATAGAATATATTTTGTTACATAAAAAGTGACAATAAATTTTAAAAATAATTTCAAGACATAAAAATGATGGTATAATAATAGAAGTAAGTAACATGTATTATGGATACAAAAATTTAAAAAAAATTGTAAATATTTGGAAAGTAAATCTCATACTTTTAACAGACAGTATCCAACTTCTCATCGTTTGGCTATTTTCCAGATTTAATGTATGATGAAAATATTATGCAATTGAGAAGAAAGTCTATATTGAACTTTACTCTTGTCCTGGACTAGCAATAAGAGTTTGATACCCTCTTGTGATATTGGGCAGAGACAATGTGCCACAGCTTCTAGTTACCAAACAACTACCCAGATACCCAATCAATACTCCACCACTTACTGAGCTGCAAAAACATGGTGTTTCATAAACTATGGTGCTAAACTGTGATGTTTCATATTAAATGCATTTCTGAATAGTGATATTTTCAATTTATGATGAATTTCTCTGGATATGGACTTTTTCTAAAACAAGGACCATCTACATCACCCATGGGTCAAAGAAATAAAAGCAGAAATTATAAAGGACTCAGAAACAAATGAAAATGAAAACAAAGTGTAATAGAGCTAGTTGGATAATACTAAAGTTGTATTTGCATATAAATTGATAATATCTATTTAAGAAAAGTGAAGTAAGCCATAATCCATGACCTCAGTTTTCCATTTAAAATGCAAGAACAAGAAACGTCAATTAAGTGCAAAGTGCCAAAAAGAGAAAATAATGATTAAGTACAAATGATAGATGATAAAAAATAAAAAACCAAAAAAGCTGTTTTTAAGATCAATAAAATTGATTAACATATAGCTAGACTACTAAAGAAGAGACAAATTACCAATATCACAGAAAAGTAAAGTGTCATTGCCTGAAGATTCAAAAGGTACAAAAAAGTTGGTAAAATATACATAGCTTTATGAATACTGATCTGATAATTTACATGAACAATTTTTTTAAAAGACACATACTACTAGAGTGCACACAGGAGGAAAAGTTAAATATTATTAGAGCCCCATATTTATTAAAGAAGTGAACTTATGCTTAAAACCTTTTCTGTAGAAGTCTAATGCCTCAAGTAGAAGACAAAGGACAAAATTTCAAAATGATAATATATTTGAATACAAATTTGACACACACATACAAATCTAAGAAGCCCTAGAAAGATGTTGAACAGTATTTGTAGTAAAATTTAAATTAAAACTACCAGGAAGTACTACTTTATACCCACTAGAATTACTGTTCTCAAAGACAGAAATAAATATTGGCAAAGTGTGCAAAATCTTGGGATGAGAAATTTTCAATCACTTCGGAAAACCATCTTATGATTCTTTGAATTATTGGAAGCCATTCTAGATAGCTGTTGAGGAATAATCATTTCATAATTAAATTAGGGCTTATTCAAGGCCTAGTGCCTTGCCCTGCTGGCAGGCTATGAGGTGCAGAAACATAATTCTGTGTGCCTCAAGTCACAGGTGAGGCCTTACTGATCCTGTGATGCTGTGACACCCCAGGGCAAAACTACACCAGCTGAAGACATCCTGGTTGCTTGAGAACCCAGCTCAGTGGCGTGAGTGCCTGCCTGGCAAGCGTGAGGTCATGAGTTCAATCCCCAGTGGCAAAAACAAGTAAATAAATTAATTAAATAAAATAAAGTTTCACCTTAGTGACAGGACAAACTCCTACTTAACCAGCCTTTTCTTCCCGCCATCCTCATCAACTTAAAGATCCTTATTTGCATAAGGTCACCACAGCCCTCTGAGTCATTTGGTAATTCCTCTAATTACTATATATACCAGATAAATAATGGCTAGCTTGGAGTGTCTTTGTCTATGTCCATCTTGAAGCACTGACCTCCCAGCACTTGCCATGCATTATTAAATTTGTGTCTGTTTATTATTTCATCCTTTTGCTGTATCCATCATATAGGCAGGAACTTAGCCAGGTCCCCAATATTGAATAAGAACAGATTTATGACATCATTCAGCATTTCTGCTCCTAGCTATCTACTCAAATGAAAGAAAACCTAAGTACACAGAAATATTTACACATGGATGCTCATAGTAACATTATTTTTAGTAACTCAAAATTTAACACAATCCACAGTTCATTAACTGGTGAATAAATGAACAACCTGTATTAAAGCCATGCAATACAATCTACCCAGGAGCAACAGTAACAGACAACAGGCTTATGCAGCAGCATGCATGGTCTTCACAACCTTTCTGCTAAGTGAGAGAAGCCAGAGGCAAATGCCACATATTAGTTGGTGCCATTTATATTAAATATCCAGAAAAGAAAAAAATATATATCACGTAAATAGTGGCATGGGAAGAATGTAAGAAAATGATTATAAATGGAATTTAATACATGTCACAGATATGATTTAAAATTGAATTGAGGTGACAGATCATGAACGTAAATTTATTAAATATCACTGAAGTACCCATAAAAGTGAGCATGTTCAATATTATATAAATTGAACATAAAATTGTTTAAAACTTCTCCAAAAAACATAACCAAATCTACTAAAAGTTTCTTCAAATAATAATGTCAATTCAAAATAAATGTTGCTGAAATCAGAAATCAGAACAATTCACAACTTATTATGAGGCTAATATTATTCTGACACCAAAAGTAGACAGATATTACAAAAATTTTCATGAAAAAATGATGTTCTAAATTTTCAGTGTATGAGAGAATCATATATATGACAAGTCAAATCAAGCTGTATTCATAAAAAAGTTAATGCTTCATAACCAATCTTATTTATCACAGAAATGCACAGCTGTTTTGATCAGCTTTGGAAAACCAAAGTAATTCACGGAATTGTTCCAAACTAAGAAAGAACATGATCACTTAAGGGAAAAAACTCTTGTGTAATTTTTAGATTCCATTAATTGTAAAATTCCTTGTAAACTAACAGTGAAAGAAATTTCCACTATATAACAAGAACACAAATCTAAATAAAACCTAATCTAAATCTAAATCTAAATCTAAATCTAAATCTAAATCTAACATGACATTTAATGTTCTAAGCTTGAATGTTTTCCCTGGAATCCCTAGAGGCAACACAGGAAAAATATCCTTTTTGCCATTCCTTTCAAACATTGTGTTGGAAGTTCTAGACAATCAAATAAAAAGAGAAAAAAGAAATAAATCTTATACTATTTGAAAAGGAAGAAATGAAAGAGTCCCTATGTGCAGATGACATGATTTTCTATGTAGAAAATCTTAAAAATTTCAAATAAATCTACCACTAAAAGTAATGAGATTTTAGCAAGCTTTAAAAATACCAAGTCAAAATTAAAAAGATCAATTGCATAAATTTATACCGGTAATCAGCGTTCAGAAATTTAAATTAAACACAAATTTCTTAATATAGTATTATAATACATTATTTACTTATTTTTATTCTAACTAAATAGTAGGAGTTCTAATTGCTGCAAATTTTAAAATACAAAAGATTATGACATGTCCTATATTTAGCCATAGACAGAGGGTATATATATTATATATAATATATATATTATGTTTATAAAGACAAGCATAAATCTTCTCAAAGAAATTTATGTATTGAGTGTTTTATCAATAAAAATCTCTAGCAAAATTTTTGTAAAGAGTGGAAAACCTATTCTTATTTTTTGTGGAGATTCAAGTGATCGAAAATAGTTGAAAATAATCTTCTAAAGGAAATTATACAATTCACACAATAATTGCTGCATATGAAGAATCACATACAATATTATGAGATTTAGGAAAACATAGTATTTATAAAGGGACAGATCAATATATCAATGGAGCAAGAAATAAACAAGAAATGGACTTACAAATATAAAATTAATAATTTTTACCACATATTGTCATGCAACTTAGGGAAGAGAGTGTTTTCAAACAAAAAGTGTTAGTCAAAATATATTATAAATTATAAACCTTTGAAGTAAAACACAAAAGGAAATATTTATAATCTTGAATAAGTCAATGATCTTTGTAGAATGATACCCAAAACACAATCTTAAAAATATAGATGAATTCAAGTTCTTCACCTTAAAAATACCATTCTTTAAAATCTTAAATGAATGAAAAGACAAACCACAAACAAGGAAAAAATATTTACAAAACATGCCATTAAAATAAACTGAGTTTAAAAATTATAAAAAAGTGTGAAAAGAAAGCAGTGAGAAAGAACTCACAAATAAAATTTCCAAACTATCAAGCAGGTATTTCATCAAAAAAGATATGCAAGTTGAAAATTAAAAAAAATAAAAGATATTTAGTATCATTACTGACTACTAAAGTGCAAACCAAAAGCATTTTATACCCATTAGATTGGCAAGAACTTTTTTAAAAAGCAATGAAATGGAAAGTTCTCCTGTAACGCAAGAGTAGAAATATTCAAACAGGACAGGACATACCAAACTATCCTGGCCGAATGATATTTCCATTTCGGAAAACAGTTTGAAATATTAGAAATTTAACACTTTTTAGTCTGTCTCCAAGAAAATTCCCTGTATCAAATAAAAATCTGTGTTAACATAAAAATCTTTATGCATATACTTATAGTGATTTTATATTCAGAACCATCAAAAATCGGAAGTATGATCATGGAAATAAGGATTTTAACATCAGTCATATGGCTAGTACCATCTTGCTAAAAGAAATGCTTGTCTTTTAAAAACAGAGCACTATTTTTCTATCTTTTCTAAGAATGGAAATATATGTAAAATGTAGGTAGGTTATAATGAACCCAATTATTATAGACAGAGTAATGCCCATATCCTAATTTGAATTTGCGAATATGTTGTGCTACAGGGAATGTTAAAGTTACTAATCTGCTGACATTAAAATACTGACTATATCCTGGATTATTTCAGTGTAACCAGAAATGTTTTTTGAATTTATTAGCAAGCAGAGGAAGAGTCAGATTTAGAGTTATATAGTGGAAAAAAAATCCTCAGTTGGCCATGGGAATTGAAAATAGTAAGGCAGCCACAAATCAAGGAATAAAGGGAATTTCTAGAAACTAGAAAAGTCAAACACAGACACACAGACACTCACACACACACACACACACACACACACACACATACATACAGAGCACCCTAAAAACCCAGATTGTCTGTTTAGTTCCTAGAGAAGAACAAAGCATCAGTGCCTTTCCAACACTTTAATTTTAACCCTGTGAGACTGTTTGAGACTCTTGAAACCCAGAATTAAATAATAATAATTTTGTGTTTCTTTAAATACTAAGTTGGTGGCACTCTTGTTACAATACTCATAGATAACTAACATGCCAATGCTTGCCATGTTCCTGTTGGGTTTCCCAAAAGAAGAACTAATGTGAAAAACATTTATACTGTGAGAACCTCTTACTATCTCACAATAATAAAAGACAAAAGGGCTGGGGATTTAGCTCAGTGGTGGAAGTGCCTGCCTAGCTAGTATGAGGTTGAGTTTGATCCCTGGTACAAAAAAACAAAAACAAACAAACAAAGACAGAATGAATGAAATAAATTTATAAGATATTTGAAAATAAATACAAATACTTGCTAGTACTTGCTAAAAGATTTTCTATTTTATCTCAACGTCATAATACTTTATGAAAAACTTAAAAAACAATTGGAAATTTTATGCCATTAATCTACTGTGGGATTTATACTGAATTCCACTTTTGTATGTACAAACTTGCCTTTCTCTTTCTTAAAACGATCTATTCTGTTGTATGTTAAAATAGTAAAACACGTTTCTCTGGTTTTAATATCTTTAACTGATGTTTTATGTCTATTTGTCTTTTCAATCAGAAAAGATATATTCAAAGAGGGAGATCTTTTCTTACCAAGATTCATAAATGTGTAATTTTCTTGGAGCTGCAGATGAGCTGGTCACTTACTTTGATTAATGTAGAATGCTTATCATTTATAATAGCTAATACAAATCTTTCAATTTCCATGGTTTTCAATTTGCATGGCTTATGAATTTACATAATCTCTTTAGTTCATATATGCATGAATTCCTGTTTACTTAGATCAAATAGATATCATTCTAAATTTTATTTTTTTATACTTTTTGACAGCTGCGCAAGTGACAAAATGAAATTGCTATAAGAATAGGAGATTTTGAACAGAGAATTGTCTCTGATAGAATGCCTATGTTTGAGTATTTTCTGTGATAGCAAATTGTTGCCATGGATATTTTCAGTTGGAGAAGGATAAAAGTGAAGGTCACTACGGTTAAGCACCAGAAAGTCCTTTGCTAAACAAAACATGTTTCTTTATCCTCAAGGGTTTTAAAGCCTAAGGAAAGTGATGGATAAAGAATCTGGTAATCATGCAGAATTAGTACTATGATAGGGGGATCAGAGCATGCCCTTGACCCACATAGTAGGGACAAGTAGATTAAATTTGTGTTAGCCACAAGTAAACTATATATATATATATATATATATATATATATATATATATATAACACAATTCTAGATACGAGTGAAGATTTCAAAGAAGAATATATATGATTTTAAAATATATGGAGGGAAACAGAGTTAGATGAATTGTGGAAACTTACACAATGCATTTACCCATAGATGTAGGCTAACCACATCTCTGGATCTGTTTGGGATTGGCTTTTGTCTATCTTTGCCAAATGACTAGGACTTTTGCTCCATGAAAGGGACTGATTTGGGAAGCAGGGTCAAGATAGAAATGAAACAGACAAAGGTAATTGGATTTTCCTCTTCTTTCTGTTACATGTGTTACTTGGTGATGAGTTTTGCACTAGAGCTCTGTTATGGCTTATTATCTAAGCATATGTACTCATACGTGGAGATTTGGAGAAGAGACTGGTCATGGGTGTGTGATACTGAGTTATGGGTGTGTAACCCTGGATTAGTCCATTGATTGGTTTAGCATAATTCCAGGTATGGGTGAGGGACTTACTGAAGAGGGAAGACCTGTCCTGAGTGTGGTTGTCACCAATCAATAGGCTTGTTAGCCTGGGTGGAATAAACAGGAAGAAGGAAGTCCTGCTGCTTCCTGCCTGCCACTTCATGAGTATTTCTCTTTTGTCATGTCATCCTGCCTTGAAGTCAGCTGACTGAGGATGCAAAGCTCTACAAATTGTGAGTCAAAACAAACTTTTCCTCTTTTAACTTGTGGATGTCATGTCTTTTATCCCAGCAACACAAAAGTAACAAAGACAGTCTCTTCTTATTTTCATTTTGAACATTTCTTTCTCGTTATATTATTATTATTACTGTTAGTTTTTTGTCTAACATGCATGTCTGCAGTGTACACTAAACACCATTGATGGGCCAGGGATGTAGCTCAGCAACATAAACACCTCCCTGGCAAGCATAAGGTACTGAGTTCAATTCCCAGTACAAAAAACAAAATAAAACAAAAAACGCCATTTACTAGTCATAGCAAAAATAATGCATTTTTTGGTCCTGAAGATTTTGAATTGTTTGTTTTTCATTTTATTTTTTGAGACAGAGTCCTGGTATGCAGTTCACGCTGGCCTTGGACACACTATGTAGTCCAGGATTGCCTCGAATCCATGGTAATCCTCCTGCCTTAGTTTCCTAGGGATTTTGGATTTGAAGTCCTGGATTCTAGGTGCTCCAGCCTGCAGACAGCCTATTATGAGATTCATTTGTCTCCATTATGATGTAAACTGAATACCCTAATTAAAAAAAAAAACTATCATCTGTCTCTCTTTCTTTCTTTTCTTTTTCTCATCTTTCCTTCTCTCTTCTCTTGCTCCTTCCTTCCTTTCTTCCTTCCTTCCTTCCTTCCTTCCTTCCTTCCTTCCTTCCTTCCTTCCTTTCTTCCTTCCTCTTTTTTTCTCCCTGTCTTCCTGCCTATTATTTATTCTAGCTTTCTGGATAACTTAGATTATTATGGACTTCCAAGTCACATATATCTATTTTTTAAAAATTGCAAGCATATGCCTTTAATCAATCATGTACAAAAGCAACTGACATCCTAATCATTTTTAAGACAACCGCTCACTAAGCAGATTGCAAAATGATACTTGTCAAAGATTTACTCAAGGTATCATTGGAAGCAGACTCCCCCTCAATATGCTAACTAGTCATTAGATTAAATTCTTTACACTCTTCATATACTGTCAAATCTTCAGAAAGCTGTGTGCCTGAATCACGGTTTCCTAGCAATATGCAAAATTTGCTTTTTCAAGAAAGTTAAAATTTAATGTCACTCGTTGACTTTCATGCAGAGATTGTGTAAAAAGAAAGCCAATTGACAAATGTTTTAACTTCATTTTTGTACATGACAATAATGTACTCTAAAGCACTGTCTATAATTATGCCATTGAAGATCCATCACACAATTAACTAGCTGCTCAGGACCTAATTCCCATTAGGTTTCCTTCTCAAATAGGCTAGAGAATTTTCTTTGGTGTGACAAAGAAAATTACTTCAGCCAAATAACTGTTTTGCTTGGTTTTAGTCCTGTATTTTGAATCTTTTTGTTTGTTTGTTTGTTTGTTTTTGTTTTTTGGTACTCAGAATTGAACTCAGAACCTCATGTTGCCAGGCAGGCACTGTGCCACCTGTATTTTTAATCTAAATTCCTAGACAGTTCAGAATCAGTTTTAATGCTCAGTCATGAGCTCCAGCTTACTGTGGATGAATGGGATAGTAATTTATCTTATGTTAAAATTGGCTTTGTTATTCTTTCTTTTAAAAAGTAATTTAATTGTTTACCATATTGGCATATTATAAACCATATAAAATAGCATTTGGAACCTAGCAAGATGCTTCCACAAAAAATGCAAATTATACAGTTTTTCTCTTAGTTACCTAAGAGTTACCTAAGAAAATACTAATTTTCTCTATGGAAATGATATGAAGTGCAAACAGATTAAGAAGATTAAAATTGCTTTGAACTGTACAAATTAATTGATACTAAAATACAGGTTTTTTCATTTTTGTTTTTGCCATCAAATTCAATGCCCTCTCCATTATATTACTGTGTATCAGGGCCCTGGCTTAGGATCACGAATCTCTTGTTCAGAGGTATGAGGACTGAATAAAATTCAGGAAAGATAAATATTTTAGTTACAAAGGGCATCAGGAGGGTCAAAGCCTAGTGATGATGAAGACCACAAAGCACAGTGTTCTTGGCCTTAGTGCACAGTTTGACTGAGGGTGTCCTGTGGGCTGCAGAAAGTGGTTGGGGTGGTCTGGGTTCAAGAATAGAGGAATAATGTATTTTTGGGAAAGCATGCAGGAGCAAGATAATGGCTAACTAGTATCCCGATCGTCTGCTAATGGTGCCTAGTGGGCTGGAAGGAATTTGAGTGAGCCAAAGTTTGCAGCTGGCTGGTTTTGTCTAACTTTGAGGCACCAAGACTTCACAGGCTGATAGTTTCAATTCTGGCCATTGGCTTAAAGATTAACCTGTCTGCAAGCCAGCCACAGATTTCCCCATAAACCATGCAGGCCTAGGACAGACTCTTCATTTATTCCTCTGCCAACTTACTCACATCAATCATTGCCTGCTTGGCACTATGTCAAGCTGGCCCTCAGCAATGATCTGATTACATATTTATCATTGAACATTCCAAAAAAATTTTAGTACAAATAATCTTTTTAAATTTCTAAATACATAAAATAAATTACTATCAGAAAGCATTATGCCTATACAGTGTGATTGAAAATTACATTTATTGGTATATACTAACATTATCTAATGTTTGATGTTTATACTTTCATGGAAGAAAGTCAAATTATAATTTATAATAACCAGCTTTATTTGGAAAGATAAGATTTGTTTTGAGCAATAGCTGTGTGTTGCACAGTAAGCCAGTTATTCAAGCTATTCATCTCTTGCTGACTATAATAAGTGAGTAGATAAGCATACATATTAGAGTATAGATACATAAAATTATCCCCTTAAAATGCTAAAGAAAACAAATCTGACAATTCTAACATTTAAAAAATATTAAAACTGAAAATGAGTGTAGTAAAGCATTTGAAGCCCAGTTCTGCAGGTTTTTAATGAAAATATTCACACAAGATTTTTCCTTATGAGGATGTTTACGGTTCAAATTTTCTAAATGATATTATAATCAATACTGGGCTAATTTTTGTGTGTTTTCAATTCCTATTTGGTTTTTATAGTGCTTCTTTATTTTTTGATGCATCGTGGACATATTTAAAATAATCTGATTTTTGTGATTATATGTGGTTGCACTATTATTATGTAAAAAGTCGGTGAGCAAGTATAATCAGATGCTAAAGCTTTAGTTAGCACACACCTCAGGTTGTCTCTCATGAAACTTGAAAGCATGCACTTGAGATTTATGACATGGCTTTTATATTAAGATGTATCTAATATGTGAAATGTGAATGTGAATTCATTCTCTGCTTTTTTTCATAACATTGGGATGGTTTTCTGTTGTGTTCTTCTATAACTAAAAAGAATAACCCTCCAAATTATGTGGATGTAGGAATGGTAATACCACTTTCTTTCTATAAACAGAATAATCTCTGGCCCTGCTTTTGTTGTTTTGGATAATTAGAGTCAGCCTCGTCCCTGTTTTTGAGTCTAATAGACAACCACATGTTTACAGAAATACCTATTGGCCTTCTGCTCACAGCAAGGCAAACTCTTGGCTGAGACAGCAGGTGCGAAACACCTGTGAACTCCTGAGGTCCAGTCATTGACGTCCGGCTTTCTCCCATTTCTATGAAACATTATTTGAGTGATTGTTTGAGTAACTGGTCAGTTTAGCCCTCTGTTTTCAAATATTAAGCAAGTAAAAAATAATTCCTTCAAAAAGGGTAATCTTCCAAATGGGAAGGTTCCAGGAGCCTGAGAGCAAGAGGAAAGGGGGAAGCAAAGGGGAAATACAAAGAGGAAGAGCATGGAAAGGGCCTGAAGGCCCAGAGCGAGGTAAATGCCACAGAGGTGAGCTAAGAATGACAAGAAGAACAAGAATGAAAATGGGGACAGAAGATTTAGGGACAGATGGAAGGCGGTGAGTGGGAAGGGGGTGGGAATTAAAATGAGGAAAAATCTATGTTATGTACATGACCTGCTCTCTGCAATGAATGGAAACTTCATTTACTACAAATATGTGCTCACATATGCTAATAAACAATGTTTACTTTTAACATATTCTTTTTCCTTTTTGCATAAACTAATGTGAATGGCAGTCTGATTGGCGTAAGCAACATACTCATTTACCTTGTCAAAAATTGTACTTAACTAGTGTCTCTATTTTTTTCTTCCATTCTTTCTTTCTTTCTTTCTCTCTTTCTTTCTTTCTTTCTTTCTTTCTTTCTTTCTTTCTTTCTTTCTTTCTTTCTTTCTTTCTTCCTTTCTCTCTCTTCTCTCTCACTTTCTTGCTTTCTTCTTTCCTTATTTATTTCTTTTATTCTTTTCTTTTGATAAGATCTGGCTATGTTACTATGCAATTCAGGTTTTCCTTGAACTCTCTTGAGGCTTCCTTCAAACAAACTTGCAGTGACCCTTCTGTCTCAGGCTCCACAGTGCGGGGATTGCAGGCCTGTGCCATCATGTGTAGCTCTCAGTTTATAAATAACAATTGCTTTCCTGAGCTCTGAACCATGTTGGAACTTGGGGTGCTGGGAGAACAGGCAGCCAGCTCGCTGCCCTGCTAAATGGCTAGGGGCTTGCTGGTGCGCAGGCTAAGAATCAAACATCAATCCATCCCCCCAACCCCCCCTCAATCCCCAACCCTGTTAGCAAGTGGGACCCTCAAGTCTGAGTATCTCAGTAGGATGAACGTATGCAGTGTGGCCAGTAAGGGGGATTTCCTTCTACCATCTCTTTGAAGGCAAATATTTTTATCACTGTTTTACTCAGTTCTGATTAATGGTACTGCTCTATTCAATATTCTGTTTTTAAAAGTTCGGTATTTCCTTCCATTTTGCTCTATTTGATTGAAAGAACAGCTAATGTGAACAGAACAGGATGTACTACTGTGCCTATTGCTGTTGTCCTGGTGACCTGCTGTGAGGTTCTGTGCCAGTTTCTCTGCTCTGTCTCAGATGGCTCTGATCTGTCTTGTTCTGCTGTATTTTGCTACCCTCAAAAAAAAAATAGATAACAAAGTAACAAAATACCTCCAAAAAACTCTCAACTCCACCAAAGCTGATCCATGGGGAATGGATGAGGAAAAACTCAAAAACAAAGCAACAGAATAATATAAGGTGATTAAAAAGTAAATAGCAACCAAAGAGGTCAGTAAGGTACTGAGCAAGCTGAAACAGATATAACTAAACAGATAATGGACTTAAAAAGCAAAAGAAGGAAAGGAGGGTGCTCTAAAGGATATAATTGCATTTATCTTTAAGTGTGTAGGGTTGATAACCATGTTGCTAAGTTTTTATTGGTTCATTGAACAAAGCTGTTTTACAGCCTCACTGTTTGAATGTCTACTTTGTATGCTTTAATTTTGTACCTTCAATAACTATGTTTAAGAAGACCATATGTAGTTTATCAACTGGTGATTTCTTACTGTTTATTTTTTTCTCTGAATTTTTGTATTATTTCTACCCTTTTTTCTGTTTTGCTTTTTTTCTCTTTAAATAAAATTTTTAAAAAGATAAATAACATTCTGACAAACTTTGATGAGAATGGCTACGAAAGGATCAAGTAAAATCAGCAATGAGTGATCAGTTCTTTAGCTGTCTCTCATTTCTATAACAAGTAGCATCAGAATTATTAGCCGTTTCAGCTTCATCATCATACTGCAAATATATGGTAAAAAACACAAATAATTCAGAAAGAAACACTTTGATACTCTTCTACATTAGAATGTTTATGTTTTAAATTTTTCAAAATATTCATAGTAAGCATTGGAATACTTTTCTGTATTTGAGTTTTCTATTTAGCTTTTACAGTACTTCTTTGTTTACTTGGTTGAAAAATCACAAATGTATTTAAAATACTCAATTTGATTCTACTGTTCATGTGAGGCTGGTCTATTATTAAATAAAAGGGAGATGACCAGTAACAAGTAGATGCCAAAGAATTAGTTAGCTGTGCTTCAAGTAGAAAATTTTAGCTTAATTTTATGTACCAGAACCATTGGTACATAAAATTGGATCATATTGGATTATAAACTTAGGCAAGATAAGAAGTACTTCTGACAAAATCCATAACATTTTGGAGAAAAACAAAAGACTGATGCAATTTTGTAAGTTGGATATAGCTACTTTTGAGTGTAAACTAGCTGATGAGTGTAACAGAGTACTACTTATTCTGAAAGATTTTCTTCCTTCTGAATAAAGTAGAGAATGTTGAATTCTTTTTATGCACTGTAGGACATGCTATTAATGTTTTAATCCCACAAAGAAAAAAAATGAAACTGATTAAATCCAATCAACTTTCATTTACTGCAAAGGCTTAAATGCCCATATTTAATGTACTTCTTACTAACCATGTTTAACTTAATTTATTAAAAACTCTTTACTGAACCTCATTATAATGGAACTTTGCCAATCAATCAGTTCTATTGAAAGTTCCAGATGCTAAAGTTCCATGCTGATTTCAGTAGAAGACAGATAATTAAAAGGCAATTCATATAATTAACATGGTTAACTAATATTTGAAAATTTATACATCATTACTTTGATACTAATTGTATTGATTTCAAGTAAAAGTTCACCATAAAAGACATTCTATAACATTTTATAACTTTATATTGAGGTAAAATTACTTGAAATAAACACAATGGAAAGATGTTTGAAGTAAATATGGAGTAACATAAACAAAGAAAAAAATGCAAACAACTTGTAGCAACACATACACACAGAGACACAAACACAGACACACACAGAACAAAAAAATCTTCAAGCACAATGGCAAATTACTGAAATATGATTCCTGTCAAATTGCTAATATAGAGTACTATTTGTTGGTTTCACGGATCAAAATCAGTGGCAGAAATTATAATGGAACTAGATATTTTCATTCAGTATTTATTGGGATGAGAGTTATCATTATAGAAAGCAATTGGCAACATTTAATTTGATAGAGAAATGTATTGCTACTTGTTTCCTCTATAATCAATTTTTTTCTTTTTTAATTTTATTTTAAAGATAATAAAAACCAACAAAACAGAATAAATCCAATCAAAACGAAGCAGTGAAATTGGTACAGAAATTTGAAGCAGGATACTAGGAAAACAACCATGGATATCATGGTATATCTTGCTATCTTCACAGTAGTTGTCCATTCCATCAGCTATACCACAAACCAAAAATTTAAAATTTGACTTAATAATTGAGTGGGATTTTACACCATGGAAACAGTGCCCAGTTCACTCCATGCATTATGCATAAGAAGTTGCTAATGACATCACTTACATCAGTGGAAAATTTGACCTGGGATGGGATACGGGAGGTGCAGCCCCTTCGATGTGGGAAGAAATTTATTATGAATAGCCACACAGTGAAATACTATGGAAATAATTTTGAAGGCTATCTAATAACGTATGATATACTTATAAAACATTAACTGGAAAGATTGTCAGCAAATATATGTTCAATAAAATATCACTTTTGCTAAGGGTATCTACTTTTATATTCATAAAGTAAGTTTTATATTCATGTAAAGTCAGAGCTGTGATAGCTGTATAACACATGTCAGCAGTGAGGGTGAGAAAGAGGATTAATGTTATGTCAGTGTTTGTAGCTTTCTGTCTTTAATACTTTCACAAAATAGTATAGCACGTGAATTAGTGAATATAATTATGTCATTTTATCTTACAGGTTAAGTATAAATTAAATGAAATTTTCATTTTTATCTGAGTTAGCATTTTCCTCATACTATTGCAGCTATACATCGAATGAGTCCTGCAATATTCACAATGTTCATACTTCAGATGAGTTATGAACTATTTACCATGTTTTGGATATTTGATGTAATTCGTTCTTATCAGTACCAAATTTTGAAAACACCATTATTATTTTGGCAAGATAATTAATTTTAATTGTTCTCTTTTGGTCACTTAACAAAAGTGTTTCATAATTTACTCTTGTATTTCTAACTTATTTTTTAAAAATAATTTGCTATATAACCAGTATATGCCAGGCATTGCTTGTGTTTATTGCCACATGGGTACCTGAATAATAATCCTATGCCTATACTATTACAATAAACAGTATTTGATTTTTCCTCTCTTCAGTATTTATCTGGTCCAACACCTTTTTGATTATTTTTGACAAGACTCCTTAGGTTTCTACTGAGAGAAACTCGATTCAATCTGTGTTATCTGTAACAACATAAAATGCTTGAGAGATCCTAACTCCCAAAGGAAGTGCGTTTGTTATCCATTTATTGACTCTTGCTTCTAAATTCATGCTTTCTTCTTTCTCTGTGAGAATGAATCTGACAAAGTACTTTAAATCCTTTGTTTTTGGTATCAGGCGTGGCGTGATTATTGCCAGTAGGGGGTGCTGTAGGGACACTGCTGCAAAAGTGCATTTTGCTTTGTGGTCTAGTGTGCTAGCTAGCTTTTCATGCTGCTGGCCCGAGCGGTCGCTCCAGCATTCAGCTCCGGGACAGGAGAATCTTCTACACAACATTCCTGCGGCGCGTGTTCCCACAGCTTGCAGGTCCAGGCGTTTTCCCTGACACCCCTCACAACCTTTCCCCAGCTGCATCGTAACAAATGGGCTCCGAAGAGAATCTCCCTAGCACAGATTTCCAGAGCAGCTACACTAAAGGATAGCGTTCTGGGAGATAAACCGGGTGGATGCTCACAGAGCAGCATTGGTGCAACCCCATAATGTTGGCCTGTGAAAAGTTCTGAATGGAGTGTGTATGGAGGGTGGTGGCCCCGCTTTGAGTGATTATTTTGGCCTAACAGAATAATTTCCCTTTATGCCTGCTATTTCTGTACCGTTTATTTTCTTTATTCTTTAAAGTCAAGTAGGTCCTTTATCCTACTTTAGAAGACAACGTGTGCCTGACCTTCACAGCGCAGCGGAAGGCAAAACAGCACAGGCCGTTCTTTCTCTTCTTTCCAGGAAGGCGACCCGCAGGATCTTCTTTTGCCTCTAATTGCCAGCAGAGATTGCAGGAAAAGCCTGCATGATAAAAGCAGATGGATGGGCTTTCCAAGAGAATTACTTTCTGCACTGTAGGCCTCCTGTCTCCAAATCCTGTCCCGTGAACACGGAATGACCCATAAATGTGA
This sequence comes from Hydrochoerus hydrochaeris, assembly GCA_004027455.1. Classification (NCBI taxonomy): domain Eukaryota; kingdom Metazoa; phylum Chordata; class Mammalia; order Rodentia; family Hydrochaeridae; genus Hydrochoerus; species Hydrochoerus hydrochaeris. The sequence goes on from PVLA01003027.1 coordinate 216,869, forward strand.
TTTCTGTTCCATCAGGTAATGCCAGTTAGCATCGTGTGTGGACATCAGAAGGGCCAAACAAACAAATAAACAAGCATAAGCTAGTTAAACATTGCGAGGGCCCAGGAAACCAAATTGTCCTTGGAGCTAAATCCTTTTAAAAACCAACCTAAGGCTACACATGAAACATAATGAGTTTTTAAAATTTGCCTCCTACTCAGGTCCAATTTTGGAAATTATCCATTACATCACAAAACAGAAATGAGAATGTATAATCAACTGATATGTGTCAGCTTGGAGTAAATGGACAAGGATCTGAAAATAGCTGTTATAGCTTACATCTGTATGTGTCTCCGAAACTTCATGGTAAGGTTTCTGAGAGGTGGGTGGGTCTAGGATGTGTGATACTGGGATTAAGGATGTGGTGCTAGGATTGATGGTACATGCTAGGATTAAAGGAGCTACTTCCTGGGTGTGAGTACTACTGGTTTTAAGGGGAAGTAGCTCAGATAGATTAGAAGGAACAGGAAGAAGGCTGTTACCTTTACTTGCTGTTTGCTGTTTCACTGCTGGCTACCTTCCGCCTGTCCTGCTTTTCTACGAACTGCTTCTCTTCTGTGGTGTCCCTCTGCCAAGCCACCCTGCCTTAAAACCAGCTGACTGTGGACTAAAACCTCTGCAAAGTATGTGCTACAACAGATCTTTCCTCCTTCAACTTGGATGTTGGGTGTTTTGTTTTAGCAATTAGAAAAGTAACTAAAACAACTGCCATAATAAAATTGCCTCAATAAGTGACTAGAATTGTGTTAAGGCAATAAGCCTAGAAGCTAGAACAGAACAATCAACTCTGAATAAAAGATGAAAATTTGAGAATTTTAAAAATCTACTAAAGATATAAACAATGCAAAGCAGATAAAGAACAGGAATTTTGTAAAATCCGAAAAATGGTGTTTATAAAATCTACACACAGAAAACATCATAAAAAATGATAAAATATTGGATGTTTCTCATTAGCAGTGGCAGCAGGATGGAATATCCATTACTATCACTCTACTCAACTTTGACTGATCATCTTAGCAATTGTCATAAAGCAAAGAAATAAAAGAGTTAAGAATGAGAACAAAAATTGAATTGTTATTCCTGTAACATTGTTTGTAGAATACAAAAAATAACATAAAAATTATTAAGATTTTTGTTTCTAACCCAAAGTAAATATATTTTTGCATTGGTTTATATTATGAACAACTAAAAATAAATTTTAAAAATATACCAGTCATGGTGTCAAAAAACATTAAGAAAAATTCAAGAAGTAAAATTAATAGAAGATGCATATTTCCTTAGCCCAGTGCTCCTGTGTTATGTTATATGCTGAGAATTAAATACACACACACACACACACACACACACACACAGGCATGAGAAGTTTTTAGTACATTTCTTAAAAGCCCCGCACTGAGCTGGTGTGGTTGTTCATTCCTATAATTCCAGCATCCTCAGTGTCAGGAGATTGAACTACATAGCAAGACCATGTTTAAAAAAAAAAAGGAAAAGGTGCTCTGAATTGAATTGAAAAATCTACTAGGAGTAGAACAGAACAGATACATAAATTGTAGTATATGTATGGAAAGGAAGTGCTACATACAATGACAAAATTAAACCACTTCTGCCTGTGTAGTCATTGTAGGAAATGTCAGAGACATAATGTCAAGGCAAAGAGCCACAAAGCAAAATAATGTGTAGTATGTGAGTTCATTTATGGAAACTTCAAAAATCAGAAATGGGGTTACATTTTAGTAGTAACTGAAAAGGTATATAAGACAAACTTCTTGAAATGTTTTATACCATGGAATCTCTCTTGGTGGCCTACCAGAGTCCACTGTGTTAATCCTACATGGTGCAGCTTTGTTTATTTATTTTAATGTATGTTTAAACACAATAAAAACTTAAATAGAAGAAAGGACCATAACCACTTTCATTATTTAAAATTGTGAGACATGAAAAAATGAAAAGAAGCAGGGCATGGTGGCTCACGCCTGTAATCCCAGCACTTGGGAGGCTGAGGATCGTTACGAGTTCAAGACCAGCCTGGGCTGCAAAGTGAGCTTAAGGCCAGCCTGAACTGCATAGTCAGACCCTGCCTTAAAAAGACAAAAAAAAAAAAAAAAAAAAAAAAAAAAAAAAAAAAAAAAAAAAAAAAAAAAAAAAAAAAAAAAAAAAAAAAAAAAAAAAAAAAAAAAAGAAAAGAAAAGAAAACAAAAATCATCTAAAGTTTGTACAGTTGGGGTAACAACGAAGCAATGGATGAGAACATAATTCTTTGGCTTTGAACATTTAAGCAGGAGTAAATGATTCATTTAATCTGCTTAATGTAGAAAATAAAATATTGAATTTCAAAAGCATACATAAGACATGAGTATTAATAAAACAGCAAGGCCAGGAGCTTTAAAGGGAAAAAGTCAGTTTGGGGAAATATCTATGACATCTACAGATGCCAAAGTTGGGTAAAGTCTGTAGTTGATGTCTTACATGTATGTGCTATTGTCTGTATACTTGTTCATGTAAAAGCAGGAAAAGAGAATTTTCTCTACTTCTAGAAAAACTGTAGTTTTAACCTGAGGATTTGTGTATTGTAAGACAATCTATTGTTTATTAAATGTTTTCTTTGCACTTACTGCATGAAGAAAAGCCTGCATTTCACATCACAATAGTGAAAGTCTAAATGCTTTCTTCTACAATCAGTAAGTATATATGCTCTCTTTTAACATAAATGCATTTAATATAACTTTAACATTTGGTGATTGATTATAACAATAACCCCCACTAGAGGCAAGTATACTTATTTTTGTGTACCCATTCCCAGTTCCATGTTATAATTATGTAACCATTACCAGCCCCATGCCTGATATAATGGCATTCAAAAAACTTTAAGTCAATGAATAAATTGATTCATTTATAAGTACTAGTCAGCACAACTAACAGAGTGGTTTCTACTTGGTAAGCATCAAAACCCCTTATATATTTATTGATTTATTTAATTCTCATGAAAATTGTATAGATTTAGTCCCACAGTTACTGTAGCACACCCTGAGTTTCAGAAAGAAGTAGAAGTGGGAACTCAAACTCAGAGTAGGTGAACTTTGCAAATAAGAAAAGTTCTGTAAGAACTAGAGAAGACCAATGTCCCCTGTCCGTAGCCTTCTTCAGAACCTCAAGGGGGAGCATTGTTTAGGTTTTTACAAGGACTCAGTTTTGTTCATGGAAGTGTTGACTTTCAGGATAAACTTAAACTGTCAAGCATGTAAATCAATGTCTTTTCCTCTGTGGCTTCTGACACAAAATATATAACGCTGGAAGACCTTCCTCACAAAAGATTTTAAAAATGTAGATAGTACATGATTTCCCACTTTTGATTATTTCAAACTTTAAAGTAAAACATTTTTTCCATGGTCCATTTATCTATTTATTTATTTATCTTATTAGTATTATTTTTGTATCATGTAGATTTTGGAACTTTTGGTTCTAAACTGTCTGCCAATTGTGTAAAATTCTCTCTAATGAAATCATTTAAAATAGCTTTTTTCTTACACTTAGTTATTATGAGTACATTTTTTCTATCAGTTATTACCTTTCCTATTGCTCTTAATTTGTCTCCACCTATACTTCATCCTACATTATATTAATTATTATGTTTATAATATTTGATATGCATTTACTGAAATGTTCTTGGTTTTGAAGTGTGATTATTTTGGAACTATTTTATCATCATTAGAACAGTTTGGTATCTTTTAGTTAATTGGAGAACTGATAGTTTTCAAAATAAAGATACGTATTATAAAATTCACATTGCTTTTTAATGTCTATTTTCAGTAAGTATAAGTGTGAAATCACTAAAGCAAACACTAAATTCACTACTTATTTTTATGTTCATCTAAGATATTCACATTTTGAATAGTATATTTTATTGGAATTAATGAACCATTGCAATGTCAGAAAACTAAAAAGGAATAAATACAAAGCCATAATGTCCTGTCAGCGACTTGTTAAAGGCCCAGATGCTGTGGGTAATTTAATTGTGCTTAACACCTAGCAGCAGTATCTTGAAAGTCATGACCTGCAGAAGCACCTGCTTATGCCAATAAATCATCTGTTAACTCTTAATGAGCTTAAAATGCTAGAATAAAAATGTTACCTTGGATGAACATCTACAACACCCAATGCAAATTAAAATAATTCTGAATAAAATACTATCTACCACTTGTTTTCCAGTGAGCAGGGAATCCTACTATCAGTAATGATGATAGCAGTTAGCAGTTGTACAATGCTTAACATATGCTAAGAAAGTCAAGTACATAAACTCAGTTATCATCAAAAGGTCCCTGCCTGGCTGATATTATTGGTATGCCCATTTTGCAGTTAGGAAACTGAGGCACAGAGAGTTTGATTAACTTGCCAAAGTCATACAGTTTCCATATCATGAGATTAACTTCATGCAGTCTAGCTCCAGGATCCATGTTCTTCATTATGGTGATTTTCTGCCTGCCTTCCGGACCAGTATAAATTGATGCTGGCCTCCCAGTGGCAGTTAGATTTTTTTAGGTCTGCACTGTATAGTCCACTGAACCCTAACTTGCAGAGTGAAAGGATGACTTTATTTCCTCTGCTGCCTGCTTTCCTGTGGTCCCCAGTTCTATAAATGTACACCTCTCAAAAGCAAGCCCCTGCACAATTTATTCACCCTGCCTTCAACCTCTGCATCCTGGAAAGCCAAGGGAAGGCACATAGTAAGTTTGCATTTGTTCCCCAGGAATCCTTCACTTGTATTCATTCCCAGCTTCCATGTAACTTACATCATATGGCAATTCTGATACTTTCTTGATATAATGAGATCAAACTTAAAGACTTTTCAAGATTAACAATGAACAAATTTTTGGCTTTAACATAGAAAATCATAAAATATGGAGTGAGCAATTTTTCAAATGTAAACTAAGCTCTTTATTGTGGGAACTATGTTTCCTGACAAAGTAGATAATTGGTATTTTAATACATCCAGAGATATATTTGCAAGGCATGGAAATACCAAGGAAAGAGCAGAACAAATAGTGCCACGGTACTAAGGGCCTGTATTGGCCTTGCTGACAGATCAGATTAGTAGAAGGCTCTGAGAGTGCCTGTCAGGTTGGAAGCCAACTGCAGAAAATGTCTCTAACTCAAAAAGTCAAAGGCACGCAGGGAGGAAGAGTCAGAAAATACATGAACTTTGCATGCCTTTTCTTCTCTTCATAATTTTACACTAAAACTTAGGGTCTCCATTTAGTGTAAATTATCTAATTTTGTGCTTCAACTATGCCTTCAAAATCTCAGGTATAAGGAAATCATTATTTTTGTTTACTTTGCTCATGTCAGAAAAAAGAAAACCATGTAAATTCAGACTCACTAATGGTTTGATGTGGTAAAGCTTTTAATTATGTTACTGTAAAACTTACAAAATGACCAGTGAGAAAGAATCATTAAGAAAGACTGAATGGAAAGAGAGCAAGAAGTCCATCTAATCCTACAGTCACCATTATAAATTACATGGAACACCACAGAACACTCTTTGAAACTCTTACCAAATTCTATTTTAAAACTTGGTGCTCTTGTTGCTTATACAGGGACTTCACTAATATTTTGCTCAACCCATTAAATATTCCCCATGTAAAGAATCTTTGGTTTGTGTTCAAAAGGCATTTTATTTAATGATTTTCTTTGTTCTACCAGCAACACTACAGAATTCTATTTGACCCTAACTCAACTACAGTGCATCACTTTCTTTTATGTGTTAAGTAGTTTTTCTTTTGATGATGCTTATTATTATGAATCATAAACTTTATTCAGGGGAATGAGTTTTATTCTCAATAGTTACAATGTTATTTACATCCACCTTTTTATCTGTTTCAGACGTGTGATTTCCTCAGGTGAATATGACAGATGATTTCTGCTTTCACTGGGGTTTAGGAAGGTTATACAAAAGCTAGTGAACTGCTTAGCGCTGCACTCAAAAAAAGTTGCAGTCAGCTCTAAATATCAGTTGATTATGGCTGAAAAAAAAGAAACATGATCGGCTTTTTTGAAGGGAAGTTGATTAATTTCATTAAGTTTAAACAAGCTAAATATGTAATATTAGTATTGAAAAGAAGTTTGACCCTGCCTATTTTTTAATAATCAAGCATGAGTCAAATACAAGTTTTTCATTATTTTTAAAAGCACCCAGTGGAGGATTCATTCTGAGTGTGAAAGGTTCATAGTAGTCAGGTAGACAAAGCCCCAAAACAGTTCCTTTATTAACTTTTGTGTAAAGAAAGATAAGAAAGGAGGATAGATTTGGAGGCTATTGATATAAACATGCCATGTCAAAAGTGAATACCACAGAACTTCTTCAGATAATAAAAGGATGACCAAAACCTATGGGACAAGGTTGAGTACTCAAGATCTTGACTGTAAATTATTTGTAAATAATTTTATCAATTTTAAGATTGAAATTGAAAGGAAGTAACACTAAACTCACTTTCAATAAATGACTTACTTATTTGAATAAAATAGTGAAATAAATTAAGTGAGCAATTGAACATTTTCTACATAATAAGGAAAGAAAAAAGTTGACTGACTATCTAATGTAGAATAAGAAACCACTTCCACAAAATTGTGATCAGAAAAACACAAGTTAGTTATGCTGTCACTTTACACAGCACACATCACAGTATTTGGTAAGTATTTACTGAAGATGGTAAAAGCATTGAATTTGTTCATGTATATGTAAAATCATGTGTAGAGGACTTGGTGCTATTCACAGTTTCAGGCACCTACTGAGATTCATGGAATATTGCTCCCAAGTAAGGGGCAGACCTGGCATTTATTTGTTTATTTATTTATTTTTATTTTTGATGTATACTTCTATGATTCTAATACTTTTATATTGCTATGCAATCACCATCAAAGTCAAGTACAGAACAGATGCATTATCCCCTGAAAACTCTCCTGTTATGTCCCTTATGAGTAAATCTCCCCCCTCCATACCACCTGATACATAAATGTAGTTTGCCCTCCACAGTTTCATGTATTGTTGATTTGGTCTTTAGCCTACTAAAATGAATCTAAGAGGAGAGATCTGGTAGGACATCCTTAAGTTAGTTCTCGGCCACTTGAGCTTTCTGTCTTTCATATTCTATCACTCCTGCACACATAGCTGTGTCATTGTACTAACACCTGTCAGTAAGTTCTTCCAGCACTGGCTTGAGACTAACACCATGTCCTGGAACCTCCAGACTATAAGATGCATAAATTTCTTTTCTTTAGAAAATCACACAACCTCACACATAGTTCATTATAGTAATGGAAAGTTAACACATCACTTCCCTGAACTGGAGATGAACCTCCTCTTATTATAGTTTTACCTTTTTGAAAGCATTCTAAATATGCAACCACACAGTACATAAATTATCAAATAGTTGCTTCCACTCAGTACCATGTCAGTAGATTAAGGATTTTTGCTCTCATTTTTCTTTTCTACTCTCACTATGCTTTATTTTTCTTGTGAATACATTGGCTTGGAATTTCTCTAAAATCACTATTAAGACTAGGTACAATATCTACAGTGAAATTTAAGACAAAATAACACTGTATGTACTGGTCTTACACTATCAAGTAATGTCACCACACCCAAAGTTTATCTCCATCTGTCCCTGGATGAGGCAATTAGCACTGTATTTAGTAGTCTGGGTTTTTGAGTGACCTATAGGTTCACTAATCTAGATGTAAACAATCATCTGTGTACGTATTGAATCCTAAATTTTAATTTAGCTTCCTACTCCCAGATGTTTTATGATAATTAGTCCTGTAACCATATACTTAGGAACACTGAGCCCTATTAAACAAATTTCCAGACAGTTTTCTTATTAAGGCCAACACAAAATCACATGTTCCATAGGCAATTTATGTATGGAATGCAAATGCACCTAAAATCCTGAGGTTTCTCAAAAGGAGCTTCCTTAATATCAAAGATTTCTCAAGTATATTAGCTGTAGACTCATTAGTTTTAAATAAATCATGCAGCTGTAAGACCTAGTCAAATATGAAAAACGTAAGGTGAAAAACCACTCATTCATTGAGCAGTTTTTAAATATTTCCTTTAAAAATCTTTGTAATGTGTCACTTTTATTTCATTAAAGTTTCTTATTATTAAATTTCATATACTGAACTATAGTCATGCTTTGATGGTATATAATGACAATATTTAAAAGAAATATTTTTTCATCTGTTTAGTGATTTCCACAGTATTTTGCACTTAGAAATTTCTATTTCTTACTAGTTCTAGGTTTTTGAAAATGTTTTTATTACTTCTTTTACTGATGCACCAGGGATAGTATTCAGGGCATTGTACATGGTAGACAAGTGATCTCCCACTGGACCATGTCCCTTTCCCTCTTACCTCCTTTTATTTAGATAAGAAGACAGCCTGGCCTAAGTAGTGTCAAGAAGGAAGGTCATGCTATTATGTCCAAAGAGAATTGTTTTATAACTTTTTCCTGTCATTCTCATTCTCAAATTCTCAAGACCTGATATATTTCTTTGAGAACTATTAATGTTATTACCAAAGGCTGTATTTTGAAATATGTTTTCTTTACTCATAAGAGAAATCTCAGGCATTTTCACATCAAATAAGGCATTGATATCCCTTGACATTTGCACATGGACTGTTGGAGCACATTAGTTACTGTTGGTATTAATAAGTTTCAGATTCAGATATCAGTATCATTCTGGGATTGTCTTTAGGACCAAAACACTTTAGGACAAAACCTAGCTCTGCTAAGCTGAGGTGGGCCAAAAGAAACAGCAATGATCAACCTTAGATAATAGCATGGAATACCCAGAAAGAGAAAGAGCCAACAAACTTTGAAAAATTACCAGCCAAACCATCTATGTTAAGTTTCTTCTAAATCTTCCAAGAAGAAATACCATAGAGGAGTCTGATTTTTTTTCTCTCTACAAATAATTGAGAATTTAAACTTTAGAGACAATTCATTTATCCATTTTTAAACAATAACAATGAATAACGAAGTTTAAAAATGATTCAAGATCGTAAAAATATAAATATTTCTGTGTTATAACTCTTAAAAGTGCACATTAGTGTGTAGTCCTCACATATAATTCTCATTATACTGCATTACAGAGATGAGAGTTCTCATTTCTAAAAGTAACACCTTTCTCCTGATTATCACAGGGATCTGTTTCTACTTACAATTTGTCCAAAGTGACAAATTAACATGAAAATAATTAATATTGATTTAGTAAACATTAAATAGCAATTAACATTTGTAACTAATATTAAATGGTAAGTAAATAAGAAAGAATCCAAAATCAACAATGCATTTATAATTTTAAATGACTGTAGCATTAAAAATAAGTGTTTTTTGCCTGTTCTCCATGGTTTTGTATGGTTACTTTTGCATAAAATATTCATTCTCATTAAGTTGTCTCAGACTGTTAAAATATTGCGTAAGTTAAAAAGGTTTCAATGACAAAGAAACATGAATTTGGTATGTGAAAGTAATCTGTAACCTTCTACTTTTTTTTTAATGTCCTCACCATCTGTAGTCAATTAAGTGACTCCCAGGTGTTTGCAGTAATTGCTTTAACGCAAGATTACATGTCACTTTGGGTGTCTTTAAATATTTATTACAAAACCCTAATTTACATTTTTCTCCATTCACTTTGGAACAAAATATACTTATGTTACGTACTGACAAAAATCAGCCCGTTGGACTTAGTGACTTACTTTGGAGATTAAGTTTCATTTTAAAAAAAACACCTTTTTTTGAGACATGATTTTATGGAAGAATGGAAACATAACTAGAATGTTTACTTAGTTGTCTGTTTTTCCTCCTTCATTTCATATTGGAATACAAAAATAATACCTAAAATGGGCTTCAAAAATCAAACCTGCTGTCATTTTTCAATCTTAAATATTGGGAATGTAGTCAAGCAGAAGATTAAGTAGTTGATTTTGTCCTAAAGATAAAAAGTAGATTTTTTTTTTTTAATTTTTATATTTGGAGTAGGAAAGAACCACAGGAACAATCTAACAATAACAACAAAATAGCTTCACTTCATGGATAAGGTAAGAGAAGCCCAGAGGTTTGGGCAAGTGTATAGGGTTATTTACATGCAGATCTAATAAAAATTAGAATTATTAACATAAATATATACACCATATATTTAGGTGTATATATATATATATATACACACCTATATATATATATAAAATGTGCTTCAGGGAGTGTTCCATATCCTTTGTGTGTGTTAACTTATATGAAACTCACATTGGCAAATCAAGGGGGTGCTCACATGGCCTCCAAGGAAACCTGGAGAAGTCTGGTAACTTGCCGGTCACAGAGGTAAGAAGTGATAGAACTGTCTTCAGCTGTCTTCCACAACCATGCTGTTGGTAAAATGCATATTTTCCTAAAACTTGTCTCTAAGGAAATCTTCATTTGTAAGTGGAAATACTCTGCAGCATTTTGGTGTATTTTGCAAATGATAGAATTGTCTTTATACTAACACTAGCAATAAACATTCATATATTTTCACATATTAATATTATTTTCATTGAATATTGTTACGTTCTAATTTTTCAATTTTCTTTAGCATCTCTTAATTACAAAGATCTTTCCTATGAAGAAGATCCTGTGTCTGATGTGAAATATTGAATTAACTTAAATTTGTGGGGCTCTTAAAAGTTTGCTCATCAGCTTCAAAAATTCTAATGAGCATCACTGTACATCAATTTCTTAATAGTAGAACTTAATTACTATTTATGTGATTTATTGAACTGAACATTGCCAAGATTTTATTTTGCCACATTTGGTGATTTGAAAATAATTTTAAAATACTTTCAGGCTCTAATTATGTCATATCATGTAGCATGTAATAAAGTGCATTCATATCTCAATCTGTTCTGTCTATGGACTCAGAAATAAGTTTTAAAATTGTATCTTGGTTTGACGTTTCCATACTTTCTTTGCACGTTTCTGTGCAAGTGTATGTGTGTGTGTGTGTCTGAGAGAGAGAGAGAGACAGAGACAGAGATAAAGAGAGAGAGACAGAGACAGAGAGACAGAGACAAAGACGGAGAACTGCTATTTGGGGGGACATATTGAAGTGGCCTGAGGGGCATCAGTCCAGTTAAGAATCTTAAGGTCTCCAGGTTTTTCCAAAGGATATAGATTTTCTTGTCAGTTTACATTGTTTCTGAAATGAATAAGCCACCACCACTTATATTTTGAAATGTTTTGACTTAAAATATGTTTAGCTTAGTTTATTAGCACATGCATTCAGCACATTCCTTGTGGGGAATCACTTCACAGGCAAAGCACAACTTGATCCCTTTTCTTAATCCTCCTTCTCTCTCCTTCTGCCTTTTCCCTGTCCTGTGATTCTCTTCCTTTTTGGACACATTTGCAGTACAAAATGTTCACCCTCCTTGTGTGGATTTGGTTTGCATATATCTCACTGCTCAATTCCTTTTCCCAATCTGTTCTCTTTCTTTCCCTCTCCTCTTTCTCGATCTGCTTAATTTTTCCTCTTTGAGAAAGATTTATCTCCTTACTTCCTAATATATATATTCACTAGTTTTGGTCTTTATTTTTAATTTAAATTTCTCATGTAAGTGGAAAAATATGATGTATAATACTTTGTGTCTACTTTATTTCAATTAACTTTATGTCTCAAAATGTATCAATTTTCCTACAGATGACTCAAATTTATCTTTCTTTACGGCATAGAGGTACTCCATGGCATCTGAATACCATGTTTTCTTTATCCATTTTTGTGTAGATGGATATATAGGTCAATCCCAAGGCTTAATTTTCACAAATTGAGCTGCTATCAATATAAGTATGTATGTATTGACATCAGTGTCAAACCCAAGTAAAAATAAATTTCAATTAAGAGAAATCTAAAAAGGTCACATTTTTTCTAGCAGACACATCTGAATTAAATTGGACCACTACAATTTCTTTCTTTCTTCAACCACTTATAATTACTTTATAAGTCACTTTGTTTTTCATGTTTCAAATATGGTTTAAACATTTTTTGTTAGGGTATTTTAGGCCTGGTGTTTGTTTATTTTTGCAGAGATATTAAAAATAGTGCACACTAGATTGAGCATGCTATTAAACTCTGCCTATCTTTACATTGGTGTATTTGAGGAAGACACTTCTGTTCCCTAAAAGACCATATGTATTCTCCTGAGGTACAGTAGCATCATCCTATTTGTTGTATTTCTCTTTACACCGTCACTACCAGGAAGGTCACTGTAATTTCGTTAGTCCCTGTAGGTTTTCATATGAAAAAAGATGTACTAATAAACCTTTAAAAATATATTTAACTCCTTGAATACTGGCTCCATTTAAAATATTCATTTTTTATCACATAGCATTAACCATGTATATTCACTCAAAAATTACATGAAATCAAACATACAAGGAAAACATTTCCTTATAGAATCCTAATGCCCACTTTTTCTGATTTTTCTTATCAAACAAGTCTTCTTTTGTCATAACTTTTAAGAAACAGTTTTGTTACTATGTAACTGAATGACAGCTGCATAAAAAGACAGACTATCTGTCCCAAATGTTTGGTGTGTGATGATTACCATTCCTACACTTGACCTGGCTTCCTTACGTGTCCAACTGGATAAGATAAACAAGACCCCAAAACCTCTGAAGAAACAACAGCCAACTGTTCTGTAGAAGCTATCACGTTTTCCCCTACTATGTGATTCTTAAGCTTCTGTTATGAAACAGAAAGAAATTTCTACTAACTATAAATATCATTTTGTTTTCTTTCTTTCAATTGACATTCCTGATTTTTACTATAATTCAAACCTATTTAAGAAATCCATGGCTAAAAGATTCAAGAATCATGGAAGAAAATCAGAGCATGAGGAATTAAAGATTGTACTTAAGATTTTCATACAATTTGATTATTGTTTCACTTATAACAGATACATAGAAATGAGAAGTTAAAAGATGAGCAAACGGTTCTCACAACATCTAGTGGTTCTTCGAAGCTAATTTATTCAGGACCTATTTCCCCCAATGCTCTGAATATTAAACAAAAAGAACTAAGATAAAATAGACATGGTATCTGAAGTAGAAGATTGTAATTTAAGCATAGTTCACAAGTAACTTTTCAGAACAGTGATGTTCCAGTTTTAAATACACAGTTTGCTGAATGGTTTACTAAGATGATGATACCAACTTGACTCTCTGGAATGTCTTATGTTTGTGGAATTTAAACATGCAAATAGCCACTATGGATTTCTTCAAAGACACCTCTTGTGACTGAAGTTAAATGAAGGAGCTATTTTAAATAAAAGTAGTTCAAATCATTAAGATTATACTTTATTAAATTTCTCAGTTCATCCCCCCATTATTTGTATCATTGAAACATACAGAATGTTGATCTAAGGCAGAAGAAGGCCACATTAATTTATCTACTGTTTTATAAAAATATGTGATAATAAAATGCAAAAATATTTTATAATATAAAACTATAATTTAATACTTTAGTCAAGTTTGCTAAGATTTATTAAGAATAATAAATCTGAAATCAGCATGTTTACTTTTAAAATACTTCAAAGGGCTGGGGATATAGCTCAGTGGCACAGAGCCTGCCTGACAAGCACAAGACACTATTCAATTCTCAATACAAAGGATAAAAAATAGCAATAATCAAATACTTAAAAATATAGTTTTAACCTATTCTATTCAAGATCATTGTAATATTAATGATAAAGATAATTAATTATCCTTATGATATTGTGGAAATACATTTTTGGTGAACACACACACTAGAGTGTTAGTTATTACTATCAGTATTTCTATAAAGATATTATCAGAATTATGTACCAATATTTTATATTCACAAATCTAAAGAAGATACTTTTATTCTATATATCACATCCAAAATGAAGATGAGCTTCACAATGATGTTGCATAACTCATATCTTTTATCCACATTATTTGATGGAAAATCAAGGAAATCATTCTATCACATGAATAGATAACACCTAAAATCACACATCATTTTCGTCACTTCTGTAAAGGAGAAACTATAGATCAAATAAGAGAAGCATTTGACCTGGAGAATGATTCTGAGACTCCTTTAAGAAAGTTCTTGCTTTTTCTTCAAGGAGTTTGACCTCTGGGATGCTGTGCTTTCTGTAATCACTTCCCACCAACACTCACATTGCTTTCTTTTAGCTTTATTCTAAGAGAAATTTAGAGGAAGAAATGAGTTCATTAATCTCCTCCTTAGTTAGGATGGTTATGAAAAATCAGAATCTTAGACTTTTTGGGTGAATTCTGATATTAAATATCTGTTATGTCAATTTAATATAAAACTTGCAACTTCATAATTTCACAAAAAATATTTGCCAACTTGATTTTTTTAACCTAGTTTGAAAAAAATTTAGATTAATTTGATTATACTGGAGTTGACTAAACAAATAAAATATTTTCTGTGCAGTTATTGGATTAAAATGATTTGATTTCATATTCAGAGAGTGAGTCTTGGATAGAATTAACACGGTGGGTCTCTTTAGTACCTGAATTACACCCATTCCTAAGAGTTGAAATAGAAGGATGTAGATTATAGAGAGAAAGAATGACATGATGCAAGAGAATGGGTATTTCTTTTGCTGAAGTCTCACACATGATTTTAAGGACAAAAAGGAAGAAATAATTAATGGTAAGGCAGATTTTTTTTTGTTCTTCTGTAGTAGGAATAAACTCTAGGAAAAAATTCCAAGTCTGTTACATTGAAAGAATTGACTATACTTTTCTAACTGAAATTGCTTGATTGGTAGATATTAGGATCATTTCATTTAAATGATGAATATTTGGAATTTTTGTTCAAAATTGCCTTTTGATTTTGTGGTAATCCATTTTTAAAATATTATTGGTTAGTACCAAACTTAAATGAGGTAAACAAGACTGTGCTGTAATCAAAGAATAAAAGGAAAGAAAAAATAAGAACAAGAAAAAAAGTGGCAATATGTCACAAAAGGTGATTGTCTACTTTGCCTGAATTTATTCAGTGTGTCTTCAAATTCTATGCGGAAGTAAATCTGTCCCTTTATGATTCATGTTTCCATATGTCATGCATATTTGTTATCCTTGACGCTGTTAAACAATTCTGTAATAGTGCCATAATCTAAGATATGTACCTTAATTACTGTTCTTAGATATGCAGAACAAAAAGTAATGCAATTTCTAACATTTTCAAAGCATTTATAACTCAAAAGACATCAGTAATTACAAACACAATTTTCAAAATAATTGCACATTCAAAATAAGATTAAACATCATTTTTCAAAATGTATGTCATTATTCCTTGTTTAGAGATGGAAAAACTGAATCTTCAAAAGATAAATTGTTTTGCTGAAGCCCATTGAACTAAGTAGCCTGACGTGATGTGACTTCAGTGAGAATATCTTATTTCCCTATTCCCTCGATTCTAGTCTAACTCTTCTTTTGATCTATGTTTATTGAGAAATGCATAGCAGTAAAAAGATGCAAGTCACTAAGAATACCACACTCAGAGGACCAGTTTTTAGGTTAAGCCTCACTGGAATAAGACTTCTATCCACAGAAATAGCAGAATGCATCATTAACTTATTAATTTGCAGCATTTAAAAATAAACAACTTTTCCTCTTCTTTTCTCCTCTCCTTTGATAAATACTATTAGTACATTAAAATCCATTTGGAAAAGCATCTAAAATACAACTAAAATACGTTTTTATATTTTCTGCGAGACAACATGTAGCAAAATACAAATGGTATTAGATTACAATCATTATGACTTAACAGCTGCTTTACTTCATTGGAGAATTATACAGCTCTTCTGGTTGACTGAGGGCTTTGGTATGGTCTTTGTGGGATTAATTTACATTTTGTCATGTCTACAGAGAACTCCATTATATGGAGAAAAGAATGTAAAAGAAACATTGTTAAGAATGCTCAACTTTAAAAAATATTTTATGTAAAAGCTGCCAAATGTAACTTTCTGTAAGCCTGTTTACGCAGTTCCAATGTAACTAGCATGAATTTGCTTTAACATTAAATTTCAGTGTCTGCTGCTACTGAATCAAATATACATCCATAAACATATTCCTTTTAATTTGGTGTCAATTTTCTTGTCAATATCTTTGAAAATGATATATTTTTACCTATTACAGAATACTATAAAATCATTGCAAGTAATAGATACATAATGACATAATTTTATGAATTGTTCCATTACATATTTTTATGTAATGGAACAATTTTTACAATAAGACACAATTAAATTGTTGGAAAAAATATGCATTTCTAAAGTTTTTCTCTTTAGTTGTATTAAAATAAATTTATCAAAAACGTTCTATTAACAATGGAAGTAGACATAATAAAATTTATGCTTATAGTTATTTTATTTTCAATGTCATCTTTTTCTATAATTTAATTAGAAATATTGAAAACATGCATTAACATGTAAGTGAGGATGGGACCTAATTTCTTATTAGATTAAAGACAAATCACTCCTCGAAATTGTAAG
>PVLA01003028.1:0-226185 GCA_004027455.1 Hydrochoerus hydrochaeris
CCAAAGACAGGCGCTGTCCTACAGGCAGCCAGAGACGGGCAACTAGGACACATATGTTATGCCACCGGCCGCCTAAGACAGGCACAGGACCAATTGCTGTCCTGCAGGCCCATGACGGGTAAGGCCTGGTTGGATTCATATGAAGAGTCCTTGACCCAAGACAGGCGCTATCCTCACAGGGCCTGCCATACTCCTATAAGTGATAAGGGAAAAAATGTAGGGAGCGGCATGATAGCTTCACAGCTGCCGCTCTATCTCTCCTTCCTGTGGGCATCCAGGTGCATCGGCTTACATTTTCCAAGATAATTAAGTAACAAGAGTAAAATGTTACAAAGGTAAAAAAAGTTGATTAACACATACTGTTTAAGATTGTCCTTGCCTGGCCCTAAGCCTGGGACGCTTCCTGCTTGGGGTTTGGGTTGCTGCCAAAAGTTAGCAAATATATATTCCAGCTTCTAAAAAATAAATTAGATTCAGATTCACTCACAGACTGGTGTGCAGTGTCTTCTGTCTCTCACTTGCCGACTCCCTGACCACCTTTGGGACCCCTGAGCCCTGCCGCAGCTGGACTCCGGCATAACAGGGAATCTATAAAAAGTTTTCATGCAGTTAAAAATTAATTGAAAATGTGTTTTATATAGATTTCCCTGCCACTATTGGGCAAGAGGGACCATACAGGTGCACAGAGTCAGAAAGACTCAATTTTGAAGCAATTCTACAGTCCTGTTAGACATGATTGGAGCCTGAGTCAGGGTAGTGAAAGTAAATTTGATGAAAGTATTTTGCTGTGTTATATAAAGGAAAAGCACAATGTTTTAAGCAGAAATTCTACTCAACAAAAATGCTTATAGTAATCACCAAAATGAGTATATAAAAATGTTTACAATAACATTAATAAGAAAAGTAAAAACTGGAAAAAATTTAATCTCCATATAAATGGTTGCACTTGTATACAATGAATTATTATGTAGAAATTAGACTAAAAACCCCATTTCTAAAATGCAACAATGTAGATGAACTTGATAAAATGCAACACTCAAGAAGCCAGACGTAAAACATTTCATTTATGTTAGATCCACAAATACATGATTTAGTGTATGGTGATAGAAGTGAGCTTAATTATTTACTTTCATGGTGAATAAAAATTGAAAGGTGCCAAAAGGCTGGTTGTGGGCTACTAGTCATGCACTATTCCCTGATCTTGGTTCTAGTTTTGTTAGTAGCTTTCCTGTGTGGATAATCATCCAGTTGTTCATTTATGTTTACTAGATTTTTTTCTATTTGTTTCATTAAAAGAAATATTACTTTAAAATCAAAGTGATAGAATGACTTGAGATGAGGAGAGAATGAGTCAAATAAATTAAAGTTAGTCATGTAATTATTTTATCACTTATTAAATGTCAATCAAGTATAAGTACAGTAGCATATGATAGATATAAACATCAAATGATACAGAAGTTTTGCTCTATATTTTAGGATATTAGAAATTGTTACTTAGAGGAGACAATATTTGAATTTGGATTGAATAAGATTTTTTCAGCTAGAGATTGCAAAAAATGACATGCCAGGAAAAATTTAGATTATAGCATATTATTGACTATTCAGGATGTTTGGATCATAAAAAAGCTTGAATGTCAGGTTTGAACTTTACCAAGTAGAAATTAGAAGACTTTGAAGGTTTTTGAATGGATTAGTTATAGGGTGTAAACCATGCATGACTTTTCTTGGAAAGACAACAGAGAAGTCAGGAGGATTCAAGATTCTACTGTAATGGTCCCAGTGAGAAACTGTATGCAAACATTTTGTCAGAAGAAATGGAAAAAACAAGGGAATGAGAAGTGTTGAAGTGTCATCCATGGAAATGATATAATTGGAAGAGAGATGAGAGGAAATACAAAATCCCCTGTTAACCATATGTTTGCTTAAAAAGGCTTCTTGAATCCTATCTCAAAAATATTTAATCACATTGATGTAAAGGTTCAAATATCATTATTTAAGTAAATCCTGTCTGTGACTGTTATGAAATTTTCAGTTTGAAATCCATGCCCTTTCATTATACATCAAAACAAAAGGAGTTGGTAAAACTCTTGAGAAAGGCACTAATCTATCAGTGAATTTCAAAACATGATCACAGATTATAATATGACACTTAGGAACTGCTGAAATTGAATAAAATAGAGTTGGAGTGGATGTAAGCCTAGAATGAGAATGCATCAATAGTTCAGTAAGTATATCTCTATTTGAGATAAAACTCTTCTTTAGAGTAAGCCACTGAATTAATATCATCTACAAATATGTTTTGAGTCTTTTTAAATCTTCTCCCAAGTTGAATTACTTGACAATTGTGAACCTTTATGAAAAGTTTCACTTTATACAAGAAAAAAGAAAAAAAAAAGAGAGGTGTGAAGTCTAGTGGACTTGACTTCCTACCACATCTGAGAGAAGAGTTCAGCTTCCCTGGTGAGAAAGTGAACAAACTGTACCCAGGCATGGAGCCAAACTATGTAATTACAGCTGGAAAAAAAAGTATCAGTGCATCCAGTGGCAAAGTATGAGGAATTATCAGAGACAGCTTTAGCTCTCGATTAATGATGAGTTTAAATTTTACCATACCCAGGATGACCTGAGACATGTATTTTAAACAATCACCTAAGTCTAGAAGGATCAACTGAATAGTAAAACTTACCTCTGAAATCCTCCATAGACCATTTTCTCACTGTGGCTCTGAAATGAGTCAGATCCTACAAGTCTTTGGGACACAGCCTTGATTAGAAAGCCAGCTAAAACTTAAACTTACTTGTGGAAACATATGCTTTTTCCTACAGTGCATTGACTTTCTAATGTGAAGAAATTTACATTTCTCATTTGTCTTTGTAAACCAAACATTTAAGTTTCTCACAAGCGTATCAATTTAAATAAAAACAAAAACATTTTGAAGACATTTCTGCTAACATTTTTTTCATAGAAGTTCTATTAAATACAGTAAAATGCATCTTTAAAAGTATAAATATCAATGATAAATCTATTTTGACAAATTGTGTAATCATCATAGTCCAGTTATATAATATTTAATCACTCCAAAATATTCCTTATTTCTGTTTGTATCAGTTCTCTCATATACCCTAATGTCTGTTAAAATCAGATGATTTTTTTTTGTCCCTACAAGTTTCTGTCTTAGTTTTCTGATTGCTGAGACAAAACACCTGATACCCAGAGTTAAAGGAGGGAAGATTTATTTCAGCTCACAGTTTGTGGAATTTTCAGTCCATACTCAGCTGGATCCAAGGCAGGGTGGCATAGCAGAAGAGGCATTGCAGAGGTAGCAGTCCACAGGAAGCAGACAAGAGAGAGTGCATTAGCCCTCTTTCTGTCACTTATATTTTATGTAGGCTACCTTCCCTAGTGTGGCGGTAGCACTCAAACCCTTAATCTTAGCCAAAACTAGGCCAAACCAATCAGTGGAATGACTAAGAAATCACGCATCGTTGATCCCAGCACCAAACACTCTAGATTCAGCCACCTCTGTAAGCCCCCCCCCCAATGACTGCAAGAGGCTTTTAGGGGACATTCAGGCACAAATCGTAACAGTTTCCATTTCTCAGAATATAATATAAATGGAATTATGCAGTGTGGAAAATTTCTATATGGCAGTCAACAAAGTGCTGTTGAGAGTCACCATATTGCATATGGCATTAGTCTACTTGTTTTAATTGCTAAGTACTGTGCTATAGATAGACACCATTTACCTATTCAAAGTTTTGCCCATCCAAAACTGCTATCAAATCTAGGATTAATTTCCTCACCTACAATATAATGATTCAGCATGTTACTATTTTATAGCTGTTAGTAAAAGGCAAAATATTCCTAGGCCAGAGAAAAAGGACTTTACTATTCATACACCATAAGATAGCATCAAGTCTTTAGAATCACTTCACTCTGTGCACCAAATCCCATGGAGAAGTTATGGAGGGTTTACAGAGTGCTCCATATGTGGTAGGCTGAGTAGGAGGGAACTACTTCAGTGAGGGAAGCCATCTCTTTTATATTAAACTGTATGTCATCCTGCTCTTTATTCCAGAAGAGACATATACTTATTTCTCAAGATTGTTCTTTGTGATCACAGCCAGGAGAAATGAGTTTGTAAAGAATGCTTTGGGACCTCAAATTCTTGGCATACCGAGCAAGAGCATATAAGAACCCTCAAAGCCCAAGAAGAGTTGGATTTCCAAAAACATCCAAATTTCTCTCAAAAGTTGCTTTAACATTTTGTATTTCATCAACAATACTTGAGTGTTTAAGTTGTTTTTGCATGCTTGTGATTTGGTTTCACTGAACTTTTCAATTTTGCTACCTAGCGAAGTTGTGGTGTATCTCATTGTGGTTTTATCTTGCATTTTTGCTAATCAGCAGTAATGAGTGTGATGCTCCTTCAGTCTCCCGAATGCTGGGATTACAGGAGTGCACCACCATATCTGCCTTATTTTTATTTTTTAATATCTTTAAATGAGTATAAGCATTTAAATCAATAAAATTCCAACTAGCAGTTTTATTACTGAGGCCTTTTCTGTCTTACCAATGCAATTTTTGAGTAACCCAAAGCAATACTCTCTTAGTGTTTCCATAAAAATTTTGTAGCTTTAACATATATATAATCAATTTGAGATAAATTTGTACATAATATAAAGTAAGGATTAATATTGGGTTTTGCGTATATACAGAGTTAGTGGGTTCCACCAACATTGGTTGAAAATTTGTGCTTTCATCATTGAACTATCTTGGCATTTTTGTTTTCCTTGTATGTGTGTTTGTGATTCTAATTCTGGACAGTCTATGTTGTTTCATTAGTATGTATCTATCCTTACTTCAACATCAGTCTTCAGGTAAACTAACTCTTTCAGATGCATTCTGCTCTTTGTATATACATTCAAATTTTAGAATTAAGTTGTCAAATTCTACAGAGAAAAACCCATCGACTTTTACTGTAATCACATTTTCCCAAGCTCTAAAAATGAGCTTGGGAAAACTGACATCTTAAAAATGTTGAACTCATTATCTAAATTTTTACTAAAGATTCCATTAGTTTTCCCAGATATGTAGATTTTTGAAGTATAAGTATTGCACATTACCTTGTTAAATTTATTCGAAAAATATCATATATATTGGAGCTACTTTACATAATATGGTTTTAATTCAATTACCAATTGATCTTTGTTAATGTATGGAAAATCAACTGGATTTATGTATGCCTAATACTTTTACAAAGACCTACTCTGTGGCCTGTGATATACTTAATTGAAATGAGTGTTCAAATATTTCTCTGTGGTTAAAATATAATCAAAAAATTAAGAAATTTACTTTTAATCTTCCTTTTATTCATTTTTCTTTCCTTTCTACACTTAGTACTTCCAGTAAAGTGTTCAATAGAATTAATCAACATAGTGACCATTGACTTGGTCAAAGTCTTCAACAGAAAATTTACTATATTTGACCATCAAGCATGATACTACACTTTTCTAATTTTACAATATCCTTTAATAGTTCGCATACAAATGATAATAGTGAACATCCTTGTCTTGTTCTTGAGTTTAGAATGAAAGCTTTTAGATTTTGACCATTTAGTAAGATGCTGGCTGTTGGTTTCTCATAGATGATTTTTATCCGATTAAATTATACTACAGAGTTCCTGAGATAAAACAGCATAGTACTCACAATAAAACAGACCTGAGGATCAATAGAACAGATTAAAAGATGCGGAAACAAACACACTCATCCACCTTTATCTTTCTTTTTCAATAACACTTTAATAGTACATTGGAGATATATATATATATATATATATATATATATATATATATATATATATAGAGAGAGAGAGAGAGAGAGAGAGACCTCATTCATTATAGAGAATTTGTATCTATACATGACATAATTTGCTTCTTTTTCCCATTCCCCTATCCTATCACTACTCCTACCTCCCCATTTACAAAAGCTTAGTTTCCATTCTTTCTTTCTTTTATCATTTTTTTTACTTTTCTCTTCTTTCTTATCCACCTCCCCTTTCCTTTGTTCCCTTTTGCATCTGAATATTTTCTTTCTATTTAACAATACCCACTATATATTTTATCCTTATTAACATTTTCAGTTTCTCACACAGAGAAACAATGTAATTTTTACAAATGTGTGTCCAATTTATTTTACCTAAGAGTGTTGTCTCAAGATGTATCCATTTTCCTAGAAATGTCTCAAAAATATCCTTAAGGCAGAATAGTGTTCTACTGAATTTTTAAAAAACACATCTTCTTTATCCATTCAACAACTGATGGGCATTTAGGAACTTTCCAAGATTGCAGCAACTTTATCTTTGACAAAGGGTCCAAACACATTCACTGTAAGAAAGGTAGCCTCTAATAAATGATGCTGGAAAAACTGGCTTTCCACACATTGAAGACTAAAACAAGGTGTATGTCTATTGCCATGCACTAAACTAAAGTCAGAATGGATCAAAGATGTAAATATTAAAGCAGAAACATTAAATATTCTGGAAGAGAGAACAGGTAGAGCTCTTGAAGAAATTTGTGTAAGTAAAGACTTTTGAAAAAAACCTTGGATTGCACTGAAAATATTACAAAGAATCAACAACTGAGATCTTATTTTATTAAGAAGCTTTTTCACAGCAAAATAAATCATCAACAGAGTGAAAGGACAACCTATAAAGTGGAAAAATATTTTAGTCAGTTGCTCCTCAGATAAAGTACTAATATATAGAACATATAAATAATTGAAAGAAATCAGACTGTCCAAATTTAAAGACTGAATTCAAAAATGGGCATCTGAAATGAATAGACACTTCTCAGATGAAAAAGTAGAAATGAAAAATAAATACATGAAAAAATGTTCAATATCACTGGTCATTCAAGAGATGCAAATTTTTAAAATGCTGAAATTCCATTTCACTCCAGAAAGAATGGCTATCATTAAAAAATCAACCAACAACAAATTCTTGGAAGACTGGAGAAAAAGGAACTCTTCTTCATTGTTAGTGGGAGTGTAAACTAGTGTAACCACTGTGAAAATCAACATAGAGTTTCCTCAAAAAAAGTAGGACTAGTGGCTCCTTTTGACCTAGTCCTTCACCTTCTTAGTATTTTCTGGAAAGAATCAAAAGCATCATATCATAGTAATATATTTACACCCATGTTTATGGCAGCACAATTTGCAATAGCTAAATCTTGAAAACAACCCAAAACTCCATCAACAGAGGAATGGATTAAAAAGATGTTTTTTAAATATAATTTTGTATCACTTAGCCATAAAGAAGGATAAACTTGAGATATTTCTAGGTAAATGAATGCACCTTGAGACCATACTCTTAAGTGAAATAAAGCAGATTACACATGTGTGTATATGGTATTATCCCTCTGATATGGGAAGTGTAAGTAAGGACCAAAATGTATAATAGATAATGTGAAACCAGAAAAACATTATTCAAAAGGTAAGGGGAAATAGGGAGTGGGAAAGAAAATAGGGGAGAAAAAGAAAATAAGAAAATAATGATAAAATGGAAACAAAGCTTTGTAAATAGGATGGGAAGAGAGGTTGATGGAAAAAAAGAAATAAAGTTATATCATGTACAGATACAAATTCCCTATGATGAATGTGATTATTACATATATCTAAATTGTACCAATAAACTTGATTTAAGAAAAAATAAAAATAGAATCATCCATTCTGGAACTGGGAGGACCCAACAAGAAGCCAACCAGCCTGTCTTTCTGGTAAGCTGCACAAGCTTCACCAGTTCCAGGAAGAGAAAAGTCAGTATCTCCATGAGCCTACCAGTGCATGGGGTGATAATCAAAAACCCCTCTCCCATAAGCAACCAGTGGATTCAGAGGACAGGCTGAGTTGATAGTGACTAAGGTAAATAAAGCAACTAAATGCTTGTATTGTTTGGTTGATTATGTGGGTCTGGAATCAGTGGTCTGGAAATCTTTTAGAAGGATTACAGTATGAAATACAGCAAATATGGGGGATTTCCTTCTATCTTGTCTTTGAAATCCAATATTGTTCTCACTGTTTTGCTTGTTTGGATTGTTTTTCCTTATTCAATATTCTGTTTTGATTGGTTTTATATTGCTTTGTTTTTGGTTTGATTTTGCTATGCCTGATGGAATGGACAACTGCAGTGAAGATAACAAGATATACTAGGGTACCTATTGTTATCCTAATATCTTGCTTTGAAGTTCTATACTAATTTTGCTGCTTTGTGTTTTTTAAAATTTTATTTAAAGAGAAAAAGAAAGCAAAACAGAAAAAGGGTAGAAATAGTACAGAATTTTAAAAAAAGAAAAAATAAACAGTAAGAAATCACTAGTTGATCAATTACATATTGTCCTCTTAGAAATAGTTGTTCAAGTTACAAAATTAAAGCATACAAAGTGGACATTCAAACAGTGAGACTGCAAACAGTTCTGTTCAATGATCCAAAAAAAACCTTAGTAATACGGTTATCAATCCTATACACTTAAACATACATGCAGTTATATCCTTTAGAGTACTTATTTTTCCTCTCTTTTTTATAGTAGTAATTACACATTTTTGGTTTTATTACTGCTACAGTTCTTATTACTTTTTACGCTAGGGACAAAATGTGATATTTATAAATATAATTCTTATTTATTTCACTTATGAGGATAGTCTCAAGTTGCCTCCATTTACTTATGAATGTCTCAAGATCATCCTTTTTATAGCTGAGTAATATTCCATTGTATAAAAATAAAACATCTTTTTCATCCTCTCCACAGCTGATGGGCATTTTGGTTGTTTCCAAGATTTAGCAATCACAAATTGTGCTGCTATGAACATAGGTGCACATGTATCATTGTGACATGACATTTTCAATTTTTATGGGAAAATACCCAGGAGGGGAATAGCTGGATTGAATGGAACTTCCAATCCTAGTCTTCTGAAAAATCTCCATACTGATTTCCATAGTAGCTGCAGCAATCTACACTCTCACCAAAAGTGAAGCAGTGTTCCTTCTTCCCCACAGCCTCACCAACATTTGTTATCAGTTGATTTCTTCATGGCAGCTATTCTTTCTGGAATGAGATGAAATCTCAATGTTGTTTTAATTTGCATTTCTTCAATGACCAGTGATGGTGAACATTTCTTCATGTATTTATTTGCCATTTGTATGTCTTCATCTGAGAAATGTGTGCTCATCTCAGATACCCATTTTTGGAGAGGGTCTTTGAATTTGGGGGATTGATGTTTTTCAGTTCTTTATATGTTCTGGAGATAAGTCTTTTGTCTGAGGGGTTGCTGACTAAAATTCTTTCCCACTGTATGGGTTTTCTTTTCACTCTGTTGGTGATTTCTTTTGAAGTGCAGAAACTTTTCAATAATATGAGACCCAAGTTGTAGATTCTTTGAAGTGTTTCCCATGCAGCTTGCATTTTGTTCATGACTTCTTTGCCTACCCTTGTGTCTCCAAGACTTCTACCTATTTTGTCTTCCAGTAGATTTAGTGTTTCTGTTTTAGGATTCAGATCTTTGATCCAGTTAGACTTTATTTGTGGGCATGATGATAGGCATGGATCTAGTTTCAGTCTTCAGCATGTGGAGAGCCAATTTTTCCAACACCATTTATTAAAGAGGCTATCCTTCCAGTGAACATGTTTAGCCCCTTTGTCAAATATCAGGTGACTGAGTGTCTTTGTAGTTGTGTTTGCATCTTCTAATCTGTCCATTGATCCTAAGGTCTATTTCTGTGCCAGTACCATGCTGACTTTATCACTGTGGCTTTGTAGTATAGATTCAAGTCAGGAATTGAGATGCCTCCTGCCTTGCCTTTGTTGCCCAGAATTGTCTTTGCTATTCTAGGTTTCTTCTATTTCCAAATGAATTTTAGGAATATTTTCTCTAGATCTGAGAGGTATGTCAATGGTATTTTGCTTGGGATTGTGTTAAATCTGTATAATAGTTTTGGGAGTATAGCCATTTTCACAATGTTGGTTCTTCCTAACCAAGAGCAAGGAATATCCTTCCATTTTCTAATATCTTCTTCAATCTCCTTTTTCAATGTAGTATAATTTTCAGCATTTAAGTCTTTTACATTTTTGGTTAGGATGATTCCTAAATATTGCATTTTTTAGATGTTATTGTAAAGGGCGATATTTCCATAATTTCTCTCTCAGTGAGTTGTTTGTTTGTGTACAGGAATGCTATTGATTTTTGCGCACTGACTTGGTATCCACCTACACTGCTGAACTTGTTTATTACCTCTAGTAGTTTTTTAATGGAGTTTTTTGGGTCTTCTATATAGAGTATCAAGTCATCTGCAGATAGTGATAATTTAACATTTCCTTTCCTAACTTTATTCCTTCTATTTATCTCTCTTGTCTGATTGCCCTGGCTAGTGTTTCCAGAACAGTATTGAATAGGAGTGATGATAGTGGACATCCTTGTCTTGTTCCTGATTTTAAAGTGAAAACTTTCAGTTTTTGTCCATTTAGTATAATGTTGGCTGTTGGTTTGTCATAGATGGCCTTTATAAGGTTGAGGTAGACACCGTATATTCTGAGTTTCTGAAGGGTTTTATCATAAACATGTGTTGGACATTATCAAAAGGTTTTTCTGCATCTATTAAGATGACCAGGGGGTTTTTGTTTTGGCTCTGTTGATGTGGTGTATTACATTTACTGATTTACACATGTTAAACTATCCCTGCGTTCCTGGAATGAATCTCACTTGGCCTATAATTTTCTTGATGATTTGCTGCATTCTATTTTCCAGTATTTTATTGAGAATCTTTGCAACAATGTTCATTAGTGAGATTGGCCTATAGTTGTTCTTTTTGGTTGGGTCTTTCTCTGGTTTTGGTACCAAAGTAATACTTCCCTCCAGAAATGATTTAGGGAGGATTGCTTCCTTTTCAACTTCATTGAAGAGTTTAAGGAGTGTTGGCATTAAATCTCTAAATTTCTTGTAAAATTCAGCTGTGAATCCATCTGGACTTCAGCTTTTCTTTGTTGGTAATTTTTCATTACATTTTAAATTTCAATAGCTGATATTGGGTTATTCAAAATTGCTAGATCTTCTTGGTTAAGCATTGGTAGTTCATATGTTTCTAGAAATCTGTCCATTTCCTCTTGTTTTCCACTCTATGTGAGTAAAGATTTTCAAAGTAGGTATTCATCCATTTCCATGGGATCTATAGTAGTTTCCCTCTTTTCTTATTGCATGAATTTGGGTTTTTTTCTTTTTCTCAGTAACGTTAGGTACAGAGTTGTCAATTTTGTTTATTCTCTCAAAAAACCAGCTTTTTGATTCATTAATTCTTTGTATTTTTTTTAGTTTCAATTGCATTGATTTCTGCTCTAATCTTTACAATTTCTTCTCTTCTATGAGCTTTGGGTTTAACTTGTTCTTCTTTTTCTAGAAGCTTCAGATGAAGCATTAGGTTGTTTATTTGTGCTTTTTCTGTTTTCTTGATATGACAATTTATTGCTATATATTTCCCTCTTAAGACTGCTTTCATTGCATCCCACAGATTACAGTATGTTGTTTCTGTATTTTCATTGAATTGTAGGTATTGCTTTATTTCTTCTTTAATTTTATCTTTAGCCCATTGGTTGTTCAGAAAGTTCTAATTTAATTTCCATATATTTATGCAGGTTTTGCAGTTTTTTTGCCATTAATTTCCAATTTCAGTATGCTATGGTCAGATATTATGCATGGGATAATTTCTATGCCTTTGCATTTACCTAAGAATGTTTTATAGAATAATATACAGTCCATTTTTGAGAATGTCCAATGTGCAGCTTAGAAGAATGTGTATTCAGATGTAGTTAGGTGGAACACTGTAAACATCTGCTAAGTCCAATTACTCATGGGTATGATTCAGTCCTACTATTTCTTTGCTGACATTTTGTCTAGTTGATCTATCTCTTTGTGACAAAGAGGTGTTAATATTCCTTGTTATAATTGTTTATAATTGGGTATTAATGTCCCTTGTTATAATTGTTTTCTTGTGTAATTGGTTTTTCATGTCCATTAGTATTTGATTATATATTTGTGTGATCCTATATTTGGTGCAAATATATTTATAATAGTTAGTTCTTCCTCTTGAATTTTTCCACTGAGTATGTAGTGACCTTCTTTATCTCTTTTAATCATTTAGATTTTAAGTTCACATTGTCTGCAAATAGAATAGTTATCCCTTCTTTTCTCTGGGATCCTGTTGCATAGAATACAGTTTTCCACTATTTGACTTTTAATCTATTAGTTTCCTTTTGCATCAGATGTGTTTCTTATATACAGCATATTGTGAGATCATGTTTCTTGATCCATTCTGTGGGCCTATTTCTTTTTTTTTCTTTTTTTTTTAAAGATTTTATTTAAAGAGAAACAAAAGCATGTAAAGGGTAGAGATAATACAGAATTCCAATTAAAAAAAGATAAACAATAAGAAATCACTAGTTAATAAATTACATATTATCCTCTTAGAAATAGTTGTTCAAGTTACAAAATTAAAGCATACAAAGTAGATAGTCAAACAGTAAGAGTGTGAACAGCTATGCATGCATGAATCTCTACGTGTATTTCTGTCTTTTTTGTGTTAGAAGAAAAAACAAAACTTAGCAAGACAAAACAAAACCAATTCCTATAAAAACATGAAACAAAAAAGTCATGCAAAACCACAGTACAAGGTGATCTACAGTGATTATTGTGTTGTTTCTTATTATCTTCAATAGAATGTCTATATAATCAGGCATAATTGAATATAACAGTATAATTGAGTATAGCAGTAAATAACAATATTAGTAAAATAAAACATTGTAGACAGTATAAAATTTCAAAGGCAGGTAATAATCAAACCAGAGTGGATATTCTAGTAGATCTTGTCATCTTAAGTGCAGTTGCCTATACTCTCAGAATTGATACTATCAATCATAACAGCTTTGAATAAAATCTATCAATACAAAACAGCAATCCAACAAACCAGATTCAATTACAATCAGTCATGGTAAAACTGTGTAGTCATGGTAAAACTGTGTAGGTTTTAAAGAGCTTTAGATTAAGTTAATAGGAAATTAAAGATGATTACCATACTATATCCTGTTATTTTTGGTGCTGTCTGTGCCCTCAAATCTAGTACAAGTAGAATGACTGGAACAGAATATAATCCATCTAAGCAGAGCAGAGTGAGTAATGTGGGTTTTAAATCCTGGCGCACTATTAACAATATAGCATATCAAGGCCATCTATGTTAGAGTTTTAGTTATCTTTCTCTGCCTCATTTCTGTTATGCTACTTTTCTGCCTTTGTTTAGTTTTCTCCTTCATTCTACTGCCTGCCCCACTCATTGAGGCCTTTCTGCCACTGTTCCTAAAATCCTGGTATTTTTTCTCTCTTTCTCTAGAATGTCCTTCAGCATTCTCTGCAGGGTTGGATTGGTGGTCACAAACTCCTCCAGTTCCTCTTTGTCATGGAAGCATCTTGTTTCTCCATTAATTTCTAGTGACAGTTTTGCAGGGTACATCAATCTGGGCTGGAGGCCACCTTCCTTCAGGACTTGGAAGACTTTACTCCAAGCTCTTCTTGATCTGATGGTCTGTGTCGAGAAGTCAGCCATGATCCTGATGGGCTTACCTTTATAGGTAATCTGCTTCTTTTCTCTGATGGCTTTTAATATTCTGTTTTTATATTGAATTTCTGGTATCTTGATTATTATATGTCTGGGTATAGCTCTGTTTTGGTTGTAGGTGGCTAGCATTTGGTATGCCTCACATAACCGAATGTCATTTTCTTTTCCCATGCTTGGGAAGTTTTCCTTAATTATTTCCATGAATAGCCTTTGTAATCTGCCTGTATGTATTCCTGCTTCTTCACTCATGTTTCTTATTCTTAAATTGTAGATTCTCTTGTCATCTTCTAGCCTTTGTATTGTTACTGCCTGTTTCATTGTTATTTTTAAGAGATCTTTCCTTTCAAGATCACACATTGCAAACTTATCTTCAAGTTTTGATAGTCTACCCTTAGTTTCTTTTAAGGCATTTTGCCAGCTTTCAATAGAGTTTTTAATTTCCTGGTAGTCTCTTTGAATCTGCTTCATGTATTCTATATTTTCTTTATATTCTTTATCAAATGTTTCTCTCCTTTTTTTGTGTTCCTCCCTTCTTTCATCTGTATCATCCCGAGAGATGCTTCCTGAGAGCATTTCTTTTATTACTCTACTCATATCCTGCTTTACCTGATTTAATATTTCAGATTTGAGCTCTTCTACAAGGTCCTGAAGATATCTCTTAATACCCATTGAAGCCATGTCTGATATTACGTGTTTGCTGTCCTCAGTCTCCCTTGTTCTTCCTTCTCTTGGATCAGGTCTCTCAGGGTTCTGGGCTGGGGGCCTCCTCCTGCCTCTCTCTCCTGTCATGGCCCTGGCTTCCTCCACACAGGTGTACAGTGCAGGTCCCAGCCCCTTCCCTGTTGGCCATGTTTCCTCCGAAGCACGCTGGCAAGGGAACTCTGCCCTTTCCTGCCTGCTCTTGTCACTGAGGTGTAAGCAGGCTGCATATGCCTGCCCCTCCCCACCGGTCCAGCCAAACTTCAGGGGCAATCACCGGGTCAGTGCGTGCTAGTCACAGGGAATTGATTTGGGATGTCTCATTGGGTCCTGGCCAGAGGTGCGGCCCAGTCCAAGCAAATCACCCAAATCTGGTCTTGGTAAGGAGCAACCAACCTGAAGTCACTATCACTCCCAGTTCAGGCTCCTCCTGCCTGATTCTAACATGTTGCCCACCTGGTTGCACCCTTCCCATGGGGGGGTCTCTCTTCTAGCACTGACCATGGATCAATTAAGATTCCTCCACCGGCTCCGCTCTCCTTTGGGCTCACCAACCCCTGACTTCAGTGCTGCTGTTCTTCCTGTGAGTGGTGGTGGGAACAAGTCTGGGGTGGCTCTGCCTGCCGGCACGGATTCAAGCTGGTACAGTCTTGGCAGGTCATCATGTAAATGCTGTGTTCCTTTAGTTTTTAGCTGTTTCAGTTGTAGTCCCAAAGTATTTGATGAGCTTTATTATGTTTTAATTTCTTCCTGTGTCAAGAGGATCCATCTCCCTCTGTCTGGGTCTCTCCAGGGTGTTTTATTCTGGCATATGAGCTGTTTCTCCTGGGGGGCTTTGTATTCTCTTGCTCACTGATCAGCCATCTTGTCTTCTTAAGCTATTTCTACAGCAGCTGTTCTGAAGCACGAAGTCCTTCGAGTCACCGCTGACCATGGGTTCAGCTGGGGTGTCCTCCTTCCTTCCATTTCCTCTCTTCCCCGCCAAGGGCTCAGAGAGCTCACTGAGCAGGGGCAGCATCCGTGAGCCGGGTCCCTTTGTTCTGCACTGCAGGGAGGACAGCACCAGAGGGAGGCAGAGAGGGCTTGGCCTTCCAAGACAGAGAACCTGGCTGGAAGCCCCTATTTCTTTTGATAGGTGAACTGAGGCCATTTACATTTATGAATATCACTGATATGTACTGGCTTGACTTTGCCATGTTATGTTCCAGTTGTTTGCCTTCTGCTTTTCCCCCTTGTTTAATTGCTTGTTCTACCTGGTGGTTTCTTTCTGTTGTTGTTCTGGTGATTGTGGTCATTTTTATCTCTACCTAGTATGTGTTTCAATAGACTTTCTAGGGTTTATTTGGTGGGCATGAATTTCTTCAGTTGTTCTTTGTCATGGAAGTATCTTGTTTCTCCATTAAATTTGAATGAAACTTTTGCTTGGTACATCAGTCTGGGTTGAAAGTTGTTTTCTTTCAGGGCTTGAAATACCTCAATCCAAGCTCTTCTTTACTTGAGGGTTTCTGCTGAAAAGTCTGCTGTGAATCTAATGGACTTTCCTTGATAGGTGAGTTGTATCTTTTCTCTCCCAGCTTTTAGTATTCTATTTTTATGCTGCATGTCTGGGGTCTTAATTATTATATGTCTGTGTGTAGATTTATGTTGGTTTTAACTGTTTGGCATCTTATATGCCTTGCTTATCTGTATATCAGATTTTTCCCCCATGTTTGGGAAATTTTCTGCTATTACTTCTGTGTATATTTTAGTTATGTCATTTACATTGACTCCTGCATCTTCACTGATGCTTATTAATATTATATTGTATCTCTTAACATCAATTGATGCTGCTTGATTGTCATTTCATGCTGCTTTGTTATTTTTAAAAGTTCTATCCTTTCATGATTGCTAATTGCAATCCTGTCCTCAAGGTCCAAAATCATATCCTCAGCTTCATTTAAACAGTTTTGCACACTTTGAATAGAATTTTTTGTTTCTTGGATGTCTCTGAGTTTGTTTCATGAATTCTGCTTGTTTTCTATATTGTTCATTCAAGGTTTCAATCAGTTTCCCATGCTCCTATACTTTTTTCTCTTTCTTCTTTAACTGTGCTCAGCAACACCTTTACTAAGGTTGTTATTTCTGTCTTTACATGAGAGATTGCTTCTAATTTGATTTCCTATATAGCCTCATGGAGTTGTGTTTTTTTTTTGTTTGTTTGTTTGTTTGTTTCACTTGCTATCTTTTCAGAGATTTCTGGTGTGTTACTTTTTAAGTCCTCTATTTCAGTGTCTCCTGTACTTGCTCCTGGTGGACTAAATGTTTGAGATTGCATTTTGCTTTTTTGTTTTGCCATTTTACCCTTTTGGGTCAATGTTTGATCCTTCAGTCCCACTAGTGTCAACTGTTAGTAGTGTGCATCTTGGAGTCCTACTCTAAGGTTGATGTTTGTCCAATTGCTGGGTCCCATAATGCAGAGGTGAGCCAGTCACCTGACTTCCCCCTGCAAGGCCTGTTGGGTGAGTCCTATATTCTTCCTGGGCTGACAAGCGTAGGAGTTTTGATATAGGTCAACTCTTAGTTCCTGCTGTTACTTTATCCTCAGGTTATTCCAGGTCACCAAATCTCCCTATCTATAGTGCTTTGTGTTTGCTGAGGCCCTATTGTGTCCCTGTTGTGTGCATGTGTGTCTCATAAGCCCTTTTGATTTTCTCCAAGTTGAGGGAGTCCTTATTGGCCCACTCTTCATTCTGCCTGATGTTCTTTATGTGTAGGAAGGAGTCATCCACACTCTTGGCAGATTCACTAAGGTCTTACAGCTAGCTGGAGGGAGCTTTACCACTGGCCCTATTGGCTCTATTTGTTCACGTCTATTTTAGGGGCATCTTCACCACACTGACTGGAGCCTGCTGAGATCCTCTGTTTGGGT
This sequence comes from Hydrochoerus hydrochaeris, assembly GCA_004027455.1. Classification (NCBI taxonomy): domain Eukaryota; kingdom Metazoa; phylum Chordata; class Mammalia; order Rodentia; family Hydrochaeridae; genus Hydrochoerus; species Hydrochoerus hydrochaeris. The sequence goes on from PVLA01003028.1 coordinate 17,259, forward strand.
GAGGCAGTTACTGAATCTCCCTTCAAGCTAGCATGGTTAATCCTCTGTAGTCCAAGGTTCTGGGAGAAAGGGTGGGAGCTGAAGATCAACAGCAGTATTAAGTCCAGGAAGGAGGGAGTGTCCCTGAGGGGCTGGAAGGTGTCATGGGTCTGGGCATCTGCTGGGTACACAGGAAGCATGGCATGGTGTCATATGTGGTCCTGGGCCATGGGGCAGGCCCATGGTGTCAGTCTGGGCATCTGTGATGAGCTATCTTGTTTTGAAGTCCTATATTGCTTTCACGGTTTTGTTCTGAGTGAGTTCATTTTGTTTCATCCTGTTTGGTCCTATTCTACTTAGTGAAGCTGTAACTTCAACTGGTTGTTGAAGCTGTAGGACAAATGCCAGGAGAAGCACAGGTGCATAGTGATTAGAGTCTGCTGAGGTATTCTGTTTGGGTGTGAGGTCACTGAGTCTCCCTTCAACCCAGCAAGCTTAATCTACTACAGTTCAAGGTTCTGGGAGGAGGAATGGGAGCCAAAGATCAAATACTTGGTCAAGAAGATGGGGAGGGTTGCCGAGGGCAGGGGCCATTAGTGAGGCATTCCTTTGGCCTGGCAGGGGTCACAAAGGAAGCCCGGCTGGGTGGGTGCTGCTGCTTTGTTTTGATTGGCTTTGTTCTGTTTTGTTTGATTGGATTTTACTATACTTAAAGTAAAAAAGAAAAAAGAAAAGAGAAGAGTCTGTTTCCATTTGAGTCTTTCCCTTCTTTAATACCTTTTCCCTGGCTTCCCTCCTCATCTCTTGTTCCCCTTCTCATTTGAAAAGATCTCCCTATTTCCTGTTATCTATTCATTATTTTGCTTCTTATTTATATTTTGAGTTTCTTAGGTATGAGGTATTTAAAGTCATGTGATACTTAAACTTGTGGGTGTGATTTATTTCATTTAATATTATGGTCTTAGAGTGTATCCATTTACCCATAAATCCCTCAGTTTACTCTTCTTTGTGTCAGGTTAGTGCTCTGTTGTATATAAATACCAGAAGATATCATATTACAGTGGTACATGCATACTCATGTTTATAGCAACACAATTTATAAAGGCTAAGTTTTGGAATCAGAGTACTTTTACCTGGAGTTTTGGGCAGGAAGATTCTTTGCCCCATCACCAACATTGTGATGCCATTGCTTGTTACACTGTGCAAAGTTCATGGTAGAATTCAAGTATTCTCTGCTCTTCCCTCAGTGGCACACAACATTTGTGATACCTTGCACCAACATTCATTTGTTTTCCCTATGCCCTAAAGGCAAATGGTGTGCTATTTCTATTCTTCCCCATAGATACTGGATTTTTGCCTGACAGAAGCAGGGTAGTGGGTCTGAAGCAGGGGAGTGGTTCTGCTTCTCCTCCTCCTCCCTTCCTTCTCTTCCTTCCTTGCCTTATTGTGTAGGATTTGCTTGATAAGTATCTCAGAAATGGAAGAGATTTCTGTAGGTATACCACAGACTGATGGTGGCAGGCGAGAATAAGGGTGGGCTCCCTCTTGGGCCTTGACCTGCCCTCCTGCTTCTTGTCAGAGAATGTGACCAGAAGTGTTAAGAGCCACAAGGATTCTGAATTGGTCACTACAAACTAATCTTTCAAACAAAGGTTAAAATTACAGGCGGCCCTTTCTTCCTTTCCCGCGTGTGAGCCTCTTCCTCTTGTACTCTGTCAAAGTGCCCTTTAGCTCTCCCAGTGATTAAGCCACATTTTGATCTCCCCTTACCAGGTCACCTCTAATATTCAGCTCTCAGTCTTGAGAAATGGCACTATTTTGAACACATCTGTATTTTATTCTTATTGTTAAGGTGTAAACTGTGTATCCTTGCAGCCTTCTACAGTCCTCTTGTAACTTAGATAAGATTTTGAAAAGTATTTTGGAAAGCCTCGTCCCTGGCTATTGGGTTTCAACCAGGAGCGTGGCCCAGCCCGAGCAGATCCCACCAATCTGCTTTGGACTAGGAGTCATCAGCAGATGCTGCCAGGGCCCCACTTCAAGCAGGCCCTGCCCAACTCCAAAATGTCGCCCAGCCAGTCCTCCCGGTTTGGGGATTCCAGTTCCAGTCACTCACCAAAGTTCACACAGCTCGACTGGCTGTTTCCACTCCTCGTCTCAGGGCCTCCCCCAGCCGAGGGTCTGGAGCTCACTTGAGGCATATATTCCAAGTGTGATTAGAATAACCCATTCCTCTACAAATTTTTTTAAAAATTCATATATAATGAAATAAAAATCCATTTATTTCTTGTGCATCAGATTAAGGTACCAGAAATATATGTTTTAGTTTCTGAAGCAAAATAATGGTTTTAAGCCAGAGAAAACAGTATGATCTTTTTTGAATTAAAAAGAAAACAATAGAAACTGGTTTCTTCCCAGTGTATTTAGAGTAAAGACTATTTGGAGGCAAACATGTGTAAGACAGAACTATAGTTCCATATCAGCAAAAGAAACAAATCATTTCCAAAACTATATCAAGACATGTCATTTATTTTATTTTAATCTTTGTATGTGCACCTTTAAAAAGATACTCATCAAGTATCCAGGGAAAAAAGTCAAATACTAAGCAGTATAATAATGATAAATAGGATTTATCTTAAATCAGATTTAAATGTTAATGGGCTAACTAAATTTTTATTGACTTGACAAAGGAGAGGAGGGGAATGGGGAATAAAAGAGAAATCAAGATATATCAGGTAGTTATGAATTTCTTATGGTAAATGCAGTCATTATGTATACCTAAATTGTACCAATAGACTTAATTTTAAAATTCCCAAACCAAATAATTAATCAATTAATTAATTAAAAATTAAAATACTGCCATATTTGAAATCATTAAAAATAAAATAATATCTTTTATTGGGGATAGTACTCAACAATTACTCTTCTCAGACTATGAATTAAGAGAACTTAGATTACTCTTGTAAGTTTAACTTTACTGATTTATTTATTTATTTATTTATTTATTGTCTTTTTGAGACAGGATTTCACTATTCATTTCCGGGTCGACTAGAACTTACTTTGTGCCCAACCTGGCCTTGAACTCACAGTGATCCTCCTGCTTCAGCCTCCAGAGTGGTGAAAGACAGGTGCGCACCACCACACCCAAGTTAAGTGCAAATTTTACAAGTTCTTAGCTACAGAAAACTATATTAAAAGGGACATTTAAATTTACTGAAAGAAAATTTCTAATGTGATTATTAATATGAAAATAATGAATTTTGCTAATATAGAAATTTTTACTTATGAAATTCTAGTTTCATTGCTTTCTTTTTATAAAGATTATTATTTATTGGTACATATTTGTCAAACATCATGATCATATTCATCATAGGAAATTTGTAACTGTACATAATACATCTTAATTCTTTCTTTCCTATTTCTCTCCCCTCCCTTTCTTTCCATTTTATATTTTTGAAAATAAATGATAGTGTCTAATGAGTTATCATATTCTATTTGGAAGACTATTCTTTGATTTTGTAAAATGAAGCATGAATTCCATTATATTTAAGCCAAATGGGTTTTAATAATATATAAAATATTTTATCTGTATTATATTTCAATGTGTTATTAGTATTACAGTAATTGTTTCTCAGTAAGACCCAAAATGATCTCTTCAGAATTAAGTGGGATGCCATATGTGAAAATGATGGTTTATGATGAAGTAGTCACATTTTTTCCACTTGCACATGTATGGATTTTTTTGTATTTTAGAGAGAAAAAACAAGAAAAATGATGATACAAAATTTTAAAACAAGATAATAGGATAGTAAAAATCATTGATGCATTGTATGTTGTTATTTTCAAAGCAGTTGCTCAGATTACATGTATGGATTTACTATCTTAAATTATTTCCTTTTTCATGCTACTATTTCCGTAACAAAAGAGTACTCTTTTCAATGATCTAACAGACATTTAGTAATATAATCATCTATCTTACACACTATACATACCGTTATAACCTTTTGAACAGAAGGGTTTGCACCATCAATGTTTGAGTGCTCAGCCACATTTTATGCTTTGATTTTGTAACTTTAACAACTATTAAGATGACAATATGTAATGTATCAATGAGTGATTTTATGAGATTAATTTTTTTGAATTCTGCATTATTCTTTTTTCTCTTTTTTTCTTTCCTTTTCTTTCTTTAAATAAAAAAAAAATTGGAAAAAAAGAGTATTCTTTTGTCCTAAAATTGAGAGTAGGGTACATAAAGTATCAGGGAAAGAAAGCAGTAAAAATACACAATATGTTCAAACCTTTATTTCTTACTTGAGGCATTGCTCTGTCTATAAGACATGATTCCCCAGAAAGTGAGCCCTTTGTTCTGAGATGACTCTTCCCAAATTGGAAACACCTTTGATCAAATTAGTAAAGAGCTGTAGGACTAAAAGGACTCCAGTGAATTTTTTAAAAATTCTGACTAAATATCACAGAAATTGTCTCCATTTTACCAAAACACAGCAAAACAAAATAGTGCTAGTCTAGAGTGTAATGAATGCTTTGTTCTGTTCAGAAAAGAAAAGAAACACCCAGGAAGACTGGCTATGACTTTTCTGTCCTCTTTTAAATTTTGAGCAAATGAGTCATTGTCCTCTTTGTCCTCCCCTTTTTCTCTGTTGCATTATTCTGGGTGGATTTAACACATTTTTAAAAATCATACAAGATGGGGAAAGTAAATCATGGTCTTACATTGTGCATCTATCAAGTGTTGAAAACATTAACCTGGGCTGTCCTAGTAGCTGTGTTCCACAAGAGGCTGTGAAGAAATATGGTCAAAAGAATTCATAAATTAGTCATACTAGGCACACAAGTTTATGTACACTTGATTGGAAAGATTAGATAAAAACTACACACTAAAGAGCTTAAGGGGATCTGGAGCTTTGAGTTACTAAAATTGTTGTACACAATTCAGTCTATCAGAAATAATACTGTATCAAATAGAAATATTATGGTTTGTCATAATAAGGATAAATATTATTTGCCAATTTATATTATTTGATAACTATGCAATAATATACTAGAAGTACCTGTGCCTTTTGAAATAGTCTTTCAAATACCAGGTGAACATCACAATATTGTTTTATGTGTCAAATATTTTTTGCTCCATAACAAACTACCCAAAAACCCAATGGCAATAAATATTTATCATTTTACACATTTCTTTGGGTCAATTGGGTTGTTATTATGGCTTAGCCATTTTCCTGGGTATAAACTGTGAAGATCTCATTCACACCTGTGAGTTCTAGCAGGTAGGACAAGAATGGCTAGTACATATGATGGTGCTTCCTCTCCATGTGGTCTCTTGTCCATCATAAATAAAGTTCAGTTTGTTCACATGCTGATAGATTAAAAAAAAAGAAAAAGTAAGTCCTGATGTGTACCCACTCTTCAAACTTATTTTGTCACATTTGCTAATGATCATTATTAGCTGATACAAGTCACACGTCCAAAGAGACCACACTTATTTAGGAAAATATTCAAAAATTGAAGCCATCTTTTTCAAATACACATTGTACTAACACATAAAAAATAACAACAATCATGCACTTGTATTCCAAGCATTGCAATAACTTTAGTGATTCTGGAAGAAAATACATTTCACAACTCAATGTAGCATTTGTTTTATGTTTTGCCAAACCAATTTTGATATTGTTCTGAACTCCCACACAGAAGAGATCGCATTCCCCAAGATATCAAAATATTGGGCCAAACCAATTATTTTTCTGAGTATTTGTCATACAATGTACTGTGACTGACAGACTAGTTCCTTTCCCCAATAATGTCCATACCCTAGTCTACAAACCTGTGAACATGAGTGGACATGGTGTTATCTTATTTGGCAAAAGGGACTTTAGAGATGTGACTAAATTAAGGATCTTGATATAGCAAGACTGTTTTTCTAGTCAGAAAGTACAGCTTGAAACCAAACTATGCCATTTCCAAATGTGAAAAAATCCTCAATTGTTTTTAACAGAAAATAAATGCAGTGAATGAAATAGCTACGGCATCCACACTGATAGTCACTAAAGGCTGGTGAAGAACATGGAATAGTAAGAAATATCACTCATTTCTAGTGGAAATGCAAAATATACAGATCCTCTGAGAGACACTTTGATGATTTTCTACATGTGTTTGTGTGCTCATCCAGTGTTTGCACTGTCTAGCATCTATCCAAGTGAACTCACCTACACTTATTATTCTGAAAAATCTACATCCTCTACAATTCCAACCATATGGCATTCTGTAAAAGACAAACCTATACTAAAAGTAAATAAAACAATCAATGTTGCCAGGGATTTGAGTGGAGAAAGTAGAATAAGTAAGTGAGGCACAGGGAGTGTTAGGCCAGTGAAAGTGTTCTATGTGATATTCTACTGATCAATGCGTTATACATACATTACAGATTTTGACAAAACCTATATATAATGTATGACAGGGTAGAAAAGGAAAGAGGATATATGGGACTGTCTTTTTCACACTTAATTTTTCAATAAACTTGAAACTGTCCTGAATTATAAAGCCGATTAATGACAAATTATCCAAAAATTGGAGCATACACTATTTTTCCCAAGATAATATAGTACAAGAAAAATTTGTTTTCATAAACAGGTGAAACACAGTCCAAATTTTCCTCATATGTGTTAATAATTTATACATATATATATATATATTTATAAAGCTTACATAATAGATTTTTTTACTCTCAGAAAAGGATTATTAACACATAATCATACTCTATGCATTTATGCTGTAAGCATTGATTTGTGCTAATATAAAAATGAAAATTTTGTTCAAAAATTTTGAGCTTCAAACCTAGTATCACAGGCATATGGTTGCTTTTCATACACATAGAAGAGCATACACCCACATCACAATTTCTTTTGCTGAAACTTAGAGGGGAATAACATTCTCTTTTTGATATTACAACAGTCAGCTACTGTCATCATGAAGTATGAAAAACCAATCAGAATCTCAATGGCATATAACAATAGGCATTTATTTCCCATAAATCTGCAGGTAGATGTGTGTATTAGAATAGCTTATCTGGGACAGCTTTGTACAAGGCAATTTCCACGTACACTCTGAACAAACAAATCAGAGAGACATGCTTTTCAGAAAGCTCTGATAAAAGCCAGTAATCAGAAACACATAATAACCCTTAAAGGGCAGGCTTGGAACTAGCATACTGCTGCTGCTGCTACCTGGTTCTGTTGGTCCAAATAAACCACAAGCCTACTCTTCAAATACCAGCTTCTCAAACCACACAGTCACATGAGAGAAACAGAGAAAAGCAAAGATCCAGAGTTCAATTTTCTTTCTTTTTTTGGAAATTTTTAAAGAACTGCTCATTCTTTAATGGCAATTTCTGCCACTTCTTCTCAGAAGATATTCTGTCTTAGGACAAAAGGACACTCTAACCAAAAAGAAGAGAAATTTTTATTTCTAACTTGGATTTATTTTTAGTAGTGATACCAACAAATTCCAAATTGCAAAATCTAATATGAAAATATTTTTATTACCTTCATGCAATTAATTTATCTTTACTATTTTTGCTACTCTCTGTATGATTACAAAGTTAAGTTAAGTCTAATAAAATAACTATAGCATGTATGGTTACTGTATTGCTTAAATTGTATCTGGAAAGTGCCAAATCTATACTTAAAAGTGAAATTAACACTTCTAGTTTAGGGCACACCATAAAAGGAGTAAAAACTAAGCAAACTGAAAAATGAATGACTCTTCTTAAACTTATCCCAGAAGTGAGGTAACAGTGCCTTCATTATTAACAAGGAAGACAAACGGTACAGAGTCATAATCCTTTCAAGCAGAAAGTCATGAGCAACTGAGATTACTAGCTGCTCAGTGAGGCTAAACCTGAGAGATTAAAAATTCCAGGGGGACCAGTTATAAGAAGGGTTCCACACTTCTGTGAATTTTGCCTTCATAATCTTTATCAGAATCTCACAGTGATGGTCAGAAAAAAAAAAAAAACAACTTCATATTTCTGGCAGGGGAGAGAAAAAGACACCGTTGTGAAATATACTCTTCTTAACAAGCATGCGTGCTCCTGACTGAGGGCTGCCTTCGAAAAAAACTCCCCAGTAGAATCCAGTAGCGGAAGCTATATCAGAGCCTAACCTGCCTTGGATGAAACCAAGGCAAATAAATACTCTGCTCCAGCTCCCTCCAGGCATCCTGTGCCAATTAGAGAGTGGTGGGAGGAATACAAAGAAGTATTTGCCAAGTTGCATGGGTACAGGTTCATCAAAAACTGACTTGTACTCAAAGGATGAGGGAAAATTTCCCTTCTCCCCACACCTCAACACTATCACTAAATATGTATTTACTGTTCTTCCTTTTACCCACCATCTATGTCTACCTTTTGACAAAAAAATTACAAGGCATATTAAAAGGCAAAAACACATATTTGAAGAGATTGAATGAACAACAGAATCAGAGTTAAATATGGCAAGAATGTTGGAAATATGGGCTCAGCTGTTTAAAACATGTAGGATGCATATGATGAGAACTTTAGTGGAAAAAGTAGACATATACAAAAATAGAAGGGAAATGTAAACAGAGGTTTAAATTATAAGAACAGAAAGAAATGTTAGCAATTAAAAATACTGTAACAGAAATGAAGAAATCCTTTGATGATAACATCATTGGCATACTGAACTTGGCTAAGGAAAGAATAATTGAGCTTTATGTTGTTACAGTTGAAACCTCGCAAACATAAAAGTAAAAACAGAATAAAGAAAAAAAAAGACTATCAAAAAACTGTGGGATAACTGCAAATGGTATAACATGAGAGTAATGTGAAGACCAGAGAGAAAAAAACAGAAAAAAATAATAAATATTTGAAAAAATAATTGCTAAGAATTTCCCCTAAACTGGGATTGGACAGCAAACCATATATCCAGGAAAGTAAAAGAACACAAACTAAGATAGTGCCAAAAGAAAAGAAGAGAGAGAGAGAAAGAGAGAGAGAGAAAATACCTAGTCATTTTATAATCAAATGTGGGAAGAGGAACAAGAGAAGGTAGAGGGAGAAAGGAAGAAAGGGAAAAGAGAATAGACAATAAATGAAAAACTGAAAATGAAACCTTGGTAAGTGGCAAAGGGAGGACGTGTTGAAGGGAAGGGAGGGGAATGGGAAACAAATAATTAAAACATGTTATGTTCAGGCACAAACTCCCTATGATGAATGTGATCATTATGCATGACAGGTACACAGTAACAAACATATAAAGTTAAAGAAACTGAAAAGGAAAATCCAAGATAAAAATCTTGAAAGAAGCCAGAGGGAAAGAAATACCTTATTGAGGAAGCAAAAAAATACAAGAAATAGGAAAAGAAGTTCTTATGAGAAAGGAAAATTATATAGGTTAGAAACTCAGATCTATATTTTTTAAAAAGCAGCAAAAAGCTGTAGATGTAAAATATGATCTAGATGATCTAATAAATAATATGTTCAAAATAATAATAGCAACAACATATTCAATTATGTGACTATATCAAGGATATGTGACTTTATTATATGTGTGTGTTGTGAGTGTGCATGCTTATGTGACATAAATGACAGCAATGCTACAAGTAACAGCAGAGAAGTATTAGGAATATGTTGTCATTATAAGACACTTGTGCAGCTGTAGTGGTAAAATATTATTTGAAAGTTGGCTAGTTAGGAGATCTGAGCAATTTACTTAACATATTCAACTTTCTACTTTTCTAGTTGAAAATGATCCTAAACAATGCACTTATAATGGATAGAGACAATACGTGTAAAACATTTTTCATGTCAACTAATATTTTAATAGGTCTGATCAATGTTAGCCATATTTCTCTAGAAGAAAGGAAAGATCTTCCAAAAGAATTTGTTGAAATAATGATGATGTTCAAATTTAAGTGAATTTCAAATTGATTGATTAAAATAAATTGTAACATACTTTCATTCCTCTGTCTCAGAAAGAAAGTTTAGGTCATGGGAAAGCTGAGGAGGTTTCTGTTGGACAGGGTGGTCCACATCTTTAACCCCAGCACTTGAAAGGCTGAGGCAGGAAGATCATTGTGTTTGAGGTCAGCCTGGGTGACACAGTGAGTTCAAAACCAGTCTGAACTATACAGTGAGACCCTGTTTCAACAAAACAAAACAAAAAAGGGGGAAAAAAAACAAGAATGAGAAGAAAAGGTTAACATCACTCGGAGATATACAGTATTCTTTCTTTTGAGTGAACTTCTGAGTTAGCATCAGCAAATAAGCTGTAAAAAGGAAGCTTCTATTTCTCCTCAGAAAATTTCAGACCCTACTGCTGACAAGGATAAGAACAACTGAGAATCTTGAGGTGAAATTCAAGGAATGCTGCTTCAACCCAGAGTGCTCAGGGTAGTGTATGCTCTGCACTGATGAAGGATTTGATGTAGCAAACCACCCGTGAGAACAGAGGCTACAGAAGACCAGTAGAGAACAGTCAATACCAAGCATTACTGCAGCCATCAAAATAACCATACCCACAGGAAAGAAGACTAGAGCACCTGACTAGATAGTGATGTCCCCGAGGAGCTACAATATATTCTGAGAGTTCAGAGAGCACCAGTGTAAAAGATTCGTCCGCAACTGAGAGTAGACTGTGGTTTTTGCAAGACACAGGGAGCTTGTAGGTTATTGTTGTTCACTTCACTATAGATTGTCTAAGGCAGATTTTTTTGAAGTGTTAATAATGATGTTCTGCTGCATTATAGTACCCAAGATGAATTCAAGATGGTGCCATCGTGTAAGTCTAAAAAGTGATGAGATTATTCCAGGTTTCTTAATAAGGAATTTATCTAAAATAGCTTTTTAAAGCAATCTAGTTTGGTTTGTTTTTTTTGTTCTTGCAATATTGTCATATTTGATAAATAGAATTCATAAGTAGTGCTGCAATTCCCAATAAATCTCTTTTAATAAAATATTTTAAATATCCCAGAATACTAGCTATGTGCTATATTATAATATAAAATTCATTTTGACAGTGCTCAACAAATTGCTCAATTACATGACCTTCTCCCCAAGGAAATATATTAATCTTCAAGGTTGAAATTTGTTCTCAGTGAAATTTGTTCTCTGAGAAATTTGTTCTCAAAATGACCTAGCATATTTTGGGAGTAGGCTAGTGGTAGAATAATCTGTCTAAATATATTGAATTTATGGTATACATTTTATTCTCATATGTGATCTTAAATTTATGAGCACTACCACTTAAAAAGTACTAAGAGACTTTTCATTTTACAAATAGAAAAGCATAACTGTGAGAAAATAAAATGCTTTGTCCTAATTCATCTTGCAAAGTGATTGTGAAATTCAATGATAATGTAAGTGTCCTAATTCTTATTTAATTTTTATTTAGTCAGGTTCTCTTTTTGCTTGTTATTACAATGAACACCTCAGAACTGCTGGCTCAGGGAAGCTATTTCAGAAAATTTTAATATCCTCAAAGAACATTAATATTGCAATCTTACTAGGAAGATTTGAAGTGAAAAGACTTAGCTGGCATGGTAAAGTAGCCATTTACAAGCTAAACTGAAAATAATAGAAGTTACTACATGAGATATATGTTTCTTCATTCAAGACTAAATTTAAATTTTTAATAAGGACTCAAACTCTACTCATAGGAACTGATGTTATCACTAAACATTTGTTTACTTTAAAAAAAACCTTTCTGTATTTTATTATATCTAGAAAACAGTCAAGATGACAGGTAAATGGAATGTTTGTAAGAATCCAAGTTGTGTCTTATAATCTGAAGACCATGGAAAACTGATCTGATTCAGTGACCTTGCTATGTCAGGTCCAATTCCTGTTCCCTGAATGACCTGCATATGATTGTGTATAGGTACCTTGAGAATTTGTGCTCAACTCCATGATAGAGAAGTAGAAAATAATGTGCTTGTCCTTATAAAGTTGTGTAGAAATGCTAGATTAAAAACAGACTAGGAACTAGGGAGATAGATCTTTTGCAAAATGGACCAAGAGAATGAGGCAGAGGGTTAGGAGGAGAATGTAATGGGATGAAAAAGAATTAAGATGTGTTATATGCATGTACCAACTCCCCATGAGGAATATAATCATTATGTCCTGAAAACATGTACTGGTAAAAAGAAACCAAGAATAATAAAACCTCACTAGTAATATCTTCATGAAGGAAAAGCAAAATTGAGTTGAAATTTGGAATTCTTTTAGAAGTTTTAATTTTTTTTTCCAAATACATATTGGCGTTTTATTGTATTGGTAAGTAGAAATTTAGTAAAAATAATTTTAAGAAGTAAAAAGGAAATAAACATTTAAAAACAGATAAGTAGGTTTACAAGGAGAGGAGACAGGGAGGGAAGAGAAGGGAACAGAAGGGAAATAATGAGCTTTTGCTAAATAGTTAACACCATGTAAAGTATGGTTCATGAAAACTTTGAAGCCCAGGAAGAGTTTAGTGCATTTATCCTTTAAATACATTCAAGGTGCTGCTAGGCATGAGCGGGGGCAGGTGAAGAATTCCAGGTTGACAGTATTTGAGATTCTATTTAGAATTTAAATTTCAGTATTCTGTATATTATTTCTCTAAATGCAGGGCACATTGTTCATTACTGGTTATAAGGAACATAGATGAAGTTTTTAAAATGATGAAAATATTAAGCCTAAAATGTTACATTTAAAATCATTTCGCATGTAGTTAAAAATTTTTACCAAAGACACTTGAGCAAGTATGACTAAGTGCTACAAGGAAAAATAATCTATTTTTCACCCTCAAACATTGATTTTAAAAATTCATCAAGCATAGAAGTCAAAACAAAATTCAAATAAAGTAGGAGTAGGGAAATCTTTAAAAAAAAAATTGAAAGTGTAAGAGAATCCAGCAGGTTCGTTACTGAATAAAAACAGTTACACAAAGAAACAACAATGGAAAGACATGGACAGAAAAAGGGGGAAAAAACAAGACATAGATTCCATACAAACCCAATAAAAACCTCTTGTAGTGCAGGAAATATCATAAGAAGATTCAAAAATATCCTAAGAAGGCAAACAACCTAGAACAGCCATCATAAAACTAAGGAAGATCAAAGTTGAAGAACCCAAGTCATCTGATTTCAAAATTTACTATTCGGCTGTACTCAAGACAGCACGATGTTACTGAAAATTAAATGGACACATACATTAAATGGACCAGAAAAGACAGCTTAGAAATAAAATCACACAAAGATTAACCGAGCAGTAAAGGCAATTCAATGGAGAAATTATAGTCTCTTCAACAAACTGTGCCAGAGCAATTAAATACCTATATGCAAATAAATACAGTCTACACTTACTAAAATTCAATATGGATCATGAACTGAACTGTAAAATTAAAAATTGGTACTTGGACTTGGAAGTATGTATCTATTTTGGCATATTAACAAAAATATACTCTATAAAGATGGTAAGACTCTTACAACTGAAAGTCACCAAAGGCATTGCTAAAAGAATGAAAAAAGACAAGCAAACAACTTGGAGAAGGCACTTGCAAAATGAAGGTCTAATATTTGGTATCATATCCGAAATGTACTAAAAATGCTCAAAATTCAGCAATAAGAAAATTATGTGTTAAAAATATCTAAATAGATACCTTATCAACAAAGATATATAGATGATAAAGTAGTGTATAAACACATATTAAAATTATTTCTCATTAAAGCATTGCAAAGTAAAGCAGTCAAATGGTATTACATAGATATACTAGAATGCTTAAAACCCCAAAATCTGGCAAAAGTAGTTGCTGGCAAGAATACAAAGCAACAGGAAATTTGACTCATTGCTGGTGGTAAAGCTGAACAGTACAATTACTTCAAAAAATTATTTGCAGATTCTTACAGTGTTAAACATAGTCTTAATATATGCTGCTAGGTATTTACTCCATTGATTTAAATACTTACATTTACCAAAAAAATTGCATACAGACTTATTGATAATACCAAATACTGAGAGCAACCAAGATATTTTTCAATAGGCAAATAGAAAAACAAAATGTTATATAATTATTCAATCAAATATAATTCAACAATAAAAATGAATTATCAAACCACAAAAAACATGGAAAATTTTTAGATGTTTTACTAAGTGAGAGAAGACAGTTTGAAAACACTGACTTTTATTATTATAAATATATGACATTTTGGAAACAGGCAAAACCATAGAGATGGTTTTAAAAATGTATTTGCAAAGGTTTGGAGTAGTATTTCTGTATAGGTGAAGCACAGGGAGTTTTTAAGGAAACTTCATTATTCTTACACTGTAACAGTGGATACATGGCATTATACATTTATCAAAGCAAACAGAATTTTACAGCATAAACGATTACTCTTACATTCACATGACAAGAAATCATTCATAAGTGTGGAAGATTCCAAGATGAAATGTAGCAATCTAAGTGTCTTACAACTAAATGAAGCAATCTCATTGAAGAGGGAGAGGGATAAGGGTGACCTAAGTTAACTTTGGAAATGAGTAGAATATAGAAACTATTTTTGCACTGTACTGTCAATGATAAAATTGTGTTCACTGAGTAGATTAACAATTCTGATATTATTATATACTTACTGAAATAGAGTTTTCAATTTACAAAGTGGGAGTTTGAAAATAAACAAGTAGCAGAAGCTGAAATAATCTATGTAGTATCAATTTAAAGATATGTGTATATATACATGGGTTAATATACATATGTATAATGAATATTAGAAATAATAGTACTCTGGTTGCAGTGAGCTCAAATGTGCCCAGATCTTGGTTTCTAATGTTATTCTCAATCAAGGACCCAAGAAACTTTGAAGAAATCTGTAATTCCTGAATCAAGAAATAAAATATACAGTAAGCTTGAAATATCTTATAATGCTAAAAAGTAAGAAAGTGTTAAACAATCATTCATAGTGCTATGTGATGTGAAAGTTACACAGATATCAACTGGGAGCTTCCAATAGCAAATAGTTTTTAAAAAGTGATAAAATAGGAACTATAGAATTGAATTGCAAGCAAAATTATAAAATAAATATCCATCCATCCACAGTGTTCTAAATAAATTATTCAATCAATAAGTATATGAATGAGCAGGACAAATCTCTATGCATCTGAATTCCAAATAATTTATACCACCCTTCTATCCTCAACTAGAGAGAAGATAGATTTCTACTTCTTAGGATAATGCAGGGGGATATACATAGATAGATAGACTTCCATCTAAAAAGCACAGTGTGAAAAAGATTATTTTAAAAAGTAATCTCAAGGCAGATAAATTCTAACCTCAGCAATGTCAACAATGGTACATCATATTGATAGTATCGGCCCTTGATATGTTTTGATTAAACTCATATTTTACCCCAAAAAACCATAAATCTCACCTACTGATGAGAAAAGTGTCAGACAAATCCTAATAACAGAACAATATATAAAATATCTGATGGAAGTTTCTCAAAGCTATCAAGATCATTAAAATACAAGGAAAGTCTGAGAAAATGTAACAGCCAACAGAAACCTAAAAAATGTGATTACTAAATGCATGATTACTAAATCCAGTGTATCCTGAAACAAAAAAAAATGGCATTACATAAAAATAACAGAAATGTAAGTAAAATGTGGACTTTAATAAAAATATTTTAAAATAATAAAAAATATTATTTGTATTGGTACATTAACAAATGTACCACATCAGAAGATATTAATAAAGGATGTGGGTAGTAACTATTTGAGAAGTTTCTATACTACCTTCAAATTTTTCTTAACATCTAAACAGTTTTAAAATAAGGAAATTTTTTAAATGAAAGAAAAAAATCGTTCAGCATTTGTTCAGCAAGGCCAGACATCTACAATAGACTAGAGCAAGAGGACACAGAACATCTTGAAAAAAAATGATTTTTATTAACTTTTAAATGTGTTTCTATATATTAAGAGCTAATATGCATTACAACAGAATTCAGTGACCAGATAGAAAAGAAAAAAACAAAACAAGCTTTTTAAAAAGAAGTAATTATTAACTCTTGAAACACCAAAAGGTACATGAAATTATTACACAGTATAGATTTAATTCAACCTTACTAAAATAAATTTAAATTTGTGATCCAACCACAATTGTAGTATATAAATAATGACAAAAATGAAAATATTCATTTGTCATGTTGGTATAAAAGAACCATATCTTTATGTATGCTGAGAAATTAATAAATACTTTCTAAAACTGAAAAAAGAAAATATCATTATAAACATGATGCTTAGAAGCTGAAGCATATATTTATGGAAACAGAAATTTCCTTCCAATGAATAGTGAGATTCAGGTGGAGCAGTCTTGCCTTTGATACTGTAATGCATTTTAGAGTTGTTTAATTTTCTGCACTAGGAACTTGAGACTTTCACAAAGAGATTTTTTAAAAGTTCAATACACTGAGGTTCAATATCCTAAGATTGTGTCCATCTTTACAGAACAGATTCAAGTTAGAAAAGAGACTTCTGGTATAATCAAAAGATTAGTTTCTTATATTTATGAGCAAGCTATATAAAAGTGAGAGTAATGATACATATTCTCATTTTATACAAAAGCTTAGGGGAATTTCTTTATTGGGTAATTAATAAACAATTACTTAAGGCTTAGAACACTGTCTGGAACCAATTCAATGAAACATTTTGAAAAGCCTGGTGTAAACTGAATGAGAGACACAGTAGATCACAAGACATAGCATATAATCCAAAAAACCACTAAACGACTTAATGTTATTAAATTGAGAGAAATGCATATAAAATGACAAATGAATTTTAGCTGATTTTGTTACTAAATTGAATAAGTACACCTCTGAATGAAGGAAACAAAAAATTTTACTTCAAAATATAATAAAATCACATTTTAAATGTTCCTTTAGTTTCATCAAAATTCTTTCTTCTATTTCTTTTATCCTCCAATATAGTATATGATGATCAGAAATAAGTACCATTTAAGATAATTACATTTGAAAGCTAAGGAGAAGGTAGAATCAATTAATTATAGCTTCAAGGAACCATAAAGAAAAGTGAGCCAGCAAAGTATCCAGAGAGATATGATCTTTAAATTATTGAGAGGTATTCTATACACCTATCTATTATTGTTTGTGAAGTTATCAGATGTATCTTCTGTATCTCCCTTTTAGAATCATGGAACTTCTATTTAACAAGGAATATTTTTACACACTCCATTCCCCTAAGTTTTTCATGCTACTTCGTGTACCATAACTGAAAATATAAGTTTAACAAATAATTCCTTTATCATAGGAAAACTAAATTTTTAAAAATAACTCCTATGGCCGCGGATCTAGCTCAATGGCATGATGCCTTCCTGGCAAGCATGAGGTCATGAGTTCTATTTCTGGTACCAATAATGATAATAATGATAATAACAATAATATAACCTCTAGGATCTAGATCTTATTTTGGAAATATCATTAAATCCATATAGTTTTATTATGTTGTGTTAAACTGGAATAGTTTTATCATTTCACTGTTGATGAATGAATGTTGCATTACAGTACCATTACAAAGGCAACGTTGGCCTAAATGACTTCTGTTCTCATTTCTGACCTGTATCAAATGCTGCTTTTCTTTTTATTTTTTTTAAAGAGGATAAAACAGAATAAAATCAATCAAAACAAACCAGTGTAAAAGATACAGGACTTCAAAACAATACAAAATCAACAATAGTTACCATAATGCCTCTTGATGTCTTCAAAATAGCTGCATATAACTTTGGAGATAGTGAAAATCAAACAGAACAGAATAGAATAGAAACAACAAAAACAAAACAATGAATATAATAAATGACTTCAGAACAAGCCTATAGTAAATTCAAAATTGCTACCGTAATATATCTTGCTGTCTTTGAAATAGCTGCTCCTGCCAGCAGATTTGACATAGTCAGACAAAACAAAACCCAACCCAACAAAACAATGGAAATGATATAGGACTTCCAAAACAAGACCATAGGGAATCAACAATGGCTGCGACCCTCAGAAGGAGATCCCCCCAGATGCCACACTGTGTACCACTATCCTCTGAACCTACGATCAGACCACTGGCCCTAGACCTACAATGTTAGTGAAACACCAAAACACCACAAGCATCCAACTGCATTTCACCTCCATAGCTATCATCACAGCCTGTGTTTCTCTGGATGAGCGGGTCACTTACAGCAGGTTGGGGATGTGGGATTGGTACTTCTTGTTTGCCAACCTGCCTGCCAGAAGGGGATGGGGTCTGTCTGTCCCCGGTCCGGCAGTGGTGCACGCTTGGCGCTGGTTCCCAGACAGGGTTTACTTGCTGATGCAGCTGTTTTCTCTAACCTTAGTCCACGAATAGCCCAAATGCCACTTTTAATTCAATAGTTCTCATCTTTACATTAGATGGAGTTTCTATAAATAGAAGTTAAACTTTAGATATATAATATGTATTTGTTTCATGATAGCTTCCTTCTTTTATCTGCAGGTATCCAAAGGCAGAAAAGGAGACGGAAGGAATCCAAAATCCCATACAACTATGCATATGTGGTTGAGTCAGAAGACTCTTATGTTCACTAAAATGAATAGGTTTTATTATATTGCTTCCCGTGCCTGGAATATCCTTCTCACTCAGTCACTTTCCTGTTGTTGACTATTACATTACTTGACAACTCTTTTTTACAGCCTCACTTCTGAGAATGTTCCCGTTTTTTCTAAATGATATGCTAATAACTTTCTACTGTAAGTTGTATGTTTAAACTTCAGTCTCTCATGTGACATGAAACTGGATTTTCCTCAAGAATAAAACTTTTACCATCACCTCCATCCCTACAATGCTTAGCAATATTCCAGGCAAGTCTTTATTTCCTAATTTCATATTTTTCAATAGAATGAAAAATTATGTAAAAAATACAAGGACTACCATTGATGTTATTCTTACTATTTGTATGAGCACTATTCTTAATCAGTAAGTTGCAAATATTTCTCATGGAGTAGCACTTTAATTCTGCTTAAGGAGTTTCAATATGTGCTTATGATTTGTGGGAGTTTAGTTTTAAATCCAAAATGAATAGCATTCATCTCCATGGCCCATGACTGCTATAGCCTTGTTTCTTAACCATGGGTATCTAGCAAATCAGCTCTACTAATATAAGCATTGTTTTTCTTTTTCTTTCCTTCTTTTTTATTCCTCTTCCTCTGTCATGTATCAATGGTACCTGACATTGTTACTTACCTTTATTGCTACTATACCATATTCTGTAACAAGAATATAATGCAGTGGTGGCAAACTTCCAGCATACCTGCTGCAGCCAACCTTTTATTACCATTGAAAGCTCTAAAAGGTTTGATATCATTGACATAGTGTACAGTTGTAGATGCCTATTGATAAACCTCATCATGATATATTTAAAATCATAAGCTGAAATTCCCTTTGAATGAACTTTGTGGACATCTTAGATTGAATAAATTGCCTGTAGTTATTAAACAATTTATTTTTGCAAGGAATTATGAACAAAACACTTGTTCCCTTTTTACATGAAAATAAAAACTCACTGTTTTAATTTTATTACTTTACATTTACAAAAGAAGACATATTTCATGTAAAGTGGAAACAATTGTAATCACTTGTCAGTGAGGAAAATCAGCACAGATTGTGTGCAAATATGCTCCAACTTTCCAACTCATTTTCCTTTAGGGATTAAATAAGTGGTTAAGAAAATAAACAAAGGAGATTAGCGTAAGTGTGAGTAATGGCTTCCCCAAGGCAATCACAACACACTTTGTGGCTCAGCTGTTACCCTAAACTGTAGTGTGGAGTGTTTTTTACATGCCTAAGGTGCTCCAAAATTTGCTACTTTTAGGGTATATGCTATGCTAACTCAGAGTTAAAAGATATTAAAATCTTATATTGCATTGTAGTTGACAAGACTGCCTCTAAGACTTACTACTCCTGGTCTGTTCTTTTTGTCAACTGTTACAGCAAAAGAAGTTCAGAAGGCCCTCAATAGAGATGCATGGGAGTCAGAATTTATTAAGCCACTCACTAGCTATTTGGTTCATTTGCAAAGTCAGTTTACTAAAAATGAAGAATATTTCAAACATAACTTTGTTTTCTTATGTAGCCAGTTGATCATACTTCTTACCATTTGCAAGCTCTGTGGGTATCAAATTATTTAGTAGATATCTGTGAGTCCTATGTTCACAAAACAAGCAAGACTTCTCTTGTGCAATTTACTGTGGCTGTAAAATGTCCCCATTTGAAAACTACCATTTTGCTTTGCTCTTCTGATTTGGAAGAATTTGAAAGTGTCTTCTGCATTTAGAGTACCAAATTGGAACACTTGGAGTACTCATTTTCATTCTTAGTTCACATTCAACATTTATCTGTACATCTGCCTTTTCCATGATTTGCACACACATGTGGTCCCCGTCTGACTGCAGTATAAGTACCTTTAAATACACAGCAACTCCAATTCATCTTTGTGTCTTCACCTTCATGAAAGCTTTTGAATAGCATTTATATATAGTACACATTGACTACATATATCCTCCAAATAGTGCTGACTTGGCCCTAGGTTCTCTCTAAAGCAATTAACTCTGCTAAGATATTTCACTACTTAATTTTATAATTACCTTAATACAACTTTACTTTGAACATCATACTACAATTATGATGTCCTTTCAAATGTTGCTTAAATTGCCAGCATTAATTTTGTCTTATTAGATATGTTGGCAATAGGTGTCTGCTTTCCTGTGATATTTTAATGAGCCCAGAGGCTAAAATGTAATTTGCAATTCCAATAAAAGGCTTAAACATTGTTGAGTTGCATTTCAACAGCACAAAGAGAAAGTCTCTCATTTGGGATTTCCTGGCACACACATAGTCTCTTTGCTTGTGATTTCTTATGTTTTAAGATGGTAACACATCTCCAAGCTGAAATCGATCTGTAATTTCAATTTATATTAAAAATACCAGGAAGTGAAAGCCAAGGCACAGAATTAGTGAGGCAGATGTAATATAAATATAAAATATAAGAAATTTTGTTCTTGTCATCCTGATCTTCACACTTTTTAATCTATGTTTATCCTCCTTATTCCAGTTAAGAACATCTGAAAATAATTTAGGCAACAGAGAAGTATTTTATGCTAAGCAATCAGAAAGGCAAAAGAGAAGACATACTGACTAAATGTAATATGGCAAACTGGATGGGATCCTAGAACAGAAAAAGGACACTGGGTAAAACTAAGGAAATCTGAATAATGTATGGACCAGAATTTTTTTAAATGAAGACAAGAACTTCCTGAATCGAACATTATACCTCATTTTACAAATCTGTACTATATATCATTTAGCATGTTGTTAAATGCCATTTCGGTTTTTAGCAAAAGCTCTTCCAAAGACCTAACTAAAAAGGCAGAGCTCTGTCTTCTGCTATAGGTGCAAAAAATGTTATAATAAGAGAGATTCATTCCTGTAGTACTTGCTGCCTTCTTTTTCACATTTGAGGACATTAACCTATGGCTCCAGTTAGATTATGCTGTGTACTTTGCGGTACGAGTCATTTTGTTGCTCATTATCTACATCCTTTTAGAAAGTAAGACTGTGTTTCTGTGGTTGACAAAAGCATGACAGATGGAGCATTCACTTCCCACTTAAAAGCAAAGACAAGTCTCATGCTCTGTGATCCTCTGCCTGACCATTTCTGTAATGTATTCCTCTTTGCTTCCTTTATAAAAGTTTGTCTTTTCCACCCAATGCTACATCATATTCTTTGTGGACAAATTCTGTATCTACAAAAAGAATAAAAACAGAAACCTCTTATTACTAGGATTTATAGCTCTCTTAGAATCTTGAAAACTGATTTTGGGATCAACTGAGATCAACTTTACATTAAGAAGCCATGGGCTGGGGATTTAGCTTAGTGGCATAAGCATTTGCCTTGCAAGCATGCAGTCATGAGTTCGACACCTGGTACCGATTAAAAAAAAAAAGGCCACAGCCCTCTGAATGAGTTATTTCATTTATCCCTCTTCAGTACCAACACTCCTGCCACCTTTCTCCTCAGCTCGCTTGAAGCTGACTATCTCCAGCAAAGAGAAGATACTATCAGAAAGAGAAAACATCTAATTCTTAAACCACACTAGACTTAAATTGGTTGTTTATCTTTGGGTCAGTATTTTTCCCTGGTTAGCACTTTGATTTGATGAAGTTAACCATGTTCCTTCTAAATTTAATAATCCATAGCTTTGTGGATGCAGAAAATAATCAGTAATATAATAAAAGAACCAGAATAAATAATTGGTATCAGCAAAAACAGATGTAGGTCACCGTGTTGATTTTTATCAATCCTCTGTTTAATCACAATCACTTCAAAAAGCCATTATGGACATTCCTGAGCAGAGCCACCCACAAGACATTTCCTAATGTCCCCAACAAGAAGTAAACGTGGTCTTTCTGGTCTCTCTTTTTTAGGGGGGATTGAACTCAAGACTTTGTGCTTGCCAGTCAGGCACTTACACCACTGAGCTGAACCCCCAGCCTCTGGTCTCCCTTAATTATGCTGTATGCCCTTAAAATTGCTTCATGAATTGATATTGATTATAATTACTTATACCTAATTCATCTTAAAAATATGAGTTAGCTAATTCTTTATTAATTTAGCTAATTCTTATATGAACTCTTGTGTTAATCTCATTTAGGCATAGTATGTAAATCAAAATTAGAATTACCAATCAGCCTTCCATGCCTGGGAAAATTAGGAGGTTGAACAAATTTTTTTGAAAGGTATTACAAAATCTTTTTATAAAGCTTAGAAGAAAACATTAGTATCCAAGCAACCCAGATAAAATGTTCCTAGTCAGGCACACTTAAAAGAAAAAAAGAAGATAAGATATATGCTCTAAAGGAAAAAAAATTACTGGTAATTATACCCTACTTTAAGATAAGCAAAACTGAATCTCAGAACCCCTATTCTGTCATTCATTTACCAAAGCACTGAGAAGGAGGCACTATGTAAGACTGCCCTTCTATTTAAGAATTTTTCCACTGATAAGGAAGATAAAATAGAGAAAAATAATACTTTACATAGGGTATAAGGGTAAGTCAAGTGCTAGAGTAGTGGCTCTTCTCAAAATAGATGCCTTTTCAAAGTATTAAACCCTGCTTTAAATTCAGCATGAGATGGTGCACAACAAAAAAATTCAAAAAAGAGGAGAAACTTGCATTCTACTTCAGGTAAATGGTGCTCAGGACTGACTGAGGTGAGAATGCTGTTTGTACAAGTGTGTGTGTACATTCATCCTTTCATACTTTATTTGCAGGATATATTCTGTTTGCCCCTTTAGATTCTGGCTTAAGTTGCTTTTTCCTTTGGAAAATGATCAGAAGAAACTACATCAAAGGATTCTTTCATGCATCACTTGGGATTCACTTGCCAACAAGGAGCCATGCAAGAAGGCAGAAGGTCTAGGAGGAGGAAGGCTGACTACTGTGTTTATTACCCAGCTCTTGTACAAGTGGTTGTCTCAGCCTGGCAGTTTTCTTGAACCAAAGCCACAGATATATTTAGGATCTACATGGTGTAATAGAAAACAGTGAATATTTAAGTTTTTAAAAATTTTATTACAGTAAAAGATGTATTGACATTAACCCCTCCTCAAAATATTCGTTTTTTTGGAAACAAGAAAGAGTTTTAGAAGTTCTCCTTCCTGAGCATTGTGACTGCCTCAATGTCTTCAATCTCATACTGCATAAAAATAGAAAATAGAACTTCCAGAATGGCTTCAGAAAGTGAAAATAACAATGCCCTAATGCTTTCAAAGTGAGGAGGAATATTCAGCATGAGATGGTGCACAAGAAAAAAATTCAAAAAAGAGGAGAAACTTGCATTCTACTTCAGGTAAATGGTGCTCAGGACTGACTGAGGCAAGAATGCTGTTTGTACAAGTGTGTGTGTATATTCATCCTTTCATACTTTATTTGCAGGATACCATTGGATGGTAATGTATCTTTACTGCAATAATTATTTAAATTTAAATATTGACCATATAACTTGATCAAACCTTGTACATTCTAGTTTTTTGGCTAGGTTTAGATCATTCCATCAATTGATTCTTTGATCAACCCTTTGTTCAATTAATTTACTTATAGGTTCTACTAATTATTTCAGTCTTTTGCTATACTCAAGATCTAACATTATAGAAAGCCACTTTTGGTGAATTCTCTGGGTAGCTTGGTAACTAGTCCAATAAGATGTATCTCAAGTTATCCTAATATGAGCATGCCATTGTTTTTCTTCTGGAATACTAACTGATGCATGTGGTAATGATTAGATGAGGGACTGGAAAGTATAGACACATGGTAAAATAATAATACATAAATTCTAGATATAGGGGAAATAAGAATGCTAACTCTGAGAAAGTAGAATATTATACATGTTCACTCCAAAAATTGAGTGACAGAATGCTCAGTGACAGCTTTGAACACAAACTTTGGTACCCTGCTACCAGTTTTTATATTGTCTCTCCTTCCTGAGCTCCAGGTTAATCAAAGCTCTGGACCACACGATTAAGGCTCCTTGGACATTGTTTTACACGCACTCTATTCTAAAGTGTTCCTTTGAAAAGTTTATAAAACCAGAATAATTTATCTTAAAATTCATGTAGTTCATTGGATCAACTGAAATTAAGTGTGAAAATATGTTTACAGATAAGTTTTTGGAGGAGGGAAAAATCCTTGACTTTCATCAGATTCTCAACTTGGCCTTTATATTCTAATCTCCCCCAAACGTATAAATATACTCTGGTTTTAATGTGAATAGTTTGCTAATTTCTGTTAAGAGTAGCACATTGAACATAGTAGATACACAGTGCACATATTTTGTAGTATTGGTTCATAGCACATCAGATTTCACTGAGGTGTTCTTGAGTAAAACTAGCCAAGTTCAGATTACCAACCTTTATTCATGTTTTAAAAAAAGCCAAAATGTCTTATGTCAAAGTACTGTGATGGGAAACTATTACTCATGAAGCTTCTTGTAAAGTGTAAATCACTATTACTTCATTCAAGAGTACTTTTATTATAAATGTGACTCTAACTTTTAATCTAGGATAGTAGATTTCTAATGGTGGGTCCCGGCATCACTGTTTCATATATTTTAGTAAATTCTTTTACATCATATCAGTGAGTTATTATTAGCTTAAGCCAACCATGAAACTTAAAGTTCTTCTAAAATCCTTCTTGTGAAAACTTATGTACAATTAACAATAGTTATGTGATTTTACTTGGAAGTATTTTAAAAATTGGATTTAATGCTTTTGAAAATGTCTTGTCAGAAGTAACATTTGTTAAGTCTTGTGTTATCAGTTTCATACCTATTATGCAAAAGGTTTGGAGGTATTTGAAAGTAACCTTTATTTTAATGCTTTGAATCAATTCATTGTGAATTAGAGATACCACTTTCATTTGTGTTGAATTTTAAAATACTCAGCACAGATTCTAACCTTATTATTGTATGATTTTGTACAATTTGCTAAACCTCTTCCAGTTTCTTCAACTAAACTTGGGGTAATAATGAGGTAATGCACCCTTTCCCTAGCTGTGGACAGCAGCATTTGAGTTGTTGGGAACACTGCCAAAGCAAAGGTATGAAAACCCTAGGTTTTTCATTCTGTTCAAAAGAAAAAAGCCAAAAAACTTTAACCAGTGTCTGTTGTTGCTCCCTTGCCTAAAATTAAGTAACTGCCTCTCTAGACTTCTTGTAGGGGATCAGGCTGACACCAGCCTTGACAGAGCTTTCTTTAAACCATGTCTGTGTTAGGTTTCCTCTCTCTCCCCTTTTACCATTCCCTTAGTGGACTCACAGGAACTGTTTTTAGTAAATCACTGGCACAGGATCATCATGTCATGGTTGCTTTGGGGGAACTTGCCCTAAGTCACACAGTGCCCAATACATGGCCTGTAATTGACAAAGGGTGCAAAAAAAAAAAAATTAAAGCATCTTGTGTAAAACCACAGACAAAAGCAATTTTAAACCCGGAAAGTGCTCATAAGGGTTAGTTTGCAAACTATCACATGATGAAAACTCATAGGAAAAAAAAAGAAATTCTTAAAGCAAAAGTCAGATATACTCATGGCCTCCTCTTCCTATACCTATTGCTTCATAGTGGGAGTTGGGATAAACAATTGTGCATTTACTTATTGTGAGCTATTCTGTTAAACTCTTGCCTAAAATATCTCATTTAACTTGTGTAAGACAAAATGTTTATTACTATTTTATAATTTGATAAACAAAGCTTAACTTGCCCAAGGTCTCAGAAGAAATAAGCAATGGAGCTGGCATGTGAATCCAGTTCATAGATTTTGCTCTTATACAGTGTGATATTCTGGAATGTGGAGAAAAATGAAATGTACCAATGGAAGAAAGGGTATTTGATTTACATGAACATTGGTCAAAGTTAAGTTAGAAACATCTGTCACTTTGCAATAATTCTGCATCATAATATTAATAAGCTTATATAAATTATTTGAAACTCAAAGTTTCGCTCTTCCCAGTGTTTTATGAAGTTCACAAAGCCAAGTGGTGATATTGGGGCTCCTGAAGCTTGTAACAGATTTTTCTTTCTTTTTGTAACAAATACATCTTTATCCTGCCATAAGTAGTCCAGTGCCACAATTTAAATGGTTCAATGACCTGGGTATTTTTAAATTTTTTTTTTAATTTAAAAAGAAAGAAACAGAAAAAAGTAGAAATATTACAGAATTTCAAAAAAAAAAGGATAAATAGTAAGAGATCACTGGTTGATAAATTACATATTGTCATTTTAAAAATAATTGTTCAAGTTACAAAATTAGAGCATACAAAGTAGACATTCAAGCAGTGAGACTGCAAACAGATCTGTTCAACAATCTAAAAAAAACTTAAAGAGTATGGTTATCAATCCTACACAATTAAATATTCATGCAGTTATATCTTTTATAACACTTCCTATTTCCTCTTTTTTACAATAGCAATTATGCATTTTAAAATTTCATTTAAAGAGAAAAAAAGCAAAAGAAAAAAGGGTAGCAATAATACAGAATTCTAAAAGAAAAAAGTAAAAACACTAAGAAATCACTAGTTGATAAATTATATATTGTCATCTTGGATGTAGTTGTTCAAGTTACAAAACAGTGAGACTGCAAACAGTTCTGCTCAAAGATCCAACAAAGATTCAGAAATATGCTCATCTATTTTACACACTCAAACATATATGCAGTTATAGCCCTTAGAACACTTTCTTTTCCTCTCTTTTTTACAATAGCAATTACACATTTTGGGTTTTATTACTCTTATAGTTCTTATCACTTTTTACACTTAGAGACACAATGTGATATTTATAAATATGATTCTTATTTCACTAATGAGGATAGTCTCAAGTTGTCTCCATTTACCTATGAAAGCCTCAGGATTATCCTTTCTTATAGCTGAGTAATATTCCATTGTGTGAAAATACCACATCTTTTTCATCTACTCTGCAGTTGAAGGGCATCTTGGTTGTCTCCAAGATTTAGCTATTACAAATTGTGCTGCTATGAACATGGGTGCACATATATCACTGTGATACGAACTTGTCAGTTCTTCTGGGGAAATAGCTGGATTGATTGGAACTTCCAATCCTAGTCTACTGATAATTCTCTCTAGTCTTATGAGAATTCTCCATACTGATTTCCATAGTAGCTGCAGCAATCTACACTCTCACCAAAAGTGGAGCAGTGTTCCTTCTTCCCCACAGCCTCACCAACATTTGTTATCAGTTGATTTCTTGATGGCAGCTATTCTTTCCGGAGTGAGATGAAATCTCAATGTGGTTTTAATTTGCATTTCTCGAATGACCAGTGATGGTGAACATTTCTTCATGTATTTATTTGCCATTTCTATATCTTTCTCTAAGAACTGTGTTTTCATCTCAGATGCCCATTTTTGGAGAGGGTCTTTGAATTTGGGGGGCTTGATGTTTTTCAATTCTTTATATGTTCTGGATATAAGTCCTTTGTCTGAGGGGTTGCTGGCTAAAATTCTTTCTCACTCTGTGGGTTTTCTTTTCACTCTGTTGGTGATTTCCTTTGAAGTGCAGAAACTTCAATAATATGAGATCCCAGTTATAGATTCTTTGAAGGGTTTCCCATGCAGTTTGCATTTTGTTCATAAATTCTTTGACTACCCCTATGTCTCCAAGACTTCTATCTATCTTGTCTTCTAGTAGTCTTAGTGTTTCTGTTTTACTATTTATACCTTTGATCCATTTAGGCTTTAATTTTGT
Source organism: Hydrochoerus hydrochaeris (assembly GCA_004027455.1). NCBI lineage: Eukaryota > Metazoa > Chordata > Mammalia > Rodentia > Hydrochaeridae > Hydrochoerus > Hydrochoerus hydrochaeris. The sequence continues at coordinate 45,594 of PVLA01003028.1, forward strand.
GCATGGTGGTAGGCATGGATCTAGTTTCAGTCTTTGGCATGTGGAGAGCAATTTTTCCAACACCATTTATTAAAGAGGCTATCCTTCTTCCAGTGGACATATTTAGCCCCTTTGTCAAATATCAGGTGGCTGAGTGTCTTTGTAGTTCTGCTTACATCTTTGAATCTGTGCCATTGATCCTCAGGTCTATTTCTTTGCCAGTACCATGCTGTTTTTATCACTGTGGCTTTGTAGTATAGATTCAAGTCAGGAATTGAGATGCCTCCTGCCTTGCTTTTGCTGCATAGAATTTCCTTTGCTATTCTAGGTTTCTTCTGTTTCCAAATGAATTTTAGGAGTGTTTTCTCTAGATCTGTGAGGTATGTCAGTGGTATTTTGATTGGGATTGCATTAAATCTGTATAACAGTTTTGGGAATTGGGAACATTTTCACAATGTTGGTTCTTCCTAGCAAAGAGCAAGGAATATTCTTCCATTTCCTAATATCCTCTTCAATCTCCTTTTTCAGTGTAATACAATTTTCACCATATAGGTCTTTTACATTTTTAGTTAGGTTGATTCCTAACTATTTCATTTTTTAGATGTTATTGTAAAGGGCAATATTTCCATAATTTCTCTTTCAGTGAGTTCTTTGTGTACAGGAATGTTATTGATTTTTGAGCATTGACTTTGTATCCAGCTACACTGTTGAACTTGTTTATCACCTCTAGTAGTCTTTTAATGGAGTTTTTTGGGTCTTCTATATAGAGTATAGTGTCATCTGCAGATAGTGATAATTTAACTTCTTCCTTTCCTATCTTTACTCCTTTTATTCTCTCTCTTGTCTGATTGCCCTGGCTAGTGTTTTCAGAATTATATTGAAAAGGAGTGGTGAGAGTGGACATCCTTGTCTTGTTCCTGATTTTAAAGTGAAAGCTTTCAGTTTTTGTCCATTTAGAATAATGCTGGCTGTTGGTTTGTCATAGATGGCCTTTATAAGGTTGAGGTAGACACCATGTATTCTGAGTTTCTGAAGGGTTTTTATCATGAACATGTTTTGGACTTTGTCAAAAGCCTTTTCTGCATCTATTGAGATGACCCTGTGGTTTTTGTTTTTGGCTCTGTTGATGTGGTGTATTACATTTATTAATTTGCTTATGTTAAACCATCCTTGCATTCCTGGAATAAACTCCAGTTGGTCATGATGTATAATCTTCTTGATGTTTTGCTGCATTCTATTTGCCAGTATTTTATTGAGAATCTTTGCATCAATGTTCATTAGTGAGATTGGCCTATTGTTGTCCTTTTTGGTTGGGTCTTTCTCTAGTTTTGGTATGAGAATGATACTTGCCTCCAGGAATGATTTAGGGAGGATTGCTTTCTTCTCAATTTCATTGAAGAGTTTAAGGAGTATTGGCATCAAATCTTCTCTAAATTTCTTGTAGAATTCTGCTGTGAATCCATCAGGACCTGATCTTTTTTTTTGTTCGTAAGTTTTTAAATACGTTTTCAATTTCAATAGCTGATATTGGGTTGTTCAAAATTGCTATATCTTCTTGGTTGAGCTTTGGTAGCACATATGTTTCTAGAAATCTGTCCATTTCCTTTGTGTTTTCCACTCTATTTGTGTAGAGATTTTCAAGTAGGTATTCATAATCTTTTGAATTTTCCTTGGGATCTGTATTAATTTCCCCCTTTTCAGTTCTTTTTGCATGAATTTGGGTTTTTTTCTTTCTTTCTCTTGATAAGGTTAGCTAGGGGGTTGTCAATTTTGTTTATTTTCTCAAAGAACAAGCTTTTTGATTTATTAATTCTTTGTATTGTTTTTAGTTTCAATTGCATTGATTTCTGCTCTAATCTTTACAATTTCCTCTCTTCTATGAGCTTTGGGTTTAGCTTGCTCTTCTTTTTCTAGAAGCTTGAGGTGGAGCATTAGGTTGTTTATTTATGCTCATTCTGTTTTCTTGATGTGACAATTTATTGCTATATATTTCTCTCTTAAGACCGCTTTCATTGCATCCCGTAGATTACAGTATGTTGTTTCTGGGTTTTCATTGAATTGTAGGTATTGCTTTATTTCTTCTTTAATTTTGTCTTTAGCCCACTGGTTGTTCAAAAGGTTGTTATTTAATTTCCATGTATTTATGTAGGTTTTGCAATTTCTTTTGCCATTAATTTCCAACTTCAGTGTGCTATGGTCAGATATTATGCATGGGATGATTTCAATACCTTTGCATTTACTTAAGAATATTTTATGGGATAATATATGGTCTATTTTGGAGAATGCCCCATGTGCTGCTGAGAAGAATGTGTATTCTGATGTGGTTGGGTGGAACATTGTAAACGTCTACTAAGTCCAATTGCTCACAGGTATGATTCAGTTCTGTTATTTCTTTGCTGACTTTTTGTCTAGTTGATCTATCTCTTTGTGACAATGGGCTGTTAAGATCCCCTGTTAAAATTGTGTTCTTGTGTATTTGGTTTTTCATGTCCATTAGTATCTGTCTTACATAGTTGGGAGTGCCTGTATTTGGTGCATATATACTTAAAATTTTAGGTCTTCCTCTTGAATTTTTCCACTAATGAGTATGTAGTGACCTTCTTTATCTGTTTTAATCATTTTAGTTTTGAAGTTCACATTGTCTGTAATTAGAATAGTTACCCTTGCTTTTTTCTGGGGTCCTGTTGGAAGGAATACTGTTTTCCATCCCTTGACTTTTAATCTATGAGTTTCCTTTTGGGTCAGATGTGTTTCTTATATACAGCATATTGTGAGATTGTGATATTCTTGATCCATTCTGTCAGTCTATTTCTTTTTATAGGTGAATTGAGGCCATTTACATTTTTGAATATCACTGATATGTACTGGCTTGACTTTGCTATGTTATGTTCTTCTTGTTTGTTTCTTGCTTTTCCCCTTATTGCTTATCCTACCTCGTGGTTTCTTTCTGTTGTTGTTTTGGGGATTGTGGTCATTTTTATCTCTGTGTAGTATATCTTTCAGTGCCCTTTCTAGGGTTGGTTTGTTGGACATGAATTTCTTCAGTTGTTCTTTGTCATGGAAGTAATTTTTTCTCCATTAAATTTGAATGAAAGTTTTGCTGGGTACATCAATCTGGGCTGAAATACCTCACTCCAAACTCTTCTTGACTCAAGGTTTTGTGCTGAAAAGTCTGCTGTGATTCTAATGGGCTTTCCTTAGTAGGTAAGTTGTGTCTTTTCTCTAACAGCTTTTAGTACTCTGTTTTTATGCTGCATGTTTGAGATCTTAATTATTGTGTATCTGGTTGTGGATTTGTGTTGATTATGACTGTTTGACATTCTATATGCCCCACTTATCTGCATATCAGATTCTTTCCCCATGTTTGGGAAATTTTCTTCTATTACTTCTGTGAATATTTTGTCTACATCATTTGCATTGACTCTTGCCTCTTCACTGATGTGTATCAATCCTATATTTTTTCTCTTGGCATCATCTTGAAGCTGTTCAATTGTCATTTCATGCTGTTTTGTTATTTTTAAAAGTTCTATCCTTTCATGATCACTAATTGAAATCCTGTCCTCAAGGCCCGAAATCCTATCCTCAGCTTCATTTAAGCAGTTTTGCAAGCTTTGCATAGAATTTTTTGTTTCTTAGATGTCTCTTTCAGTTTGTTTCATGAATTCCACATGTTTTCTATATTGTTTATTCAAGGTTTCAATCAGTTTCCCATGCTCCTGTACTTTTTTCTTGATTTCTTCTTTAGCTGTGCTCAGCAACTCCTTTACTAAGGTTGTTAGTTCTGTCTTTACATGGGAGAGTACTTCTAATTTGATTTCCTCTATAGCCTCATGGAGTTGTTTTTATATTTTCCTCACTATCTCCTCAGAGATTCCTGGTGTGTTACTTTTGGGGTCCACTATTTCAATATCTCCTGCACTTGCTTCTGGTGGACTAAATGTTTAAGACTGTATTTTGCTTTTTTGTTTTGCCACTTTCACTCTGCCTGATGTCTTCTGTGTGTAGGAGGGGGTCACCCACACTCTTTTCAGACTCACCAAGTTCTTACAGTTTGTTGGAGGAGGCTTTACTAATGTCCCTATTTACACACTGTACAGCTCTATTTTAGGGACATACACACCACACTGGCACAGTTAATCCACTGTAGTCCAAGGTTCACTGCCTGGGAGCTAAGTTCCAAGTTTTTTCCATGTGCTGGAATTCCACCAGAGTGTGGGGTCAGTGCCCGAGGCTGGAATTTGGGTCCCCCCCTCACTGCTTGGAATTTGCTGGGTGTGGCCTGGTTGGGCCACTGTCCCTGTGTGCAACCTGGGGTGGTCTGGGACACAGCTTGTGGTCTTACCGCCTGGGAGCAGGCTCAAAGTCCCTTTCTTTGCCCTGGGATTCTGCCATAGCATGTGGTCAGGGCCCAAAGCTGGAATCTGGGTCCAGCTGGCTGCTTGGTGATCACTGGGTGTGGCCCGGTTGGGCCCCCATCCCTGTGTTTGGCCCTGGGTGGTCTGGGATGCAGCACATGGTCTTACCCCCTAGGAGCAGGCTCAAAGTCCACCCACCTGGGTATTTTAATAAGTGACTAAAAGTTTAATGAGCCACATAAATTCTCACTATATTCCCAGTAAAGTTGCAACTTCAAATTGTTATTTTCACAGCACTGCAACACTATTGGAAGGTACAGACAATAATTTTTCTTCTTCCTTTCTATTTTTGTTTGTTGCCTAGCATTTCTGGTCTAATGAAAGAAATTACTAAAAATTTTCTAAGAAACATAAAAACATTTTTACATAGGAAGCCAAGAAGTAGTCTAGGAAGAGTAAAATGAACAAACTACTGAATCTTGACATGGAAGATGGAATATGTTTGTAATTCGAAGTGACCAAATATACTTGAAAATATAGAAAGTAAGTTATTCAAAAGTATGATATTTCTAGGCAAGTGACAGACTCAATTCCAGACACTAATTTTTGCTAGAGAAGCCAAGTTTATACACTGCACAAATTCTAACTGGCTCAGTCATGCTGAAATCATGAGGTTACTGCTTATGCCTGTAAATGAAAGAGCTCAGATATATAAGATTCTAGGGCTGAACAGTACAAGAGGCATGGGAGATCACAGCAGAAAAGAAAAACAGGAGCTCCTTGTTGCCTACAGTCTGAGATGAATTTAGAGCAGCAACGATAGTTCACGAGTTTTTACTGAATGACACTTTAGAAGACAGCGACAGCATTGTGCTACTAGATTATGTTGAAGCTGTAAAAAGATTGTTATCTCAAAAGAGATGGCTTGCATAGTTCAAGTTGCCTAATTTATCTATTAAAATAAATGCAATTTTACTTTTATATCCAGGATAACAAAACAGATGCATGCATCCTACATTCATAAAAGAACAATATATACGTAGGGTTAAAGTGAGGCATTGGACAAGGAGTCTGAATTTAGATTTTGTTCCTACTCTGAGCCAGGATGTGCCACAGTTCAATGATCTGCAGCACTATCATCAATACCTGAGAACAGAAACCTCCAAAGCAGAGGTGTTTGCTTCGATCTGTGTGCAAGATTTATCTCTATTTCTAAATAAAAATTAGAGAAGCTAAAATGTTATGTGAACTCTCATAGGAAGGAGGTGGTAAACCATTAACCACAAAATTTTTGGATGGGTATTTTTAAAAGTACATAATATTTTTGGAGGGCAGATTTAATATTTCTCTACATTTCATCAGTTACTATTCTCTATTTCTTGGAGGGAAACATGTTTATAAGTTTACAATTTGATTATTTAGACCATAAAATGTAGATATATAACTAATAGAGTTATGCCTTAAACCAGGGTAAGTGTAGCAAGAAACTTCTGTATTTTATTTCTTTATTTGGTACTAGTAATTGAACTCATGGCCTCACACTTGCCAAGCAGGCACTGTGCTGCTAAGCTAGATCCCTGGCCCAAGACACCTCTTTATGATAAAGGAAAATGAAGTTCAAAAATAGTTCTGACCAATGCAACTCACCAACAGTTCTCAGCTTGCCTTAAGAGAATTCGGTTTTCAATGGGCTCATACTCCACTGAATGAAAACATTTCAAAGGTTACTTCTAGCTTAGCACAGTCAGCCCCAGTGCACTGCATGCTGCTGCGGTGGCAGCAAAGCTAAGACAGCCGTTCCCACTGAAATGAGGATAGAGGCTAGAGGTTCAAAGCAGTCAACTAAATGTCATTTCCACATGTGTAGAGTAAAATGAATTTTAAACAAACAAAAAAACTTCAACAAAAATAGCCATTTTTATATGTTTATGTGATAACAAATACGTCTGTTTGGAATCAACAGCTCATACCCCAAATAAAATTTTCTCATTATTCTCTGACTCTTCATGCCTTGAAGAACTGTTCAGTACTGCCTCGATGCAAAACCATCCAGCCATGGGAAGGCACTCAATTACATCTCCTCTGTTGCACAGTGAATTTCCTGGAAGATGTGAACTCTCTTGCTTCCAGTGCTTAATAGACTAACGTTAAAGCTGTGTTTCAATCACTGGATGACCTCAAATGCTCTACTCTTCTTACCTGCTTGACATTTCCCTTTGTCAGTCATCTTTTCTTCCTCCTTCTCCTTTGCCTATAATTCTTATACCTCAAGATTCCAACTTACACAGACCCTTCATTTCTTCCATATATGAGGTACTTTGTCACTATCATCTATAATTTCCTTTATTTTATTATTACTTGTTTACAGTGCACAATAATTACACTCATAGTGGGAAGTTGTGTGTTCACAACACAACTAACATCTTTTATTTCTCTCCTTCCTCTCCTCTCCTGTCCACATCCCTCCATTTTTTGGGTCCCTTCTGTTCTGCAAAACATCCATCTCCCTGTTGCCCATTATCTTTCATTTTATTCCATAAATTATTTATATTTTGGGTTTCTCATGTGAAAGAAATTATATGATATTTACATTTGTATCTCTTATTTGTTTCACTTAACATCATTGTCTCAAGGTGCATCTGTCGACCCAAAACTATCCTTCTTTATGACAGAATAGTACTCCATTGTATGTAAATACCACATTTTCTTTACCCATTTTCTTGTCAGTGGGCAAATAGGTCACTTCTAATATTTAGCTATTATGAATTGTGTTGCTATAAATATGAGTAAGCATGTATCATTGTAATAAGATGCCTTGAACTCTTTTTGGGAACCTGTATCAAATGGAATAGCTATAGCAAATGAAATTTCTTGTTTTGGTTTTTAGAGGAAGTTCCATACTAATTTCCATGGTGATTGTACTAGTTTATATTCCCATGAACAATGTAGAAATGTTCCTTTTCTCCCCAGCCTTGTCAACATTTGTTATTTGACTTCCTGATGATAACCATTCTTTCTGAGGTAATATGAAATCTCAGTTTTTTTTATTTGCATTTCTCTAATGACCAGAGATGTTGAATATTTTTTCATGTGTTTATTGGCTATTTGTACTTCTTTGGTGAAGTGTCTATTCATTTCATTACCCACTTTTTACTGGGTCTAATTTTTTTTTAGTTTCTTATATATTCTAGATAATCTGTCTAAGAAATAAATGGCAAGTTTTTTCCCATCTGTAGGTTCATTCTATTGGATGTTTCATTTGCCATGCAGAAGCTTTTAAATTTGATATGGTCCCATTTGTTAATTCTTGATATTATTTCTTGAGATTCTGTTTGGAAAGTCCTTGCCAATGTCTATGTCTTCAGGAGTTTGTTTTATCTTGCAGCTGATTAAGTGCTTTTGTTTTAACATTTGGATCTTAGATCTATTTTGATTTTAGATTAATACATGGTAAGAGATATGGATCTGACTTCAATCTTCCACATGTGGATAGCTGAAAAAGGTGATATTTATCCATAATTATGAATCAAATTTGAAATGTCATTTCTTCTAAGAGATATTTCCAAATCTGCGTCAGACAAATATTCAACTCTTACTTAACCTATATGATTAAGGAATTTCTTCAAAGCTGAAGAAAATTTATACAGTTCAAAAATCATTGAACAAGCAAAAAACAGGCACTGAAAATGAATCCCAACAAGTAAATATTTAATTTTGTTTGATAACCAGCTTCTAGAAGTTTCTGCATTCCAATTTCTTCTCCTTCGACTCACTCTTCAGTCATGTTTCTATTTTATTTAAAGTGGAATAAAATTGTAATACAAGCACACTCAAGATGGGAAAAAAATACCTGAATTTCTTATAAATATTAAGAATCAAATTTAAAGACACAGTAATAAAAAAGTTTTTTCCTGGCATTGAGTAAAATATAAACTTACCACTTTGCTGTACTCATTAAGATAAGTACAAACATATCAACTGTTTTGAATGGAGTGACTTGGTAATTAATACCAAATTAATTTACTCATCAAGATGAAATGAGAAAATTTATTCTTGCAGAGGTAATATTCTTTAGTTTAATTAGACTGTTTTCTCAATATTATACACATTATTTGAAATTGGAATTGGACCTGATTTTATTCTATATAGAGAGGAAAACAGAGAACAGGACATGAGCTAATGGAGCCAGTAGATAACAGCTCAATTGAATAGAAAGGAAATGACCTGAGCTGAGGAGTCATAAGACAGACTAAAATATGCTGGGGAAATAGGTTCAGCGATTCTGTCTTATGGCCAGGAAGACCTCAAATAGATACTGGGATGCAATGATGAGATCAGAAGAAAGAAGGAAAATCCTAGCAAATAAGTGGAGATGTAATTTTAGGGAACTTAGAAGCGCATTGAGGATACATGCCTAAGATGGAATATATTGCTCTTTGTATTCATTTCTGTTCATAACTCAGATATATTTACTAGATGTGGGATGGAGGGGCAAAGCCTAACATTAACATTTATAGATGTGTGATACCTCCTTCTTTCTGCTCAGGATTCTCTGGTGATTAGGAATGAATTCCCATCTCATTAGCAATATCTTTCCTTTTTGTCTGAGGAAATATTGAAAATATTTGTCCCAAAGAAAATCACTGGTTAAGGTAGAACCTTGGTGCTGGTTAAGTATATTAACTACCTTAGACCATGAAGGGGTAGTTCTGATATGAATTCTACATAGTTCTTCAAATGCTTTTCAAGGAATTGACTGTATTTTAATAAGTAACCTGCTTGTTAACGCACCATTTGTCTGCTTTTCTCCATTCTTCTCTCACTTGCTCATCGCCTCCAGTACGCTTCCAAGGGTGACATCTCAAATAAACACAAACCCTATTATTATGTGGTTTAGACTTCAAGTATTCAAATGACACTTTTAATGTAATTATTGCTCTGAGATGGGTAGTGATTTATTTTGATCATTTTTATGATTGAAAAAGGCTACTTTAACAATTTGGGGGGCAGATGGATGTGGCATATATCTGCTCTCAAAAAATAAGTTTCTAATGTTTTACCTTCTAATCTCCACATATCATCAATAGAGATATAAATGTTAGCTTCACATAGGATCAGTGAAAACTTATCAATGCTTTGATAACTAGATGAGTCTAATAATATCCTTCTAAGAGTTTTGCACATATGATATTATAGTCCAACAATTTTGAATTTAAACATTTGATTTAAACAACAAAAGCTGAAATAGAGCATACAATGAGTCTAAAGTAACATTGGACATTTAACTATTCTATTTGTTTCTGAAATTATGTGGCTTTTAAATAGACCCTGTCATCTATTAACACTATTTTTACATAATTCTTGACTGGCTTATTGGAAATAATTAGAAATTTTTGGCTTATTAGAACTACAATATGCAGCTATATTCTTATCACAACTAAAATTTTGATTTCTTTAGTTTATAGTTTTTTACTCACATAGAATTATTCATTAGTAGGATTAAATATCTTATAAGCATTGGAAGTAAAAACTTTACACTACCTAAAATCCATTGGTTGCTTTCTAAAATTCTTCATTGCCCATAATTCTGTTTTAAATGGGTTCACTCCAATTTCCTTTGGCAAGGATGGATGATCCGGTAAAATGTAACTCTACACCATTTTGAATTGTAGTTTTCTTACATGAACATGTACTCTTAGAAAATGCTAAGGAAGCTGGGTGTGGTGGCTCACGCCTGTAATCCCAGCCCTCGGGAGGCTGAGGCAGGAGGATCGTTGGGAATTTGAGACCAGTCTGGGCTACAAAGTGAGCTCAAGGACAACCTGAACTGCATAGCAAGACCCTGTCTCAAAAAGACAAAAAGAAAAAAGACTAAAAAAATTAAAATGCTAAGGAATGATACTGAGGAGTAATGCATGAAAACTAAAGAAAGTGTATAAGAGGTAATGGATGATAATAGTCTTTTAATGTTTTACAAAATTACAGATTAGCAAAATCTGAATCACCTTTATGTTATATCCATGTAGTGCACTGAATCCTGTTTTAGAAATTATCAAGATGTGTGAAATTGCAGTTCTTCAGAAGTTATGATGGAATGTACATTTTAAATGTAAGAATGTATTGATGAGTATGCCCACGGATAGTCATAGAAAGTATTTTGAAACTCAAATTACTGATTTTAACACTGCAAGTTGTTTCATCTGTCATAAGCCAAGTCGTGATTTATTTCTAATGTACTTTGCAAAACTCAATAAAGACAACTTATTTTCTTGCAGAATAGATATTTTAAAAAAACAAGTATAGTCTATAATCAAAGATAAGGTAAGAATGCATCTTTGGAAATTTTAAAAATAATGGTAGAGACAAATAAAAATTCCAACTGAGATGGTGTGAAAGCTAAAAGAGACCCCAAAACCCCACAATATTTGACATTTCAAAACAATGCAGTTTTAATTACTAGTGCCATTTTCAGGCATCTATTTTTACATTTGCAAGTTTGACTAAGAATATTGTACCTTTTCTTGTCCTGACTTATATATTATAAACAGTGATAATACAATGACAGGGAAAGGAAATACTTCTTAAAATAACTTACAAATGAAAGTTTGGGGCTTGCAATTGTAAGATTTATATTTCTTCTACAAGGTAGATAGATTTTTATATTCCATTTTATACTATGAATTTGCATTTCTAGTTCAAGGTCAAAGCTGACCACTTATGATGTACTCTCAATGATCATCAGCCATTTGTTTACTGAACAAAATTTTTGAGCACGTACTTCATACAAGAAATTTTTTGAACTATGTGGATACTGTAAATAGCTAAACAGACAAACTCTCTGTATTCTTGGATGTTCATTCTAGTGAAAAGAGATACATCAACAAATATATATTAGGTGAAGATGAAAACTATGACTTAAACTAGAATAAAGATGACGGGACACAGGCCAAACTGGTGGGAACTTGACAGCAGATCTATTTGGTGGCACAGGAAGACCACATGATGCCACCAAACGTTGTTTTGTTTTATTTTAGTAATTTAATTTTCTTTTACTTTTTATGGCTTTAGTTATTTTACAATTTTTTTTAATAAACTAAATTTTATTACTCAAATAGCTTTTACCCAATATAATGTATTAAATAAGTGATTTCTTAATTTACCTGTTAAATTCCAAATTTTAGCACTTAGAAATGTGCTTCTGCATTTTCTTTTATATCCTCAAATATATATGTATGTTTTGCTTTAAAAACATACTCAATAACTGTAATGAGGGGCTGAGGATTTAGCTCAGTGGTATAAGTACCTACCTAGCAAGCACAAGGTCTTGAGTTCGATCCCCGGTACCAGAAAAAAAAAAACTCTAATGTTACTAAGAATAAAGCTCAGCAGCAGCACCTGCCTGGCAAGCATGAGGTCATGAGTTTGATCCCCAGTACCAAAAAAATAATTAATTAATTAATTAATTAATTTTGAAAACTGTACTGTTATACCACAATTTTATTTCTAGTCAAAAAATATCAATTAAATACATAAATGTTAAATAGCATTTTTTTCTTTCAAGTGAACCTGATAAGATCTTCAAATTCCACAAACTTAGTAAGATTACAATTACACTAAATTTATTTATTAATTAGAAAAATATAATGAATATATGGTGATATAGCCTTTTTAATTCATAGTTAGAATTTTGGTGCTATTTCCTCTTCCAAAATCAGGTGGAACTGGTGATTATAAGGATGTGACTAGCCTATAAATACTGAATGTATCTGTACGTTTATACATAAATACATAGTCACATGCATACAAATACATAATTTGTATAATAATAACACTAAATTTGTTTGAAAATACATGAAATAAGGTGACATTCTAGCTCTTGTTTTAGTACAAAAACATTACAAAAGCTTTATCTTTTTTATTATTATCTACAAGGGCTTTTTTTTTACTTAAAGTATACAGAAGTATTGTATTTACCCTTCTGAATGTGAAAATTTTTTAACTTTTTCCAGCTCTGAGTTGTTTATTTTCTTTTCCTACCCCTTTTTCATGTGAGTTGCTCTTTCTTTTTATAATCTATTAGATATATTTTTGGATATAATATTTATATCTGTTGTGATGGTTTATGTTTAGATGTCACCCCAAAGCCTCAAGTGATCATAGGTAGGGCTTTTTTAGACATGGCTGCATCTAGATTGTGTGATGCTGGAATTGATTTATGGTGCAGTGCTAGACTCAAGGGCACTAGGATTAAGTTTGTGAGTACTACCCACCCTGAGTCAGCTGGATAAGGTGAAAAGTTTCCTTGCTTGTTTTGCTACCTTCTGCCCACCTTGAACTGTTTCTCCTCTGCAAAGCCTTTCTGCCAAGTCATCCTATCTTGGAGCCACCTGATGAACTGAAATCACTACCAATTATGAGATAAATAAACCCCTTTACTTATGGATGTTGGGTATTTTGTCTCAGCAATGAGAAAAGTGTCTGATACATCTGTTAACTTTTCTGTCACTATATTAGTCTTTGTCTCTTTTTTCACTGCTTCCTGAGGTAATTCTTGGCTTTTCCTTCTGGTTCACTGTCTTCATCTCTGTCCTTTCTACTAATTATTTCATCCAGTAAAGTTAATTTAATTATAGTAGTCATGCAGTTTTACAGTACTTTTTATTTTTGTTAGTGATTTTGGTATAAAACTCTGTAAAATATCTTGATGGATGTTAGTCAAATACACACACACACACACACACACACACACCAAAAAGTTTTCTTTATTCTCTATTAATTCTTTTCCTTGGTGAGTTATTCTGGGTTTTACTTATTTATTGGGTTTGTTTGCTTGTTTGTTTGTCTGTTCTAATTTGGTAGTTTTTTTCATTGCTATAAACATTCTTGTTTGACTGTACTTATCTGAAGCTGAAAAGCCAGAATAATTATTGATAACTGGAATTTATTTCCTCTTTCCAACTAAGTATTCCTAATGCTCTGCCCTATCCTTCATGAGGGACCTGCCGCCAATTCTGAGACAAAACAGTATCAAGAACTTCAGGAGAAATCTTTATCTATCTGTTTTTGGACAACTTCATCCTGACTCCAGGACTGTTTATCCTCCCTTCCTGTCACCTAAAACCAACACCACTATTTGGGATTTTAATTTAGGGTCTGATACACTTCTTAAGCAAGCATGTTAATATTGTTTGGAACTTAATATCATGGCTTTATTACAGATGACACTGCATAGATGAAAAGCTTGATAGCCACAAAGAAGCAGAGGCTGGTACAGATCTGGCCAAGTGCCTTAAGCACATATACTTACTTTCTCAGATGAGCACTTCAGACCTGCTGCTCTTTGTATTTGCTGATCTCATGGCTTTTCTGAGTCCTTTGAAGAAGCTCAGATGCCCCATTGCAATCCATTCTGATGTTAGTGTCTTTCATATCTAGGTTTGTTTCACAGTATATAATATACAACTCAATGAACACAGCTAAGTACTGTTTTAAAGGTGAAAACATGAGTGTTGAGCCAATTCTACTCCATTTTATTTTCATTTCTACTCTTTACAGTGTTTCAAACCCATGTTACTTTTATCCCTCTGGCATTTTTTAAATTTCTTTCTCCTATTGCTGCTACACTTACTTTCCCATCTGTATTTCTGTATTTTACTGTGTGTTTATGTATTCATAGATTTTATGCAATGTTTTCTTGTGGTTTCTTAAATTTTTAATATTTATATCATCTCCACTAACCATAATTTTAAAAGTTTTCTTTTTGAGAGTATAATTTGAGAGTACATAGCTCATTCATTTTAACCATGCAACACTTTTCAGTGTGATTAAGACCCCAATTAACTATATCATTCATGGTTTTTGTACAAATCTGCAAGCCTTAAGAAGTTTTTTTTTTTTTTAATTTTCATGCTTCTGCAAGAGTTATTGTTATTATTCATCAATCCTCACATTTTGGTCTAGGAACCCTGGAATACCCAAGATTGTTAAAGGGATAGAAGGGAAAAATACTTTTGTAATACTAAAAATTATTTGGCTTTCACTTGCACCATTGTGTGCTACACTTAGATGATTTGCATATCTCAGTGAAACAATATTTTGCAAATGTCCAATAAATGAAGTTAAACAATTATGCCTGTAATCTCAGCATCTGGGAGGCTGAGGAAGAAGGATTTCCATGAGTTTGAAGACAGTCTGAAGTACATAGCAAGATTTTGTCTCAAAATAAAATAAAATACATTGTTTTTATGTGCTGGCTGTTGTGAATAATTCTGAATGAACAAGTGAATGTATACATGTCTTTAACATAATTATTGCAAGTCCTTTGGATATAATGTTCATAAGGAGTTTGTTGGGTCAGTGGATACAAGGTTCAACTAGATAAGAAGAACGAATTGTGGTATTCTGTTGCACAGTAGAGTGGCATGATTAATAAAAATGTATTTTATAATTTTATATTATATAATTATATAAGAAGATTTTAAATATCCTCACTCCAAAGAAATGATTAATACTGGTGTGATGGATATGCTAATTTGTCAATTTAATCATTCAATAATATATACATGTATTGAAACATCACATTGTTGCCAAAAAATATGCAATTATTACCTGTCGATTAAATTTTAAAAATAAAATAATTGATTTTAAAGTAAGAATAATAAATATTTATTCACATGGCTACAGATTCCACATTATAAGGAAATATTTTTAAGTTAGTATTTATTGTTTTAATACATAATAAAGATAAAGACCCTTAATTATTAAAATTCTCTTCCTTATGAAAATACATAATTGTGAGACCAGATTTCCATTTCAACCAAAACAACATATTGAATCAGAATGAATGCAAAAACAGATATGCAATTACCATCTTCTATTAACCTTGAAAACAATTCTAGTCTTCTCATAAATTTACTTTGTTTTTAAAAACATCATTATTGTTCATAGAATATGTTACTTTAAAATGAATGCATTTCTATATTATTTTAAAATAAATTTTTAAACACAGCTTGTCAGAATTACTTCCCATGTGTTAAATGTTGACATGTATAATTCACAAAAATAAATAATTCACATAAAATTAATCTTTGAGTTCTTCAATAGTGTTTTTTTATTTTTAAAGTGTTCTGAGACATAAAAAATAGGATATATACTGGCAGAAAAAAGTGATGCAATATGAGACATGTATCAAATGTAGCAGATAGTGAAAAATCATTTCTTCAGTGGTATTCTTTCTTTTTTCTGTCCATTTGTGACAATACTATTTTACCAAACATATTGCCACCAGCAGTTTAAAAAGATCATTTTTCCCCTATTTTTACTGGGAAATTTTATTTCATTTTTCAATACGGTGGATAAGAAGTGACATCTAATTGTTTTACATTTTGCCTTACTGCCTATGAGAAAGTTTTTATTGTATTTTAGCCAAGATATAAAGTGTAAGGTTATAATGGCCTGGTTTACCTTATGAATGTCATGTACTGCTTATTTGACTTCTCAAAGCATAGATTTTCCTTCTATCATTTCCATACACTCAAGCTCAAAAAAATGTTTCCAAAAAATGTGGTAATAAAGAGTTTTAGATGAGAGCAGGAGATGGTTTTGTGGATATGTGTCAGCATGATTGGATTATGCATAACCCTATTTTCCCTAAATAGCCTAGATAATGCAAGATTAGCTGCATGTCCTCACTGAAGTGATGCTTTGGCTTTTCTATGGAAACTAAGTAGGTCAGACCACATTATTAGAAAAAGCAATATAATATAGAGAAAATAGCATAGTCTGCAGATATTGGAAACCTGTTTCTGGCTCCATTCCTCAAATTTTGAAAGCTAGTGCTAAGAACAAAATAACTATTTTACAATTTAAAGCTGTTAAAATGAATTGAGTGCATTTTATTAGAAGAAAAACAATAAAAGTTTCAGAATAAGATAAGTTGAGATAAAAGTAATATGTTTAACAGAGTTATCTGCTGGTTTCTAAATGTGAAGAAAACTTGCAATGAATGAAAAACTGAAGCACATCTAATAATTTTTAAAGTTGCAAACATGGCATACAAGCTAAATAAAATATGAAATTTAGTACATGAAAATAATAAGTAATGATCAGAGGATGAATTTAAAAGGATTTCTGGAAAGAATACTTATTGAAGTAAATAAAAGTGAAAATTTTCTAAGAACTATAGTAAACAAAAGTTATTTATGTAATATATAATTATTAAAATGAAATATTATATCCACCTTTTGATTATATTCACCTTAAAATTTAAGAAATGAAAAAAATTGTCTCATCAAAGTTTATTCACCCTCAGTATTTGGCTGGCAGATGAGAGAAAGGCATGAGTGTACAGGTATATACACAGTTTAATTTTTAAAGATAATTATTTTCCTACTAGAATTACAAATCAATGTCAAAGGAAATTTCAGGACTGACTCAATCTTCCTTCTTGGTACTAGTTAAGACAGTTTAATTCATGTCCTTATAGATATATTAAAATAACAACTTATTTTCCACTTTTGCATTGTCATGGTATACATAGGATTTGATTCCATATGTATTAAAAATACAGTATTTAAATCATTTAAAAGAATGAAAGCAAAAGCCCTTAAAAGATAACAGTGGAAGTTGCATTATTAAAATATAATTCAAAATACAATTTGTTTACTACAAACATACAGGGAAAGTGACAAAGATAAAAGTTCATTTGGCTTTAAGTAATCTATAAAAATTAAATCATCATCACTTTGTAGCCAAAGTGTAGAGAGCACTCTATTTTTAGTCCTTTTAAAATTTTCATTCATGAAAATTAAGATTAGCAGAATTCTGAGATGAGATGAGATGAGATGACAGACATTCTATCTTTATTCCATATCCCAATTTTCCTCCTTCTCTTCCTTTGATTGTGTGTGCCCATAGAAAAGTGCCCTGCAATGCAGAAGATGAGGATTCAACCGATTAAGCCCTGTCAAAAACTGAAAGCCTTTGTTCCAATTATGTCAGTATCCACTGGATCTAATAGCTAAAAATACCACTAAATCTCTTACTGTCACTTGGTTTTTCCACCATTAACACAATATTTAAAACCAATTACTTGTGTGACTGACTTAACATTACTCATACACCATCATATGTGCACACAGGCACATTTTTAAATTAACCTGGATAAGGGAACAAAGAGCCTCCAAGATTATTAACATGAGCCTCAAAAAATATTTTAAAATGTAATGAACAATATAAATGAATGAAGTGTTATATGTTTTAAATTAAAATGTAAACATCATAATAATGTCAACTTAAGGTACTAATGATTTTGTACTAAAACAACTGTAATAAGAAGTAAGAACTGTAGGTAAGAGAATTTCAAATAGTATCCTACATTTGTAACTCCATTCCAAGATTAAATTAGCCCACTCTTTTGTTTCTTCTGCCCCTAAGACAAAACAAAACAATTCACACAATTAGATTCAAAGAAATGAAAAAGGAAAATAAAAATAATTCCATAGAACAAGTAGAAGACATGAAAGCTATTGCTAATCCACTAAAGCACTGAATAAGTTCTGGAAAAGGTGACTGAGAGGTCAAATTGATGGAATAAATCTGTCACTTTAGGCATACCATAAAACTCTCTAAACAGAAAAAGTTTTATGTTGTCCAAATTGGCCTTGAACTCATGGTAATCCTCTTGCCTCAACCTCCTGAGTGCTGGGATCTATAGCAGAGAAAAGTTTAAATGAGAAATAGCCACAAATGTTTAATGGCCAATCTCAGATATGCTAGAGTTAAATGACCATTAGTGGTCAACAGTAAAAATGAAGGCATGTTAAATTTTCCAGAAAGACTTTACACAGTGTGTGTTAAATATACCTGGTAATTTTTCCCTACGGTAGGTAAGTAAGGCATGAAATAGCCAAGATAGAAATGGAATAGTATTTTATTTGGATTCAGGGTGTCTCAACAATGAAAAAAGTCTATCTGGGATAGTACAACAGTGAAATCCTCAATGATGCCATTATAAGTGCTTCTATAATTTCCCATTTGTCCCAAAGTGCCACAACTAAATTCCCACCAGCAAATGTTGGCAAGATGGATGGGGTAGAGGGTTTAATATGGATTGAGAACGGACAGAAAGATGTTGGCAGGATGGATGGATTAGAGAGTTTGATGTGGATTGAGAGTGGACAGAGTTTAAAGAAACAACATGGACCCATCAGCTGAATAGCTACTGGCTAAAAGTACTAATCTGTTCAATCTCAGGACTAAGAATGAAAGCTCACTCTCAGTCAGTGTTTACTTGCTATGGTACAAGGGGAACTTTGCTCAAAGATTCCCACCAACTCTTTAATATTCCAAGAGGCATCCTCAGTATATTAAAGAAAAAATTAATCAAAAATTTAGCTAACAGAGTCTACCCTACTTCATAATATTCATCAACACAACTCTTGAATTTGGTGCTGTTTGTAGGAATCCTTGAGATAGTGTCACCTTGTGTGTAGCAAAGTATGCATCAGCACAAAATTAAGCATAAAAGCAAAAGCTAAACTATTTTTCTAAAAATATATACTTTTAAAACTCCAGTTGTATTGTCAATGAGATTCAAGAGCAAGTAGCATCCATCTGATCACATTTATCCACAAAAAGAGTAGGATGAATCCCAAAGGGCAGAACTGGTTGGTAAGAGTATGACAGACTGATTCCAAAGTGATTTCTATTCCACATTCTGATCAACAGCAAAGACTCTCATTTTTCCATCTTCACCACCATTTGGCATCTCTGTATTTTGGATTTTGGCCCTTTTAATATGTCCATAGTAGTGTTATGCTTGATGCATTGTGTCACTTTGAGAAGTTTATAAGTTTAAATAATTCACGAGTTCTACATCCTAGGGTGTAGAGGACATGCCTGAGATGGCTGTTTATACTCTAGAATATTGTAATGGTTCACTGCGTCAACTTGAGAAGTTAGAAGTTGAACTAAGTGACTCAAAAGGGTAAACACCCTGAATCTGTGCAAGAGGAGGGCACAGAGATTGTGTGAGTGGTACAGCCACCATAGGCAGGTAGCCTTCATACAATATAAGGGAGAAAAAGAGGCTTGCTCTCCCCATTTTTGTTACTTTTGCTATTTTCTGCCACCTTGAACTCTCGCCCTTCACTGTGCCACCCTGCCTTGGAGTCAGCTGATCAGGACTGAAACCTTCACAAAATGGAAGGAAATAAATCTTTCCTTCCTTAACTTGGGGTATCAGGTATTTTGTCTCAACAATAAGAAAAAAATAACTAACATAAGTGGTATCTATTGTTTTGTTTTACAATTCTGTAATAACCTATGATGTGGAGCATTCTTTGTGTGTATATTTTCTATTTGTATGTCTTTTTTGGTGTGGAGATTTGCTCATCCTTTAATTTATTTGCATGCTGTTGAGTTTTTGAAATATTTGCTTAGGAAAGCAACTCAAAGATTTAACTTTTGTTAAGAGCAATAGGAAAAAAGTAACATTTTAGCATTTTAGTAATATTTTAATGATATTTGATTGGTATAACATAATATTCAAGTATTTTAAAGGTACGCTTTAGTGATTCTTAATAAATATACACAATTGTGTATCAATTTTCACAATCAAGTTTTTTTGGTTTTGGTTGTGTTTGGGCTTTTATTTGTTTATTTGCTTGTTTGTGGTTTTGCTGTTTTGTTTTGTTTTTTAAGACAAGGTCTTACTGTGTCATTCAAACTGGTCTTAAGTTCACTACATAACCTAGGCTGACTCAACTCATAATGATCCTCCTGTTTTAGCCTCCCATACACTGGAATTACAGGCATGCACCACCACACTTGTCCCTCAATCCAGTTTTAAAACATTTCTGTAACCCAATAATTTCCTTTATGACATAGTGCAACTAAGCCTAGACTTCACGTTGGTCCTAGGTAACCAGTGATCCACTTACTGTCTCCTCTATTTCCTTTTTCTAGGGATTTCATATGGACTATATCTTAGTCACTCTTTTGTTTCTGACTTCTCTTATACAATGGATTTGAGGTTCATCCATATTGTCACATACATCAGTAAGTGTCCTTTCTTACAACTGATATAGTTCTTTTTGTTTATCTGTTCAGTTTTTGTTGCTATCGTTCCAGGAATCAAACTCAGGACTTTGCACTTGCCAAACAGGTGCTCATGCCACTGAGCTATAGCCCTGGTCAGATCTAGTCACTTTTGACAGACTTTCAAAATTTGATAAGTTTGGTCATCTGAGAAATGCAAATTAAAGTAGCACTAAGATTCCATCTCATTCCAGAAAGAATGACCATTAGCAACAAATCAAACAATAACAAATGCTGGAGGGGTTGTGGGGGCAAGGAACCCTTCTCCACTGTTGACCAGAGTGTGTACTGATATATCCAATTGTGGAAATCGTTGTAGAGATTCATCAAAAAAACTGGAATTAAAGGTCGCATTCAACCTAGCTATTCCCTTTCTGGGTATCTTCCCAGAAGAATTAGAAACAGCATACCACAGCAATATATGTGCATCAATGTTTACTGCGGCACAATTTGTAATAGCTAAATCTTGGAAACAATCCAAATGTGCCCATCAACCAATGGATTAAGAAGATTTGGCATTTTCATGTGATAGAGTACTATACTACTCAACTATAAAAAGGATAATTCAAGGCTTTTATAGGTAAATGGATGCAGCTAGAGACCATATTCAAATCTTGTAGTTCCATGTCCACCACCAAGGGTACTCTGGCAGGATATGAACTCCAAAGGGATTGGGGAGCACTATCTCTGCAACACTGCCTGTGGTTATAGCTCTCATGGTCTCTCTCTTGGGCCAACTTTGCTTATTCCTTGCATCATCCATGTTCCTGCCTTCTCCAGTCTTCTGTGGTCTCCACCGCACTGCTGGGTTCATACCCACAGCTTCACATGCTGCCCTCTCAGGGGCACACTGATTTGCCTGCCAGGCCTTCTTCTGAAATGTGGATGAAAGCCTTCCTGACTACACAATTCTTATATTCTTGTATTCTGCGTGCACCTAAAAAAGCCACCATCTGGAACATGCCAAAGTTTGCCTCCAGCTGGAGCCAGACTTCCTGCTCTGTTAGGTATAGAGATTGATCACTGGATTACTGAGCACTATGAACCCAATTCTGAGGAACAAATTTCCTGGGCTTTATTTTCAAACCAAAGTCTTTCACCTTTGCAATTTTGAGACTGCAAAGAGTAGAGTCCTGCTAGTTCTAATGCTGCTTTTGTGTCATCTTTACTATTGTCCTATTCCAAAGCACCTGGATTTTTAATGCCTATCAGTAACCAAGTTTTCCTCTGCTCCATCTTTACAGGCTACAACATTACTGGGCCTTTCTTTCTGACCAAACTCAAAACTTTTAAAATCATTCTGCTGGGTCATTTTCTCTTGATTTTCAAGGTAGAGCAATCTAAAATCCCCAATAGAAGCCATGTCACTACCTAAACATTAGACTGCCTTGAAATTTCTTCTGTCAGATTAGTTAAATCACTACCCTTAATCTCAATCTCCTGTGATATCTCTGTACATGAACAAAGTATGGATTTTTGGCTCTTGTTCCCAACTGAAACCTCCTGAGCCTGGTCTTTCTGAGATACATTGGCATTGTAATCTTCTGAGCCCTGTCCAAAATCACTCATTAAACTCAGTTCACAGCATTCTAGGGCTCCTTCTCCAGGTGGCATCTCCAAACCTTTCCAACACCTCCTGCAAGGCAGTTCCAAAGGAACCACAAGTTCTGGCAGTCACAGCAATGTCCTAACATCTAGTAGAAAATTTGTCTTATCTTCCTGTTGCTAGAACAAAATACTAGACACTCACAAGGTAAAGAAGGAAAGGTTTATTTCAATTCACAATGTGTAGAGGTTTTAGTCTATAACTGGCTGGTCCCAAGGTGGTATGCCAGAGAGGCATAGTAGAAGACAAGACGTACATGTCATGGCAGACAGGAAAAGCAAGTCCCCCTAGTTTTTTATTCTGTCCAGGCTACAAGCCTCTTGATAGGTGCCTCTCATACCCAGTGTGGGTCTTCCTTCTTCAGTAAATCCATTATCCATACTCTGAACTATGTGACACCAATCAGTAGACTAATCCAGTATCATACACTCATGATCCATCATTCCTAAAATCCTCACCTGTGAGTCCATGAGCTTTGGGAGGGCATCTAGATATGAGGCATAACAGATAATAAATTTGCCCATATACATTAGCATCATTAAATATAAAATAATACTCTTATCCTGCATTTCCTTATGAGCATTATATAAGATACTTTAGCAAACTCACTTCTTGCCTTCAAACTATTTCTCTCACACTTCCCACTCCCAACTCTGAGTCATATTCATTTTTATACTAATCTCTTAACTGAAAAGTAATTTATTTGAGATGACATTCAAGCATTTCATGTGAAATCATGCAGATAGCTTTAAGTTTAAAAAAATCTACTAAAGATCATACACATATTCTAGACTTTAAAACTTTCCATAACTAGCTAAACTGCATCTTCCTTTAATTTGTGTTCTCAACTCTAATAATACATTCTTTCTGAAAATCCATATGAGTTATATTTTAAACAACACTAGGATTTTTTTTTTTTTTGTCTATAACTGATCTGAAGTTCTGAACTGGGAGAAAAGTCCTTGACAGTGATCCAGAGGTTTTACCACTCTGTCCTTCAGCAAAGCAACCAGAACAGTCCTGACAAATGCTATCTCCAGATAGTTGCCTGCAGTTGAAAATGTGTCCACTAACACTTTAGATTCAAAGTCACAGTCATGGTCAACTGTTATCCACACTGTGAACTGGCAAACATGAATGAGGGCTACATAAGATAACTTCTTAGTATCTGATCCTTCTAAGGCTTTACTCAAGTCTGAAAGTGTAAAAAGAAATTAATTTTTTGTAAACAGACAAAGTCATTATAATTCTTTGTTTGAAAGCAAAAGAGGTTAGGCTACAGATGCTGCCTTGCTTGGTGTAAGCAGAGTGAGGTAAAAAGATTGGTATTTTCATCTCAGTAGCAGCTGTGGAGCATGGTGGGATGTTTCTATTTACATAGAGATTAGTTTAGTTATTCTGGAAGTTTTGGCACTGGGATCATAGCAGTGAGAAATCCAAGAAATTCATGACTATGAAGTAGAGAGATTCTTTGCCGTATTAGTTAATAGGACAAATGGAAGACAAAACTTTACAGAGCTTCTGAAACTTGATTTTTTAAAAAACTTGCTAATAACACCATGTGTTATAAAAGGAATCACAGTTTAAGGTAGAAAATACACATTTTAAAATTCAGAAATAGGATAACATTCTGTGTGTTCTTCCAAGAAGAAGGTAAAAACTTCATGGCAAATATGGAGAATATTTGGAATATGAAATCAATATCAAAGTTGATGTTTTGAAAATGCTGCTGTTTAAGTGGGAATGGATTAGTAAGTATATACATCACTATTGATCTGGTTACAAAAACAAATAGCAAGTTACTTTTATTGCTTCTCTTTACATAAGCCTGTAACTTTAAGAAATTTACCTGTTTTCTCACTTATAAAGAGCCACAGTATTTTTTCTAAAAGGCATCATCTTATCATGAGTTGCATCATTTTTCAGAACATCTATAAATGCTTCTCTTAGTGCACTATGCACGTGTCCCAAAAATCACAGATAGGCTCTCTAGGGACTCACCAAGGTAATAAAAGCTAAGAAAGTGACAAAGGTTGGTATTTTAAAATGAGAATTATTAAGCCAAAATTAAAACAACTACTTTGCATTATAAGAAATAAAATATTGTACCACATACTAATTAGGATATAGTCCATTCAAAGAAGAGCCTAGAGTGTCCATGTTAAACATGAATGAACCCTACTCCTCTAAAACTTGTGATTTGTGGAAGTGACCTGACCAGGACTGCGTTATGAAGAGGAACGCAAATGGGAGGTGGAAGCTTTCTGATGGAGGAGAAGGCATGGGGCCTGCCAAATGGGACTTTCCTTAAAGGAATTCATTCAAAGATGCAAAGTAAAAGAAATAAAGAGCCGGGGGGGGGGGAATGAGTGGATAAAGAGAGTATACAAAATATATACTTGTGAGTAGTTATTTAAAACATGTTAAAATGATGGAAAAAGTACACAATCAGTAAATTCAAAGCTATTGCATGATGGGTAAATGTTATGGATTAAAAACTAATGGTCAACTTAGCACCAGCTGAATTAAATCAGCATGGTGCTGAGTATAAATGTTCCATCTGAGGAAAGTTGCCAGCATAAATAGAGATGTGGAGAAGGAGGAGTGAGGCGTTGTGGTTTCTTTAAGTGTTGCTGTTTGAGCTGTTGGTTCTCCTGGAGGAGTTCATCATGACTAGACTCCCCAGTATGAGTTTGACCATTGTCATTGGAGGAGTTCTGGACCTTGTTTGTGAGAATGGTTGTGGTTCACTTTGGGGGAGCTCTGGTCCTTACATTGAGCATCACTTCCTGGCTCCAGAGTGGAAGACATGTGCCACTTAATCTACAGGATAAACTTGTCATGCTGGCTTTCTGGCATGTACTCAACTGTTCTTAGCATTGGAGGAGCTCTTGGCCTCCATGTCGCTGACGATGGCTGTGGTACTTTTCAGGACAACTCTGGTTCTTATTTTGAGTGTGGCTCATCTGCTCCAGCGTAGAACCCTCAACCTAACAGCATAGCTCCTTCACCCTGTTGGCATAGACTTTCTAGCTTCCACCACTGACCTTTGGGCCTTCTCAGCACAAATCCATAAAACAGACTAGTGTGAATCCTTCTTATGGACTCTAGATCCACAAGACTCGTGGGAGGCATTGTTATTTGTTAATAGGTTTTCATCTGGACTCATGTGAGACATTGCTATGTGATTCTGGCCCTTGGCTGAATATCCTGGGTCTTTAGTGTTTCCTGTACTTTCTTGTGTTAAACTCTTGGTGACCATCTTAAATAATACTATAAATTCTGTGTCCTGATTCTAATTGTTCTCCTCACAATCCCTGACTACCATGGATAAATTTCAAAACTATTGCAAAACAAAGCAGAAAGCTGAAAACTTCTAATTCTATAGAGCCTGTTTATGTCAACTTACACTGAAATCTACCTCAAGAGGCCATCGACAAGATCACATTGGATCTGCTCACTTTGCATTCACATACCACACCACTATTTGGATAAATTTTTATTTATTTATTTAACCATGTTGTAAGATCATCAGCTCTATCTTGTTTGCTTTTGGATGCTCACAGGACCTCTCAGTGAAGTATACATGAAAATATTTAAACAAATGCTTGTTGGGTTGGATAATTGATTGCGCATTTATTTATATTCAACATCTTGTTCCTAGATTTTGTCATAGTATAATCAACTTTATCTAGTTAAGTATGTTCAGTTTATAACTTTTCTTAAGTGGTACCAGTTTTTATCAGAAGTTATTTTGAGGGGCATTCACTAAATCAATAAATATGGTAGAATAATAGTGTATAATAAAATTTTCAGAAGTTTTTCTATTGCATGGGTGGCAGGTCATCTAATAATTCTAGATGAATATTCAAAAGGACATATCATAAAACTTATTATATATAAACTTTGATCTATGAAATCATCTGTCTCCCTTCTTGGAGAAGTAAGGATATGGAGAAGTCTCCTTAGTATTGACCATGATAGATGACTACCCAGATTAAAGGGGCAGGGAAAACATAAATACATGTGGGTAGAGTGAAGAATAGATCTGCTCCTCAGTAAGTCAAGAAATATCACAGAAATAACTTGAATTCCCACTGTTTGATCATAGCCATACTGATCTCAAAAAACTTCTGAGGTGAGAGTAAATTTTGCCATCTATGTATTGTACAGCTTGTCTTTATGTCACTGTGACCCAACCTTAGATTGGTACAGCCGGTACCCATTTAGGGATGGTTGGAAGGACAAGTCAGTGCACATTTGTACTCTGGGTCACAAAAAATTGTAACCTAAATATAAACGGCTAGTACATGTTTTGTAAATATTCTGAAAAATTCAACCAAATAATCTAATCACTGCCAATAAAAATAATGAAACTCTTAGTAAGTAAATAGAGTATTTCATTTTTATCACTGTGTCCTGAGTTCAGACCTCTTCCTCATCCCGAAATGGGAATCAGTTTTTTACTCTTCTTTCAGCTAATGTTCTTTGGTTTAGTTCAGTCTTCATCATCCTCATTAGAATTAATAACCAACTTTCTCTAACTCTAGTTCCTCCTCAGTCTAGTACACAGTTACCAATCTCTTCCCACTTTCTTGCACCAGACTGAACTTCTGTCACCCTTGTCTGACTGTCTAATATCAACTTTTAATGACTTTGCCAGTTGCATTGAGCCAATATTCCTGGCATAATATAAAAAGCCTTCTTCATATATCCTATATTCCACCTCCATACTCAGTGTACCCACCTTTCCACTATCACAATCTCAAACTGGTTCTCTATATACTGTACACGTTGTGACATATGATGTTCCAAATATATTTATATTTCCATGTCTGGTTTATTGAATATTTAAAAATTTTTATTAGTACATTTTTCAATACATAATGACTACATTCACAGTTGGGAGGTGGTGTGTAAATATAAAATATATCTTAATTATTTTTGCTTTGCATTCTCCTTTTCTTCCTCCTCCTCTCCTGTTCCTCTTCTCATTTGCAAACGATCTATCTCATCTATCTCCCTGTTTGCTATTATCTGTCTTTTATTTGTTCTTTAAATTATTTTTACTTTGAGCTTATCCTAAAAGAGAAATCATGCAATAACGTTATTGTTATTTAACTTAACATTATGGTTTAAAGGTACATATATTTTCTAATAAATAACTCAAAATTATCCTTCTTATGGCAAAGTAGTACTGTATTACATAATTATTATATTTTTCTTTCTCCACTAATCTATTGATGGACATACAAGGCACTTCAAGGATTTAGTTATTATATGAGTTATGTTGCTTTAAATATGGGTATGCATGTATCACTGTAATATGATGTCTTTAACTATTTTGGGGAAGAGGAACAACTGGGTTGAATGAAAGTTCTATTTTTAGTTTATGAGGAATCGCCATACTGATTTTCATAGTTTTACATTCCCACCAACGAAGTAGAAGAATTTGTTCTTCCCTACAGGCTATCCAGCACTTATTTTATTTCTTGATGATATCCATTCTTTCTAGAATAAGGTAGAATCTCTGTGTTGTCTAAATTTGCATTTCTCCAATGGCTAGAAATGTTGAATATTTTTTCATGTATGTACTGACCATTGTACTTCTGAGAATTGTGTTGACTATTGGTTGTTGCATAGAATTTTCTCTATTGCTTGCCATTAATCTGTTTCTTTCAGAACTTCTGTGACCATCTCACATAGATTAACCGTGTATTTTTTTCTGCATTAATAGTACTTTGTACATAAAAATAATGTCTTGCAGTAATTCAGCTGGCTTATAATTATCTGTCTTGTATCTTTAATAGATTATTGCTTCCATAATAGCAAAATTATGCTAGCTATCTCTGAATTCTTTATCAACAAAACAATAAATATCAAATTCCATTAAGTAGAATTTTTGAATCTGAAATTTTGAGTAAATTAATTTCTCAAATACTTCATTAATATTAAAGTTTAATCTTTTACACACAAAAAAAATCCATATTATTGTAAAGTCACCCTCAGTAGATAGTGGAAACTTTATAAACAGATTCTCTGATCCCCCAACCTTGAGACAATCAAATTTTGTGACAATTTTAGAAAAGTAGATTTTACCTTTTCCTGCACTCTGAAACTCAGGAAGCAATGTTTGATCTCACTTAGCATAAAGAATTATTGAAAGAATTTACATTTCAATTAGGAGACATGTATCTCTCTGAATTTTCAGTATACTCTAGGGTTCTGCTATTCAAAGTGTGTGTGCATATACACAGTGTAGGGGACACCTCAGAGTCTGCTAAAAATACCCTCCTCACTCCTTTGCCACTTTCCAAAATTTTGTGCAATCATTCTTTTTCCTCCAGCCTTGCTTCTGGTCTCTTTTTCTTCTAATTATTTTTCCAGCAACCTCTTTTAATTTTTCTCCTCTGAGGGTAAAATCACCATAAAAAGGGTATATTTACTGTATACAATTCTCTGGCTCATTTTAGCTTTAGTTATATAGAACCACAAACCTAGTTTGTATGATTAAATGTGTCAAATTAATAGTTACCATAGTTTGCCATTTTCTAGGCTGTATTTGATGCTATTGTTATTACTGATTGTACTACTTTAGCCAACATGACATAATTATTCCAATCAGTTGTTCTTCCTGGTATGCTAAGACTAAGATTATGTGAAGGTCATAAACACTACTATAGGCCAGTGCCAAAGACCCAGTAGCCAGCTCAAATGGGCAGCAACTTCTCATCCCCAATAAATTGAAGAGGTATTATCTTGTAATAGACTCAAAACTAAAAGCCTGTTACACCTGGAAGAGGTCTCTGAGAAGTACTCATTTCCTAAAGCTTCTCAATAAAACTACCTGCCATAAGCAATTTACAGCATTGGCCAAGAATTAAACTAAAAAAAAAAAGGAAATCAGAGGACACTTATGCAAAATGCAACCCCAGACTTCCAGTTCACCAAATACAAACCATCAGGGGTAACAAGGTGGAACAATTTGAAAGTCACACAACTGGTCTCTCTGAAGTAGTAAAATAAGAAGCAACAAATCATATGAATGAGGCTCTAGAAAAAATCAAATCAGAAATAATTTCTCAGATAATTACAGAAATGGTGACTATAATGAAGGACATGTTGAGTGACTAGAGCCAATAGAGATTTTTTTTAAAAAGGGTTTAGAAAAATGATGGATACCATGAGCACTCAACACAGGAAAGAAATGGAATCCATGAAATAGTTTCAAACAGATATCCAGGAGATTAAAAATTAGATTTAAAATATATGTAGGAGAATGAGCCAGTGTGAAGACAGAATGTCAGATATAGAAGACAGGACTGCAGTTAGGGACCATCAAAAGAAAAATTTCCTAAAAATAAAAAAGAACCATGAAAAATCAATTCAAAATTGCTACATGATGCAAAGAACAATTATATAAGATTGATCTGATTCAATGAAAAAGCAAGAGATAGTACAAATTACATAAAAAGCCTGTTCATAGAAGTAATGGCAGAAAACTTCCCAAGAAGGGAAAAAGAATTTCATGTATAGAAAAAAAAGACATGTAGAATACCAAGTATCCATGATCAAAACAAATCTACACCAAGGCATATAATAGTCAAGATTCTAGAGAATTCAACATATGAACAAGATCTTAAGAGTTGTTACAGAAAAAAAAGACATTACTAAAAAGAAAAGAACACAGGAATCTCAGCAGCTATTTCAACACAAACCACTAAGTAAAAGATATATTGGAGTGAAGTCTTTCAAGCCCTTAAAGAAAATAATTTCCAATGCATACTGATTTACCCTGCAAAACTATCATTCAAAATTGATGGAGAAATTAGGTACTTCTGGTACTTATTCCTGAATAAGGAATACCTGAATTCATGGCCACCAAAAGGAACTCCAAAATATTCTAAAGGACATTCTAGAAAGTGATATAAGGACTACAGTTTCATGTACCCAAACACAATGAATCCACCAGGCAAGACAAGTAATTAAATACTGGGAAAAGAAAGGGAAGCAACAACCAGAAAATAACATGACAAGTATATATATATATATATATATATATATATATATATATATATATATAACCATCAGTGTAAATGGTCTCAACTCATCCATCAAAAGAAACAGATTGGAAGAATGGGTCAAGAAGCAAAATCTAGCAATTGGCTGCATAAAAGAAGTACATTTAACTCAAAAAGTAATTCATAGACTGAAAATCAAAGAATGGAAGCAATACTCCTTGATACAGGAACCCAGAAATAAAAGCAAACGTGGCTATTTTATTTGTGAATGAAGTAGATTTCATACCAAAACTGATTAAAGAGACAAAGAAGGTCACTATACACTTGTAAAAGAAACATTCAAAGAGGAAGAACTAACAATTATAAGTATGCATGTATAAAATATCGGTGTACCCAAATATATAAAACAAATATCAATTGACAAGAAAATTTGTAAAAGCACAAATACAGTTGTAATGGGGGACTCAATACCCTACTGTCACAAATAGACAGATTAACTAGGCAAAATTTCAACAATGAAATATTAGAGCTGAACCAAACTTTGAAGAAATGGACCTCCTAGATATTGACAGAATGCTCCACCTCAGAATATCAGACATTCTTCTCATGGGATGTTCTCCAAAATAGACTGCATACCTGATCATAGAACATGGTAAAGTAACTGCAGAGGAATTAAAATTATCCCAAGCATATTTTTAGAGCACTTTGAAATGAAATGGGAAATCACTGGCAAAAAAAAATATCACAAGAACTTCATAGACACATGGAAATTAAATAACACCCACCTGAACAACCAGTGAGTCACGGAAGAAATTGAAGAAATTAGACAGTTTCTACTATTAAATGATACTGCCAATACAACATACCAGAACATCTTGGACACAATGAAGGCAGCCTAAGAGGTAAATTTATAGTGATGAATACTCATATTAGGAAAACATAACAAACTCAAATAAACAACCTAAGATTGAACTTCAAGCTTCTAGAAAAAAGAAGAGCAAGCCTATCCCAAAGCTAAAGGTTCTATTTGACCCAAATATCCCCCTTCTGAGTATCTTCCAGAATGAATTAAAAGCATCATACCACATTGATATATGAGCACCCATGTTTATAGCAGCACAGTTGGTAATAGATAAATTTTGAAAATGGCCCAAATGCTCATCAACCAATTAATGGATAAAGAAGATGTGGTTTTGGATATATAACGAAGTACTACTTAGCAATAAGGAAGGATCAGTTTGAGACATTTCTAGCTACTTTCATGGACTTTGAGACCATATTCTTAAGTGAAATAATCCAACACTCATGTTTAAATAGTACATAGTTTCTCTGGTGTGGGAAAACAAAAGTGTAAATAAGAACCAAAACATATAATAGATTTTAAAAAATGGGAATAAATGGGGAGAAAAGGCTCTAATGGGACAAGAAATGAAAGGGGGAGAGGAAAAAGAAAGAAGGCACAAGAAAAAGGAGAATAGAAGTAAAAAAATAGAAACAAGAAATGGAGTTGAGTGGGGGAAGGAGAATGCAGAAGGAAAGAAGCAGCAAGATACATGGTGTATGAGCATAAATTCCCTATGATGAATGTTATCGATATGTATATGCAAAATGTACCATAAAATTTTAAAATGGAACTGCTACTTCAAAGATTTTATTGTACTAATAAAATGAAATAAGATGTCTCATTTGCTGGATTTGTGTTTACATACAAAATATTCCAATAAAAAAGGTTTCCATGAGTTTGGAAAGCACTTATTGAGCACAGGTAGCTTGCATTTGAGCATGTGTGTGTGTAAATGCTCACTAATACCTTAAATTAATATTCTGAGACATCCTGTGGGATAACTTGTTAATTTAGTCATTAGACCTTAGTTGTATTTCATTTGGGCAGGAAGGTAATCTAAATGATTCATTTTCTCTACTTCATTTAGCTCCAATATTCAACTTTACTTGAATATATCCATCCCATCCTTTAATCAGGAACCAAGCATGGTTTAGAAATCTTTGTGAGTTCAAGGAGTGTTTAAATTTCATATTTACCTGCCCGATGGCATCAAGACTTTATGTCCTTGAGAACACGGATATCTGTTCTCCAATTTTCTAAATCTGTAGAACCCTCATCAAGGGTCTGAATTCTCTTGTTTTGATTGTACCTTCTACCTTATCAATTTCTGCTGCCTCAGTTCTCAAATCAGCACGATCTCTTCATTTACGTAGTAATTGTAACTGTGGGGAGCAGATCTTCTGCCCTAGGCAAAAAAGAAAAGAAATCGATGTTTATGCTCCTACTCAAAACTCTTCAAAGTGGAAATGTGACAGCATGTAATAAAAATGATTGAAAATATATTTTCCAAATTTCTAACTTTTTTCCTATCCTTTTAATATTTTTATTCTGCGCTCTTTTAGAAGCAGAAATAATGTTAAATGAAATAAATCAGATCCATAAGCTTAAATATTGTATGATTTCTTTATATGAGAAGCCCAAACTACAAATAAGTTAACAACCAAAATAGAAGATAGATAATAGGAAACAGAGAGATAGATGTTTTGCAAAAGAAAAAGCGATCAAGAGATGGAGCAGGGAGTAAGGGAGGGGAGGGGAAAGTGATGAAAAAATTAACATGTGTTATGTACAATTAAGGTGTATTATTCACATGTACCTACTCCTCATGATTAATGTAACCGTTATGTCCTGCAAACATGTACTAATAAAAACAAAACATTTTTAAAGTAGGAATCTATATCAGATTTCAAAAAACAAATTTTGTAAAGAATCAAATCATAAATACAAAAGTCACTGTGAATTAAGAGTAAACATCTAAGCTATTACATAGTCAAAAAATTAGGGAGAAAATAAATTTCCACAATTTTTATAAAAAAATTACATTCTGTTACAAAAATAATTGAGACCAATTTTCTTTGTGGTACAGGTATATTGATGAGAAGAACAGTAGTTGGAGAGACAAGTTTTTGCTTGAGATTCAAAGTTAATTAAGTATAAATATTCACCTTTTAATTCTAGTTTGTAAGGATGTTTTATGTATTTCATCTTTGAAAACATTTTTGCATGGATAAATATTGCCAAATATCAATAATATGGATATCAACACATAAACATGATCATGATTGAATATATTCTTCACTTGGAGGATTTATTTAGAATTCCATTAAGATTTTTTAAATATTTGTCTTTTAGCATGTCATTACATTGCAAATTAACACTTCTAATTGAAAATTATTTTGAAATCTCTCAATTGCAAACAAGTTTTGCAATACCTACATTTCTTTTGCATTCACATTATTTTGAAAAATGTTAGTAGAATTAAGATTTGAGTAAATACTTCTGGGGTCATTTGTGTAGAAACAGAGATCTGGTTTCTTGCTCTAACTTTTCACAGCCCAAAAGCCCCCTACTTGTGATTCAAAAGTGATTTTTATCAAAATATCTGTCTATAGTGTGAGTTTCATGCACAAGCATTGTTTTGCCTTTGAATTTTAGGTTAAATTCACTAAGAAATAGTCTCAAGCCAGTAGTAAAAACTAATCTTCAAGACTATTTAGTATTTAGTAATAGTGCTTCAGGGTGGTTCTCTTTTAGGAAATTTTTAATTTTATTATTGAGCTACACACATTTCAAGAAATTCAAAAGAAAACTACTTTTATCTCATCAAAGTGCTCCCTGGTAAAGAGACTCAGGATATTCAAAGTCTACAAAAGCAAATCAAGTTCCCCATTTACAGTACAGGTTCAATAACACATGTGAGGGTGAAATATTTTCAGTGCTTTCTGGTAACAAATAATATAATGGTTAATCTTTTCCAAAATTGTAGCAGATCCCATTTCAGTTCACAATGAATGAGCTTTCTAAACATCTAAGTTATTCTCATTGACTATGCAGGCTAATGCTTCTGTCACTTTAATCTTGGCTTGAGTTCTTGAAAAAGCAGTAACAGCTCAATGGTATTATAACAATTCATCCAGAGCCAAGAAAAATCTATCAAAATAATTTATTTTACTTCCTTTTGATGTCCCTTTAAAAGCCCTCAACAATTTAAAAACTATTCTAATAACTTAAAATAAGTTTATTTTCTACAAATGTCTTCAGCTTTTGCAACTAGACATGATATAATTAACTCATGATTGGCAAGTATCATGATTAATGATACTTGATTAATAAGGAGACACTTAAAAAGTTAGTTTTCTGCCTCATTTTTATTTTATTTTATTCTATTAAAAAGAAAATTCTAGTACTCTATTTTAGACGTCTTCATTTTTCCGACCATAGGTTTCTTATGAATTGGAAATATTATGAATGTTTAGTCTGATAATGTACTTTGAATCCAGCAATATAGGGCTTAATGAACACAATAGTTTGTCATCAAATTTGATAACAAAAAATCCACACTTTTGAACACCCCACTAGGGACTCTTCTGGTCTCTCTCTCAGACAGAAGCTTTCTTTTTCTCGGTAAATATATTTTGCTCTTACTCTCTGTTGTTCCTAAAATTCATTCTTTGATTTTAGAGAACACAAACTTGTACCAGACATCTACTGGGCTGGGAGTTTCATTCCTCTGTATCAATTGGTGGTTCCACCGAGACCACTTGATGGAGGTAAGAGTTTACTTTTGTTTCATAGGTTCTGGACAGGAATTCATTTAGTTAATAAATTTTGTTATGTCTTCACTCATTGTTTATAATTGCTTGTGCCTTGTCTCTTATATAGTTTCAATAAAATGATGAGAAATCTAAGTTAAAATATGGGAAGGTTATAAGGTTATGATACATCTTTAATGGGACATTTTTATTCCTGTTTTGTTCTTGTATGTGTTGCATTTGAACTAGTTACTAAATTTATTGATATTTCTTGCTTGTCTTTATTTAAACAGTGCAAGAGAGAGTAACATTAAAACACCCTTAGTAGACTTTATTATAAACTTACTCAGACCTATGAACTTGGAAAGATGCAATGTTACTCTTAAATCAAACATTGACTTCTAGTGAGAGACAAATAGCATTACAAGCTGCTATTGAATTTGGAGATAAATATATTGTCAATTTTACAAGGCCAGAAGATCGACAACCAACAGAACTACCGATTCCCACTAGATCCCAAGAAGTGCCTATCCAAGACCCCTACTGGCCTAATGACTAGATGGGAGATTAGAATAGAAAACATTTCAAGACATGTATTTTTGAAGATCTAAGAAGGATAAGCACTAAACTCTTCAATTATTTTAAATTTTCGGCTATTCAACATAAAAAAGGAACACCTCTCTGCTTTCTTAAATGGTTTATGAGAGACACTGAAAAAACATACTTCCCTAGATCCTGATTTGATAAGGGACAAATTATTCTTAAAGATAAGTTTATTACCAGTCAGCCTCAGATATTAAAAAAAGCTACAAAAGATAGATTTTTCTCCAGATAGTCCACTTGACACTTTAGTAAAAATTTCCTCCTAAGTATTTTCTTACCGTGATGAGGAGGCCAAAGATAGAAAATAAGGAGACTTGGAGAAAGAAGCTGTCGTTGTTGCAGCCTAAAGGGAAACAGACCCTAAGTCTGATTTTCAGAGCTCCAAGAAGAGCTTGAGGACCACATTCACCTGCTACTGCTACCACAAGCCAGGCCACTTTAAGAGGGACTGCCTTGACTGGTAAACCAGTCTGCAGACTCCTCAAATAGCTGGGATTGGAAGTTCCATTTTACCCAGCTATTCAACTTCTGGGCGTATTCCCAGAAGAACTGAAAGCATCATACCACAGTGATATATGTGCACCCATGTTTATAGCAGCACAACTTGTAATAGCCAGATTTTGGAAACAACCTAAATGCCCATCAACTGAGGAATGGATAAAAAAATGTGGTGTTTTTATACAATGGAGTACTACTCTGCTATAAAGAATGATCACATTGAGATAGTTATAAGTAAATGGATGCAACTTGACATACTCATTAGTGAAATAAGGGTTGTGGCCCAGCAAGCCGCAGCCACCCCAGGGTGAGAACCATCAGCATCTCCTGAGATCCGTGCCATGTTGGAACTTAAGGTGCTGGGAAACCAAGCAACCAGCTCACTGCTCTGGTAAGTGGCTGTGAGCCTACCAGCGTGCAGGCTGAGATTCAAACATCCATATCTTCTCCCTCCCCCCTGCCATTAGCAAGTGTGAGCCAGAGATCTGAGCATCCCTTTCAAGGCTGACTATATACAACATAGCAAATAAGGGGGATTTCCTTCTGCCATCTCTTTGAAGGCAACTATTTTTATCACTGTTTTGCTTTGTTCTGATTAATGGTATTGCTCTATTCAATATTCTTTTTTGATAAGTTCTATAATGTTCTGTATTTCCTTTGCTTTTGATATACTTGATTGAAAGAACAAGTATTGTGAAGAAAACAAGATATACTATGGTATCTATTACTGTTATCCTGGTAACCTGCTGTGAAGTTCTGTACCAATTTCATTACACTGTCTCAATTGGCTTTGTTCCATCTTGTTCTGTGGTATTTTACTACTTTAAAAATTAAAAAATAAAAATAAGTGAAATAAATCAAACTCATATGTGTAAATACTGTATAGTCTCCCTAGTGTAAGCAATGATAAGAGTACATAAGATACAAAAAACTCAATAAATACAATGAAAGGATAAGAATCAGCTTAAAGGGAAAATGAGGAAAAAGAAAAAGGAAGGGAAAATAAAAAAATCTAAAATTATATAAACACACAGGATAGCTAAGATGATTGTGCTACAAATTCTATAAGTTCTTGAAACAAAATAGTTAACATTTATAGGATTGGAACAACTGCATTTTATTGTATAGTGATCTGAGGAACTCTTGAAGATCATTACGTAAAATAACAACCCTAGTATGCTCATACCATCTTGTTTTGAAGGCCTATATGGTCAGTGTTTGGGGCTCTTTGCTATTGTTATTTAGTTAGCTTTTCTGTTACGTGTTTTAGTAGGAATTTGTTTTGTTTTATTTTGTTTTGTTTTTCCCTCTAATACAGAAAGGATAAGTATACATGTAGAGAGACTCACACATGCATAGAACTTCTCCTAAACAGTTCATGAGAATCAATTATATAATGCATGGTGAAATGATGAAAAGCTACTTTGAAGAAAAATCGACAATAATGTACCCAGTGCTGATTACATAGCATCATGCTGTGAAATCCAGAAATACTATTATTCTTTGTTCAGAGTGATTTTAATCTGTTTTGTGTTGTTTAATTTCAGCACACATGAAGGTATGGACAGTTATTTTGAAGAGAATGAGAGACATTATGGCAGCCATTGTTGACTTCCCTATTGTCTGGTTTTGAAGACCTAAAATGCCTTCATCATCCTGTTCTGATCAGTTTTATACTATTTTGTTTTTCATGAATTCATTGTATGTAAAGATATGGACAACTATTTGGAAGAAAGCAAGAGACAATATGATAGACAGTGATGATCTCCTGTTATCTTGCTTTGAAATCAGTGTCTCTTGCATTGTTTTCTTTTGATCTGGTTTGTTCTGCTTTGCTATGTTTAACTTTACCCTCTTTAAAATAAAATTTTTAAAAAAAGAGGGACTGCCTTAAGAAGTCCCCTAGGCCATTCCCTATCTACAAAGTAACCACCAGAAGTCAGACTACCTCTGATGCCAAGGCCTCCAAATTCAGACCCATCCTTTCAGCTGGTACAGCAGGACTGAAGGGCCCAGGATACTCGCTGCCCTCTCCCTCTGGCTGGACTGTCATCTCCACAGAGGAGCCCTGGATAACCATGACTACAGAGGGAAAAGAACCAAGTCTATTGCTGGACACTGACGCGTGTCTCTCAGTCCTTCTTTTCAGTCCTGGCCTTCCTTTCAGCCATCATTCCTCAGTGAACGGCATCACCAGAGAGGAGGTAATTGCTATTTTTCACAACCCTTAGGTTGTAACTGAGATGGCTTTCTTTTTACACATTCATTTTTTAATTGTGCCTGAAAGGGAGAATTGGACTTTACGTTGTTTAAATACTGTAATATATACGCATCTAGGTTAGGTAAGCTGCCTTCCCTTCACAGAGACAGAGACAAGTCCTGAAGTATGGACAACTACAGGTAAAACAAGTAGGACAGTAAGAGGTGCTCTGTACAGATACATCTCAGGGGTTCTACTATTTTTCCTCATCAGAAACAATATCCTTTAAAGACCTGAAGTTAAAAGAGGATTACTGCTTATAATTGATAACCTAAGGTCACAAGGGTTTATTTGAGCTCTGTAACAGTCTCTGCAATACTCCAGTCTCAGGAATTCAAAAACCCAATGAGAAATGGAGGTTAGAGCAGGACCTTAGATTGATAAATGAGGCAGTAGTGCCAATTCACCCACATTCTCATTCTCTCTTCTCAGATCCCAGAAGATGCCAGTTGGCTTTCAGTGTTAGACTTGAATGATGCCTTCTTTTATATTCTTTTACGTACAGATTCCCAGCTTCTTTTTTCTTTTGAAAATCCTCATGACTGGACTTCTTAACTGACATGGGCAGTGCCTCCCCATATGTTCAGGGATACTCTGCATCTTTTTGGACAAGTGCTTCCCTGTGACTTGGCATGTTTTGAGTTTTCCAGGTCATGGTCTTACTATATGTAGACAAATTTTGTACTGATTTGTACTAATTTGAGACATGCTTTCCTAGTATTATTTTCAAATATGGAATGAGTATATGTGGTTAACCCTCACTATAGAAAAACTAATGAACCAGACCATTCTCCATGGCATTAGACGTTCTAACAGCAGCACAGGGAGGTACTTGTGTAACTGTAAAAACTGAATGTTCTGTGTAAATCCCTGATCCTTCTACTAATATCTCAATAGCTGTTCAAGATATCAGATGACAAATCAATGATATGTCAGACCTAAAATTCCCTGGACCTTATCCTTTTCCTTCTTATGGGAAGTCATTACTAGCTCCTCTTGATGGAAATCTTTGTTAACTGTACTCATACTTATCCTACTGATTCTATTATTTGGCCCATGCATACTCAATCATTTCTTTGGCTTTGTCTCCCCCAGACAAAGTTATACACCTATCCAAGATGAATATGCCTGGTATCTATCAAGGTCCTATTAGATAGACCCTCTGTAGAGGATCTCTGACTGCTGATCAATGACTAGCACCCCCTTCAGCCTGAAGAAGCCAGAAAGGTCATCGTTCACTACTCCCTCATGGCAGCTCAGAGTACTTCTTTAGATGAAGAATGTTATAGGCAGCTAAGATAGATGGAGTATTATACACAGTCAAACAGGGCTAGGCCCTCCAAGGAGCCAGTGCAGAAGACCAGATACCTTGCAACTGCGGGGAAGTCAGACATCTCCAGCTGTGAACCAGACCTCAAGACAAAAGATCAAACAAATGAATCCACACCCCAAGGATAAACATCAGGGATTGATATTTTAAATAGGTATCTAATGACCACTTTGAGAAAGTTAGAAGGAGCAACTAACTCAACCTCCTTTAGGCACAGGCCCTGTTCAGTATGCACATGCACTTGCAATGCGACTCTCTTCCCCACTTGATCCCAATTTAATCAATTCTACCTGAGCAATTACACTCATAATGTTGTTGATTGAGCATAGTTCTGTCCCATCTCATGCCCATCTGCTTTGTGAGGTCCCAGTTTTCCCCATTTTGGACCCATCTCACCTTACGTTTTTACCCTATAAAAGTCCCTAGAAAAGACAGTCAGGACAACCCACTTGGGACCCTGTCTGTCTCTCTCTCAGACAGAAGCTTTCTTTCTCTCAATAAATATTTTCTTCTCTTAACCTCCATAGTCCCCAGAATTCATTCTCATACTGGACATATAGTAGGTTGAGAGTTTCATTCTCCTGTATCAATATTATACTGGTAAATGCCAGGTCATTTAAAAACACAATCAAAATTTTTATTGATTCTGTATCTAAACTTTAAAAATAACACTTCCTTTCAAATTTTTTGCCTCTGAAGAAAGTCACAGAACAACTGTGACAATTTAGATTCTGATAAGTTCTGTAAGTACATGACTGTATTTCTTATTTTAGGTTTGCATCCTTGGAAATACAAAGTAAATAGTTTATTTCTGTACATTGGGACATTGAGTTTTATTGTAACCACTGGGAATTTCGGTTGTGTCCTAAAAACCCACTGGGAACACATAGGCAGCTTGAAACATTTTCTTTTTTTGTATCTGTGACAAATAAAACTTTTATTCAATAAATTAGCCCCACAGCAGTGAACATGAGGAGGTTACTTGTTTCCAGATTGTAACTTTGTACCAACTACCTACCAATGAGGCAGAACTTGAAGCAGTCTAAAAATATTTAGAAAGAACAGCAGAGAATATGTTTAACTTATATTTCTATATTAATTCAATACATATTCAAACAACTTTTCATGATGTTATCTGGTTATCTAATTACTTTGTTGACTAAAGATTAAATTAATGCTCACTTTGTGAAAGACCCTTAGCAAACCTAGTGTTCAAACAAAACTCAATTTAGAAAACTACAGTGCTAAGGATATTTACAAGACTAACTTCTTAAAGGCAGACAGGTCTTGTGAGACAGGGAACTACATTGTTGGACCCAATGTGTGATATAACAGCTTTGGACTTAATTGGCAACAGTGGGGCAAGAATCTCAATGAAAGTATTTGTGAGAAACATGTTTAATTTTGATAAATATGCTAATGTTTAATTTAGCGAATTAGTGTCCCATTGCTGTGTACTAAACCATTACAAATTTTATGATTATTTCAAAATCAGTTGGTTCAGAAACTTTATTATAACTGTAGAATATCTTCACTTTTTTCTATATAACATATCTATAAGTGACACACCATCATTTTTACCATACTCTATAGCTTAGAAGTCTTTTGGCGAAATCATCCATGCTCCAAAAGAGGCCAGGCATTATGCTGGAACTTGGGTGTCATTATGGTAGTATGATATATAACTAAAATGTCCCCTCAACTTATAGTGCATGTGGAAAGTGGCAGAATTATGGGGCACTATACTCATCAGTGTATTTGCCCATTGATGAGTTCAGTAGCTTGATATGCTGTTTGGAGGCAAGTGGCTGGGGGCATAACCTAGAAGAGGGTATTCTTCCTCCTCACCCAGCTCCTGCCTTCTCTTTCTTTTTCCTGGCTGCCATTAGTCGGGTACTGTTGTGGTTGATACATTGTGTCAACTTGAGGAGTTTAAAAGCATACTAAGAGGTTCAGCAGGGAGCCAGGTTCTTACTTTGCAGATATCCTCAATCTGTGCAAGAGAAGGGCACAGAGATCTTGTGAGTGCTACACTGGCCTTGGAGGGATGGATAGCTTGTGTAAAATACAAAGGAGGAAAAAAGGCTCATTCTGCCCTGTCTTTTTGCTTCTGCTATTTTTGCTGGTTGCTGCCTTGAATTGGTGCCCTGGTGCCATGCCACCCTGCCTTGAAGTCAATTGATCATGAGCTAAAACCTCCACAAACAGTGAGCTAAATAAACTTTTTCTTCCTTCATTTTGAGTTCAAGTATTTAGTCCCCTCCATGAGAGAAAAGTAACCAAGACAAGCACTTTTCCTCCATGATGCTCCTGTGCTGTACTGTTTCTGCACTGGAGCCAGCTGACCATGGACTGAAACCATGAGCCAAAATAAGCCTCTCCTCTTTCAAGCTTCAGGTGTCAGTTGCTGTGCCACTGTGACAGAAAAGCAGTTGTAACAGTAGCCAGCTCAGAATGTGCCAATCGAAGTTAATTATTTATTCTTTCCTACCAGAAGCAAATAGGTTTTTGAGAAAGTAGTTTATTTCTTCCAGTCTTTTTTCTATTTATCACAGAAAGAGGAAAGTATGCTTCATCCCAGAACTGCTTATCACAGGCACAACAAATGTGAGTGGTCTTAGTTCTCAAGGGTCAGAAACTTAACATTTTCTTCTTTTCCAGTTAAATTCTCTCAGAGCATCTAGTAAGGGGCAGTTTTACCACAATTCATATTATACAGAGATAATATACTATGTGTTTAACAAATGTCTAGCATCTTATATTTCTTTGTTAAATTTACTGGTATAATTTAGATATACATATTCATCATATTTAGCATAGGAAATTTGCACTTTATATGATATATCTTGGTCCTTCTTTTTTCTCCTGCTCCCCTCCCCTTCCTTCAATCTCTTTTCCCTCCCTTGTTTACAAAGCTTTTCTTCCATTTTTCCCTTCTTTTCTTGTTTTTTCTTTTCTATTCCTTGCTTTACTACCCCTCTCTTCTCTAGTTCCCCTTTCCTTTTGAACAATGTCTTCCTATTTCACAATATTTGTTATATATTCTGGTCCTTATTTACATTTTCAGTTTCTCACACCAGAGAAACTACATGGTATTTAAACATGTGTGTCCAAATATGATACCCATTGTTGATTTTTCTATTGTCTGTTTTGAAGGCTTGTAATGCTTTCATTTTTTGTTTTGAATGGTTTTATACTATTTTTGTCTTGTTTGAATTCATTGTGTGTGAAGATATGAACAACTGTTTCAAAGCAAACAAGAGACATTATGGTAACCACTGGTGACTTCCTGTTGTCTTGTTTTGAAACCCTGTGTTGATTACATTGTTTTGTTCTGATCTGCTTTCTTCTGTTTTGTTTGGTTTTCTTTTGTTCTCTTTAAAAGAAAAAAGTAAACGTGTATATCATTTCAGAGTATGGTTCATCCACGTAGCTAAAAATGTCTCAAACTTATCTTTCTTTATGACTAAGAAGTAATCCCTTGTACAAAAAAAGCCATTCATCAGTTGATGAACATTTGACTTGTTTCCATGATTTAGCTATTACAAACTGTGCTGCTATAAACATAGGTGCACATATATCACTGTGATATGATGTTTTTAATTCTTCTGAGAAAATACCAAAAATAATTGGGTTGAATGGGACCTCTAATCTTAGCTTTTTGAGAAATCACTATACTGATTTCCACAGTGGTTTCACCAGTCTACACTCCCACCAAGAGTGAAGAGTTCCTTTCTTACCACAGCCCTACCAGCATTTGTTATTCATTAATTTCTTGATAATAGTCATTCTTTCTAGAGTGAGACGAAATCTCATCGTTTTAATTTGCATCTCTCAAATAACCAGGAATTTTGAACATTTTTAAACATATATATCTGCTTATTTTACTTCTTCATTTGAGAAGTATCTGTTTATTTCAGATGCCCATTTTTGAATTGGAACTTTAAATTTAGGAGGTCTGATTTTGTAGTTCTTTATATATTTTAGATTTTAGACCTCTGTCTAAGGAAAGGCTAGCAAAATTTTTCTCTCATTCTGTGAGTTGTCTCTTTAATCTGTTGGTGGTTTCTTTT
The DNA here is from genome assembly GCA_004027455.1 of Hydrochoerus hydrochaeris. NCBI lineage: Eukaryota > Metazoa > Chordata > Mammalia > Rodentia > Hydrochaeridae > Hydrochoerus > Hydrochoerus hydrochaeris. The sequence continues at coordinate 89,013 of PVLA01003028.1, forward strand.
GCTGTGCAAAAGCTGATTCCAGTCATTGATTCCTTGTAGTATTTCCCATACAATTGAGGTCTTGTTCTTAAAGCCTTTGCCTACACCTATGTCTTCAAGAGTTTTACCTATCTCTCTTCCTGCAGATTTAGTGTTTGTTTTAATGACTAGATCTTTGATTCATTCTGAATTTAGTTTAGTGCACAGTGAGAGATACAGCTTTAGTTTTAATTGTCAGCATTTAGAAAGCAAGTTTTCCTGGCACCATCTATTAAAGAACCTATCTTTCTTGCAGTAAAAATGTTTGTTTGGCTCATTGTCAAAGATAAAGTAGCTGAGTGTGCTTGGAGCTGTTTCTGTATCTTCTGTTCTCTTCCACTGATCCTGAGTCTGCCCACCCCCAGTTTGGGAGAGAGAGAGAGAGAGAATGTATGTTTTGCTTTTTGCCAGTACATTGCTGTTTTTATCATAATAGCTTTATAGCACAATTTCAAATCAAGGATTGTGATGCCCCCATATATACAGTGATATATGTGCACCTATGTTTTTATAGCAGCACAAGGATTATATTGCCCAGAATTTTTTTTTTTTTAGTTCAGGTCTCTTCTCATTACATATGAATTTTAGGATTGTTTTTCTCTAATTCTGTGAGATATGCTGGTAGTATTTTGATTGGGACACTATAGTGTTCTGTATAAAGGTCTTTCACTTCCTTCTTAGATTGATTCCAGGTATTTCATTTTTCTCAATGCTATTGTGAAAAGTGTTAGTTCCCTAACTTTTTCCTCAGTGAGTTTAATACACAAACTCTACTGATTTTTCAGTGTTAAGTTTATATCTTGCTATGCCAACTGACTTTGGTATTAAATCTAGAAGTCTTTTGGTGGAGTTTCCAGGTCTTAAGACTATGTAGAGTAGCATGTCATTTGCAATAATGATAACTTAAATTCTTGTGTGTTGCACTTTATAGCAGTCTTGAAGATTTTCCTGCAGTCATGGCTCCAAAACTATCACTTTCAGCTCTCTCTCCTGCCTAGTACCATTAAGGGTTTTTTTGGTTTGTTTGTTTGTTTGTTTGTTTGTTTTCTACCAGGGATCAAACTCAGGACCTTGTGCTTGCCAAGCAGGCACTTTTACCACTAAGCTAAATCCCCAGGCCACATTAGGTTTTATTTCTTGCTATTCTATGAAGTTATTAATCAATTGCCTGTCAACTTTAGTCTTATAGTTTTGGCATTGTAGGCTTAACTCTGTATCTGGTACTGGGATTGTGCAACTATAATCTGCTTTGCTTATGGAATCTCTTCAGGATCTCTCTGCATAGGTCACTGGAGATACTGCACAGCTGGAGAAAAAAATCTCGTGCTCCTGCAGTTTGCTACAGTAGGCTTCCAGTCTGCTTCTTTTCCTTTTTTATATCATTCCAGCAATTATTTGCACCACTGGCAGTGCTAGCCCTTTACTGTCAAAGCAGGTGAATCCAGATTAAAATGTTTTTGTAATTGTTTGGTCTTTGGTTTTTGCCATGTATTTACATGCATGTACACACATGCACACATTGTGTGTGTGTGTGTGTGTGTGTTACTGAAAATGAACCAAAGGTACTCTACCACTGAGCTACATTCAGCTCTCTTTGAGGTAGGGTAAAGTTTTATTACCTCCTGCCTCAGCCTCCCAAGTTGTTGTGATTACAGGCATGTAACACCATGCCCAACTCAAGTTACAGTGCTTTTAACAGTTGTAAAACCATCTTCATTATGTCCCCACCTAGAAACAACTTTAGCCAAATGGATTTGTCTTCACAGAGGCAAGGACAGAGTCAAGATAAAGCTAAGTGGGTATAGTAGCCAAAGTTTGAGCAGGCAGTTCCTCTCAGTGTTGCACTCTTGTCAGTCAGGGAAGTGATCCTGCCAGGAACCTGACTCAAGTGTGGTAGACTTGCGTGTCAACTGCTTTTATAAATAAATCCTGGACATGATTCTCAGTTTTTCAGCTTTCCAGCTGCCACTAATCACAGTCATATTCTATTGAGGAGGACCTTTCCACTGTCACACATCGCCTCAAATTTTCCTTGTGTTTCTTCAGTGCCTCAGTGGCACCTAGCAAGAGCATTCTGATGTCCTCATCATTATAATTATTATGTATGCTGAATGTTCCAAGAAGGAGAGACTATGATAACAACTGCATTTCTGTCTCCTGGGATCCTATACAAGTTAATGTTTTTATTGTACCTTGACAGTATGCTAGAGGTAGCATTTTTCTTTTCTTCTTCTTCTTCTCCTCCTCCTCCTCCTGCTTCTTCTCCTCATCCTCCTCCTCTTTCTTCTTTTGCCTACGACTAGTGATGGGGCTCCTACAACTAACTGGCTCATTAGATGTCAACTTAAAATCAATTTTGGAGTCAGGTACCTTATACTACTCTTGAAAATATTTGTCTAAGATCATATTTCCTAGAAAATACTCTGTTACAAAAGTGCACATGCAGGACAGAAATTTGAGGAACAGCAATGGGAATCAAGGGCTAAGACGAATAAAGAAAACAGGATTGGCCAGGGCCATGAATTAAAGCTCAGTGCAGTCATATGGGAGGCCCAGTTAATCCCACCAGAGCACTAACGGTGTAGTAGTTGTTCTACCATAAGCCGAGGGACTTTATCCACTACAACTATGTGTATGTCCTTGGTTACTGGTGCCCACCATGGAAGGGATAGGATTTCAGTAAAGCAAATTGCCTGACCCAAGAGCAAATTTTTTAAGTGTACTCAGCTGACACACATTAGCAATCATATACCCTGGCAGTAGGGTAGGTGAGAAATTAAACTCTGAAGGAAAATTCACCAGAAGATCTACTACCTGTTACAGTTTACACAATATTTTACAAATATTAATAACATTTATATAACATCATGACAATAACTTTCATGTTTGGCAAATGTAAGCCACAATATGTTCATCAATCCATGTAAAAACCAGCTAATTAGTAAAAGGCATATTTTCCAGAGATATAATTCAGTGGTACAGTGCCTGCCTGGCAAGCACAAGGCCCTGAGTTCAATTCCCAGTACCAAAAAAAAAAAAAAAAAAAGACATTTATACATGGAACTATGGATTATTATAAATATCTATAGATTAATGTTTTAGTATTTATTGCTTGGAAATTTTAGTAATAGGGAAGATATTTGCAACTAGACATCTTTATTTTAAGATCAATTAGAAACAAGTTTGTAACTGTCATATTCAAATTTTCTATTTCTTTTATTTTTTTTTAACTTTATTTAAAGAGGGGAAAAATAAAGCAAAACAGAAAAAAGGGGTAGAAACAATACAGAATTTCAAAAAAAATTAACAGTAAGAAATCACTAGTTGATACATTACATATTGTCTTCCTGGATATAGTTGTTCAAGTTACAAAATCAAAGCATACAAAGTGGACATTCAAACAGTGAGGCTGCAAACAGCTCTGTTCTCTGATCCAACAAAAACTTAGCAACATAATTATCATTCCTACACCCTTAAATTTACATGCAGTTATATCCTTTAGAGCACCTGCTTTTCCTCCTTTTGCTTTTTAAGTCCATTATCTGTTTAGTTATATCACGTTTCAGGATGCTCAGTACTTTGCTGATCTGTTTTGTTGTTGTTATTTACTTTTAAAAAATTTTTTTCTTATTTATGATTATTTTTATTTTATTTATTTATTTTATTTTGAAGGTAGTAAAATACAGCAGAACAAGGCAGGACATAGCCAACTGAGGCAGTGCAGTGAAACTGGCACAGAACCTCACAGCAGGCCACCAGGACAATAGCAATAGATTCAATAGTACATTTGATTTTCTTCACAATAATTTTTCCTTCAATCAGGCAGAGCAATATTAAAGGAAATACTGAAATTACAAGAACAGAATATTGAATAGAGCAATACCATTGATCAAAACAGGGCAAAACAGAGATAAAAATATTTGCCCTCAAAAAGATAGCAGAAGAAAATCCCCCTTATTTGCTATATCACATATAGCCAAACTTGCAAGACATGCTCAGATCTCCTGCTCTCACTTGCTGGGGGTGGGGAGAAATGGATATTTGATTCTTAACCCGCGCCCCAGTAAGCTCACAGCTGCCCACCAGAAGGGTGAACTGGCTGCCCATTTTCCCAGCACCCCAAAGTTCAACATAGCATGTCGCAGATCTCAGGAAATGCTGATATGGTTCTTGGCCTGGGGCTGCCGCAGCTTGCCAGGCCACAGCCACTTACCAGAGTCTCTTCATTTTCTATTACTGTCATTTCTTTTTATGACTATGACTAAATTACTTTGTCATTATTAGTAACTGTAATGAAAGTATCTACTAAATATTCATACAAGTGTATCGTTAAGTGTCTACTCAAACAATCTTAAGAAGTTAAGTAAATTAAGTTTCAGCATTCAGTATTTCAAAGGGGGATGAACTTAACACAAAACAGTAAATATTTAGACTTCTGAGAAATATGTAATCTTCAGTATTAATCATCCATGGATGTGATTCTTTTAATGCTTAACAAAGTATTTTGACTCTGATACATTAAAAAACATTCACAATAGAACACATTTTCCATTCAAGATGGCTAGTAGCAGTAAGTAGATCATACAATAGAAATTTTAATATACAAAGGAAAATAAATACACCACTTAATCCTTCACTGTGCATTCATTCATAAGTCTATTTAAAGGAAAATACAAGTACAAAGTCAAAGAAAAGACAGGCTCTAGTAATTACTTTAGTATGATTAACTACATCATTTGTACAATGAATCAGAGCATCACAAAACAGGGAAATTTACTGTCAATGTTCACCTGCTTTTAATCTTTCACACATTTCGTGGGGGAGTTAAAAGTTTTCAGAAGATAATTGCAGCAACAAACTGAACAGGATAAGAAAGCATTTTTTTCATTTATATATGTAATACATAACAATTAATGGGGAAGTGATGACAGACAACTCAAAGTGTTTCCACAGGTATTTTTGACTGATTGGCTGGTTCTTTCTTCCTTCTTCTTCTTCTTCTTCTTTTTTTTTTTTTTCCTTACAACAAATATTTTTGAGTGCCTTCCTCTTACCAGGGGCTACAGACAAAGATCCCAGTTCCACAGGGGAGACAGAATCAGGAAACATTGATACAATTTATCTCATGGATAGTTTTATAAAAGAAAATTATTTTGAAAAGAAAAAACTTAAGCAGACAATTCTTATTCCTAAAGATTCTAAAAGTTAAATAAACAGTGGAGGTGAAAAAAGTCTTCATAATTTCTCTGTTTATAGGTCTGGTATTACCCTCTGAACTTGGTTAATTATCATACATTGTATGGCTCTTAACTCAAAGTTCTTTTAACAATTTACTCTATAGACTAGATCAGTATATTTTCCCCTTATAAAATATTTTCCTAACTTTCCAAACTAATCATGCAGGGCCTTGTTATAGCCTCCACTTATTAACTTGCATGTTTATTTAAATTTTATCCACCTACAATGGTAGAAGTCAGGCTCCACAAAGTCTTGGACAGCACCTAACCAGTTCACTGCTTTATGTCAGGATCTGACACAGTACTAAGCCAGTTATTACTACACAACATATATCTTGAGCTAATCAATCAAAATATTAAATTCACTAATACATTTTTAATGGGTGTTATGAGTCTGCCCTTAGTAAAGTAAAATTTGAGGAAGGTAAAATTCACCTTTAAGATTCAACATTCTCCTTTTTCACCCCCAAGATATCATCAGTCTCATATTTCTTTGTACTCTTAATCAAAATGTTGCCTCCAACATATCTTAAAAATCTCTTCACTGAATTATAAATTTATATGTAAATATTTTATTTATGGCTCAGAAGGGAAAAATCAGTTTATATAAAAAGAATTTATCTCAGTTTACTAATCACAGATTAGAGATTAAGGATAAGTGTTTAGGATTAGAGAGTTACAGGGTTTCATATTTTTGTTTTACTTTGAGAAATAAATATTTCTTCCAAAAATTTATTAATTAAATATATTCCAGAAGTAGTGTGTTTAGATAGGAAGGAGTATATAGAGTTGTTAATTGCAAGCATGCAAAAGTAGGCTCCTGGCTGTACATACTAACTTGACGAAACCCTAGCTGTGCTACATTGCTTAACCAGTGTGCTGCACAGGTAATACCTTGGTTCATGAACCTTTCTGTTTGCAAACAATTCAATTCGCAAACAGAAGTGTTTAGCAAAACTTTGCTTTCTTCTAAGAACTTGCACCAGGTGACAAACATGACCACAAGCATCTTCCCCACACAAACATGAACATAGCCATTTTCCCCAGAATTGTGGAACAAAATAAGTTCAGGAACCAAAGTATCATTGCACTATTTTCATTTTTCACATGGTCAAAATAATTTCCCATGGTGTTATTATGACCACTAAATGTGCCGTTATACACAAAATAGCTTGCTGAAAAATTCCAGCATAAACTATCAAACAAATTGTCCAATAAAAGAAACGAACTAAAGCCTTGTAATTTCTGTAAAATGAATCAAGTAATTGTGACATTTTAAAATGTCTATTGTGATTAGATAATGTATAAGAGAAATTAAAGCTGAAGCAAAAGAGAAGTGTCTCTGAATTTGAGAGTCTTAAAAGTAGGGAGGGAAAGTGATAATCTAAATTGTATTTCATGAAAGTAAACATGTATGCAATGGAAATATTTTTACGTATTATTTATGTAAATTTGTACATCATAAAATTCAGTAATTTACAGAGTTGTAAAATTATCAACAAATCCAGGTGTAGCATATAGCCCCTGTTCCAAAAGTGTCCAGTCAATCCACATTCTCAGCACATCTAAGGCAACCAATAATTTGTCTTCTGTTTCTATAGATTCACTTTTTTGGAACCTATTCATGTGAATTGAATCATAGTCGGCAGCCTTTCGGAGCTGACTTCTTTTCTTAGAATAATATTTTTAAATCAATCTTCATTATAGCCTGTATTGTCTTATATTACTAGATAGTATTCCAGTTTATGGATGTGCAACATTTTGATCACCCATTTACTAGCTGACATATACTAGAGTTGTTTCCACTTTGGTCTATTATGAATAAGGCTGCTATTAACATCCATATGCAAGTCTTTCAACATATATTTTCATTTTCCTTGGGTAGAGTCTTAGGGGTGGTTTTCTGTGTTGCACATTTATAAATAAGCATTTACATTTTTTTCAAAATGATTCCACCATTCCATGTTGCCTCTAGTTATGAATAAGGAGTACAGTTTTTACACATCCCGTCTTAATAGTTCCTCATAACTTAATATTTATATTTCCTATTTGTATGCATACATGTTTGCAGTACACAATGTTTACTGTGTGAACTTGGCCACATACACAGCACAGCCTCATTCGTTTTTTCATTCCCTTTCCTTCTCATTCATCCCTCTACCTCCATCTTGTGATCTTCTCTGCCCCTATTTTCTATTATCTATTTTTTACTTTGTTCTTTATTTGTAATTTGGAGCTCTCATATAAAAGAAACTAGTCAATATTTTAGCTCACTGACATAACATTGTTTTATTATGATCTCAAGGTGCATCCGTTTTCCCACGGATGACTCAAGTTTATCTTTCTTTATGGCAGGGTGGAACTTCATTCCATAATCTGTGAGGAAAAGGCACATCTTTACACCGTTGGTGGGAATGTAAACTAGTACAACCTCTGCAGAAATTAGTATGGAGATTCCTCGGAAATACTAAAACTGGAAATTCCATTTGACCCAGTTACATTTTTTTCTTATTATTGTATGATTTTTTAAAAATATTATGACCATTTTCTTAATTACTAATCACATTTAGCATGATTTAATAGTTTTTCACATATGGTTCTTGATAAGGAGTCTGTTAGTTATTTGTTCAATTTTAATTATATTTTTATTTTCTTAATATTGAATTATAACAGAATCTTGGATATGATATAAGCTTATGTTAATACATTTTAATGCATGTTTTTCATGCACTTCTGCAATTCTGCCTTGTTTTTCATTCTTGTTTTTTGATAGTTACTTTGAAAGCAAAATTTTACTGTAAAAAATAATTGAGCACCATTTTTCTTTTATAGTTTTTTTTTTCAGAGTCACAGCTAAGAACAGTTTACCTAGCCCAAAGTAATAAAGATTTTCTCTTACATTTTTTCTGAAAATTTCATACTTGGGTTTAGATTTAATGTTAATTTTAAGTGAAATCTTTATGTTTGATGCAAAGTAAGGATTTAATTTCATCTTTCTGAATGTCAGTATTCAGTTTTTCCAGCATTTCTTTTTTAAAAAGAATACCCTTTCTCCTGTTAAATTTTCTGTGGCTCATTTTTTAATTATTATTACCTGAAAATCAATTGACCCTAAATGTAAAAATTTATTTCTGAAATTTTACTACTGCTCTATGCATCTATATCTATATTACGCTAGTACCACATAGTTTTAAAAGTAACTTTTAAAATAGGAAACTATAGGTCTTATTATCAAATTTACTCTTTTTAAAAATAGCTTTGGCTACTCTGAGTACTTCACATTCCTATATAGTATGTTAAAATGAACTTGTCAATTTCTGACTAAAATTTAAAAATAAAATGTTTTAAAACCCAAGCTGGACATGTGGGAAAAGGCCTATAACACAAGCTACTTGGACACTGAGAGAAGAGGGCAGCTTGAGACCAGCCTAGACTACAATGAGACCCCCATCTCAAGAAACCAGAAAAGTCTTTCAAAACCAGTCCCTTACCTCCTCTTCATTTTACAATACAGTTCAATTTCAAGAGAAATGCTCTCAATTAAACAGTGACAAGGAAGGAATGTAGAATAAAAACCAAGGAAAGTTGGAATGATGAAATAAAAGCATGGTTGAATCCTTTCACAGCATATATTACCCAGAACTGCAGTTACTGAACAATCACCCTGTTTAGAAAACGCCAGTGAACATGACTGTATGGTAAATCATAGTTTGAGTTTTGATGAGAATAAAGTTTACTTTCAGTCTTCTCTGTAGCTTCCACTACAGGAGTCAGAACAATGAGCTTCAGGTGGCCAAGGGAAGGGGGCGGCCCCAGCACCTTGGATGCACAAAAAGGCAATCCTTGCACCAGCGAGGGGGCCAGGAAGGTACTGGGTGGCCGTGCTGTCCCGTGCTCCCTCACTGGCATCTGTGGCGCACAAGACTAGCTCTCAGGGACTCAAATGTGAACCTTCTCAACTACAAAGTTAGTTAACTATGCATATCTTAAAGTGAATCAGTCCCTTCTTCCTTCTTGTCATAAGGGAAATCAGAGAGGTATGAAAACAGGATAAATTGAAGAAAAAGTCATGGGAAAACATACTACAGAGTTGGCAAAATAAAGATAAATATCACCATTTTATTTCAAACCACGCTTGACCTGTAAAATCTGTTAATAACATAAATAAATCACTTCAAAGTAATGGCTGTAAAAGATGATTGAATTTGAAAGTCTGCTGCAATCATTTTCAGAACTATCTCACATCCAGGGAGTCATAAGAACACCCGCTGAGTCACGGCAATGAGGCATCACCACATGAAGTTTAAAAGACTGATTCTTTTTATAACAGTCTTTTGAAAAAGGCACAACTTTCAAAAGAGTGTTTTCATAACGTCGACAGGTGTGCTGGGATTAGGCTGCAAACCTCCTATGAAAAGGGTCTTTGCTTCTTGCCCATGGGTAAGGAATATGACACAAAAATTCCATTCCACCTATAAAATAGATACCAATCAGCAGAAATCATTTAATAAACATTCAAGAATTTGTGGCAGCAGAGACTGGGAAAGGCCAATGCATGGGGACATACACTTCAGGTTTTAGATTGAACTGATCAGTTAAGTCAACAAAAATAGCTGGTTCAAGACACAGCATGCCAGCATGGCAAAAGCAGGGGGCTCGGCATGAAAGCTTTGTGGATTTGAATCTTCTTTCATAAGACACGAGATTTGTAAGGTTGAAATAGTTGCTTCACTTATCCATGAGCCATTACTTGTATGTTAACACCGAATGAAATTAACAATATACAGTTGTACAATGATTATTATTAAAGTATATATTTAACAGAAGCATATATTTAATAAAATGTTACAGATATATACTCATATGTGTGTACTTATGTGTGTGGATGAATGAGCTCCATTCTCCAACTAGCACTCAAAAGGGAACGAGAATATTTATTTGATGACATACTTTTGGTATCCTCTGACCTTCTAGTTGAACATATACATAAATATAGATATAGATATACATATCATATATGTATAGATACATATGATAGAATATAGGTAGTTAAGAACTATAATTTTTTAGAAGAAAATAAGAATTAAATGAAAAATGATGGGCATTTGGCATTTGGAATGTGGGTTAAATGAATTAGATCATTGATCTACCTGGACAATTTCTAAGGCCATATTGCTTCAAAGAAAGACCTCCCAAATAAATTCCTTAATTTCTTAGAAATTGTGGCTATCAACTAGAATTTGAAAGTCAAAAATTACATTTCTTGGATGGGTAAGATGATGCACACCTGTAATCCCAGAACTCAGGAGGCTGTGGCAGGAGGATCAGCCTGAGTCCAAGGCAGCCTGGGTTACATAGTGAGACCCTGTCTCAAAAAAAAAAAAAGAAGTTACATTTCTTAAACTTTTGTAAATATATGTGTGAAATTTCTGTACATTTCTCACTGAGAAAAACTTTGAAATGTCTAATCTTCCAAAAGTGAACCACACATGAAGTCAAACACCAAAAAATATGTAGTTTTTCCAAAGCTCACTTTAAAATTTGAACAATAGCCAGACTACTTCCTGTAGCTCTATATGGAATAAATATTAAGTAAAAGAATTTTTTGTCAGTTTATAAAACTTTGATTTTCAATTTTAATGATGTCCATATCCACTAAATGCTGTACCCCAAAAGGCTGCACCCCAAAGTAAAATGAAAATTGTAAAAAGGCAAAAAGAGTAAAAAGGCCAAGTCATCTTGGAGGGAAAAGAAGAGAGCACTTTTTATTTAGGCTGGTATCCAGTGACACAGAGTGCAGGTGGAATTTACACTGCTGTGCAACTAGGCTACGATTTGGGATGGTTTATAAAGGGAAAAACCACAAAGGTGTGGGGGAGCAAAGGGCAAGTTGTCCTGAGAGACAGGCTTATTTTAGGGGAAAAAAATAGCACATCAGCACACCTGTGCATTCCTGAGGAAACAGGGCATCTTGTTGTTTGCCTAGGGTCAGAGTGCAGAGGTTTGTGGCTAGTCTATTCCAGGAATTGTTCAAACAGGAAAAAAAAACCTAATCCAAACTTAATTGAGAAAAATATTTTAAATATCTAGGGCTTTTTCCTTTTAAATGAATATTCTGATGATAGTAAACTGAAGATCAGTTAACTGAGTTTAAACTCAATTAAATGTTTTTCTCTTAGAAATATGAAGAATAGAGACTTTACTATTTATCAAATTAGGAAATACATACTTGAACATAAAATACAAGTATTTTAAACAAATTTGAGCTGCTTGCTTATCCTACTTGTGAAAAAATATGAACTTCAAAATAGCATATATTTCATTATTATACTACCACATGATAGATTTTATCAGCCCAGTTTAGGTAATTATATGACTGACTAGGAGTATTTTAAGTATATTTTGCACTTATTCTCTATGTTCACCATCATGAATTTCTTTTCCTTAGGATACATAAAATGAGATGATCATACAGATAATATTTAACCTATACCTTATATTAATGTCATTTGAAAATTATCATTTTCATAGACATTTTTGTGCAACTTAATACTTAATTTTTGTTCTCGGTCTCTTTAATAGTTACAGTACTTATTCTCTTTGAGAAGGAATGGCTATTAGCTTGCAATGGCTTGTTAGTGTAGCTATAACAAAATATTACAGACTGGGTAATGTAAAAAAACAGAATTTTTTTCCACAATATTTCTAGAGGCTGGTAATCTAAGGTCAAGATGTCTGCAGCTTTGCTTTCTCCCAAGACTGTCTCTTAAATCTGAAGATGATTATCTTTTCTTTGTCTTTTTACTTCCCCTTTCTTTAGATACGCACATTCCATGCATACTGGGGTAGTGGGAGATCTCTGTATCTGCATAGAGATAACAGATTTTATTCTCAAGTATATTGAGCTTAACATTGACCTAAGAGACTCAATGTAACTTTGTCACCTCTTTAAATCTGCTCACATTATAAAGTACTATAGAATGGGGGGTTCAATCTGAGGGTGGAGAACAGGGATACAATCCAGTTCATAACACAGATCTTTAAGATTATATGATTTGCAAACAGAATGTCTTTGTAAAATTTTACTTAAAGGTAAACCATTTTAGGAACCAAAGGGGTCAAAGATTTATGTGGCTTCCTGTCTTAAATAGTTTGTGAAGTTTATGGAATGAATTAATTCTTGGCCAGGCGTGATGGCATGTACCTGTGATATCAGCACTCAGGGGGCTGAAGCAGAAGGATCACTGTGAGTTCAAGGCCAGACTGAACTGTATAGTGAGGCTCTACCTCAAAAAAAAATTAATTTGTTACTATTGGAGTAATTTAGTTACCGTGGCAATGAGGTATAAAAGAGAACATTCAAGCCCCTTTACCTTCTCTTTTGCCTTCTCACCATGTGACATATTCTCCCATGTTATGGTTCAGAAAGAAGGCCCTCACTAGATGCAGGCCCCTAATCTTGGACTTCCCAGCCTATTTGCCAATCAGGCTTTTATTGTTTATAATTTACCCAGTTTAGTTATATTCTTTCATAGCACTCTTTTCCTAATGGATTAATATAAAGACATCCTCAAATAATGAATGGAGAACTTGATGGTGTCTCTTTTATGGAATTCAATTATAAAAAATAAACAATAGTATTTTATTATGAGCCTAACTCTTTCTTCCTTCTCCATCTCTAGACAGCAACCCTTTCCCTTTCCATGAGAATCATGACTATCCTTCGAGTACATATATTCATTTCCATTCAAAATCTAATTTTTTACTAAATATTATGTGATATTTATTTCCTCTTACTGCTAAGACAAATACCCAACATCCAAAATTAATGAAGGAAAGATTTGTTTAGCTCACAGTTTATGGAAGTTTAAGTTCATAATCAGCTGGCTCCAAGGCAGGGTGACATGGGCACACAAATGGTCCAAGGCACAGAAAACAGAAGTAGCAACAGCGAAAAGAGAGGGGGGAGAGCAAGAATGTTTTCCTCCCTTATTTTATACACAGGCTACTGGACCTCAAGTGGCTAACTGTAACACTCACACCATGTCCCTGCCCTCCTCTTGCTTAGGCTCAGGATATCTATAAAATGAGGACCCTGACCCCTAGCTGAGTCACTTAGTTAAACTTCTAAACTTCTCAAGTTGACACAGTGTATCAACCATTACATATTACAATTAGGAAATCATCCCAATCATTGACTATTTTCAGCCACCTCAAAACATTTTAGAATTGCATGGGTTAATAGACTATCAAAGAAATTAAATGCTGAAAGTAAAGGGAACAATGAATGAAAACTACCAGCTATCATCAGTTGATGTCTTGGCATGCTAGATTTTTAAAATAGCTTTCTTTTCTAAAATAAAAAAATAGCTGTGGCAATGCCCATCAAAGAAGGGGGACAGCTATTGATTTAGAAAGAAATCTAAAAGAGAAAGGGAGGAAATGCACTACCAGAAATTGGAAGTGGATACATAGCAAACATATTGTGTCTTTATATAATCAATTCTACTAAATTCCATTCATTTATTTCTTAACTGGGACAGAACAAGTTGCTGAATATAAAACAGTTTTGGCAAATTTAAAGTGGTAAAATTAAACAACACAAGTATTATCTCCTATATCTTTGATTCTAGCATTGTATTTCAGCCTTTAAAATGTTCTTATGGAAGATGCCTTTCAACTCAGTACACTAAAGTACAAATGTGAAAGTTTGTTATTTGAAAAATCAATTTAATGTTTTGACAGCAGTATATAAAAATGACAATCATTAAGCCCATGCCACTGCTTGTGAAATAGATGACTATGACAAAAAGCTGAGGGGTGAGGTACATTTGCACATGAATTTTTTTGTATAATGTGTTCAGGAATAATACTGTTCTTGAGATTTATTGTGGTTATTTCCACATTTGAAAAAGATGGTGGTACCTGCTAATGAAGTTCACTTATAAATGATCTTTACACATTAAATGATGACAAAGTTTGTGGGGATTTCTACAGGCAGGCTGGGATATATCCTTAAATATTTTAAAATAAAGAAAAATATTTAAAAAAATAAAATATTTTTCTCTCATGTGGGGCCTAAGTTTGACATATGGTAAATACAATTCTATTTAATGAGCAAAACATACAGCATTTCCACTGTATTATGACTGTATAACCAATAAAATCTAGAGGAATTATTTGGGTGTAAGTTCAGCATGAAAGTATAAACTTCAAATTTCAACAACTTATCATTTTATAAATTTATAAACTAAATCTCATAAAATAAAAACCCTTTACACTTAACCAGTAACTACTAGTTCTAAGGAGACAAAGATTCATAACAAAATTTTTATCCACATAATAAAATGATTCCAAGTGTGACCTCTAGTGCTTTTTTTCCAGATAAACAAAATAATAGTTCATAGAATAGTAAATAATAATCAGTAAAAAATAACTCCATCAACAAACCAAACAGAAAATAATAACAAAATAAATAGCTTAAAAAAGGTTAAATAAATTGAAAATAAGGAAAGAGTAACCACAATTTAAAGATCTATTTGGTATATTAGTGAGTTAACTGAATTTTTAAGAAATATTATTAGTACATGTGAACATCATGAGTCATTTTAATTTTTTCTTTGTATTCTTTCTAGCTTCCAAGTTTTCAGTAATAAATACATATTGATATGGTTATCAAAAAATGTTATCAAAGAAAGCCCATTTTACTTATTAAAAATAAAATGAACAAGTGGGCCTTATGTAAAGATATTGCTTCATAAAAGTAAATAAATCACTTTATTCTGTAGTTATCTCTACTTTTAAACATAAAAAGTTACATTTTAGTTGATGACATTTAGCCACCTTTAAAAGAGGAAATTTAGGCAGAGGTATAACTACTTCACCCTACTCCAACCTCAAAAAAACACATACAGATATATGTTAAGGCAAGCTAAAAGAATGAGAGACAGATGGTGATTGATGTTGTACTTAGTACATAGATTAGAACAGTAGGTGAAGCCAAGTTTCCATTTGAAATATGCATTCTTTCCAAAATATCACTGCTTCGAGTCATTTGAAATATTCTTTTTGAGTATATGTGATCCATTTAACATATTGTAATTTTATTGTGGATTAGATAATACATTTAATAATTTGCATGTTTGAATAAAAGAGAATAATATCTTGTATGGTATGGATATGTAAATTTATGCCTCACAGAGATATTAGATGAAGTTCTACAAAATGTCAGTAAGAATAAAAATAAATCTCCCCTGGGAAAAGGAAATTTAGATTAAGTTCATTAAATATTCTGTTACTGGTTTGTGTGGATAATTGCCTCCATAATTTTTTTCTAAACAAAATGCCATGAGATTTTTTAAATTCATGAAGTCAAATTGTGTGAAAACCAAGAAAAATTATGGGTAATTGTTGTTCCTAATCTCACAACCAGCAAAATATGTGATCCTAAATTCAACCTCAGGTCCCTTATCTTTAAACTGCATTCACTTCTCTCTGTATCATATACCTCAGGTGCTACAAGAGTTCAGGGCAAATGCTATGGCATAGATCTAGAGTATTCTGCAAAAGTCTCATGTGTTCAGAGGTGGAGCTTTTGGAAAGTGATTGCAGTCATGTGGATACCATATTTATCAATGGATTGATCCATGTATGAGTCCATAGCTAACTTTGCTGTTAGGAGACAGGGCCAGATACAAAAACTTATGTCAGAGGGGCGTGCTTTTGGGAAGTATATCTCCCTCATGGGTTACTTCCTTTGCCCTCTGCTTCCTGGTGGCCATGAAGTGAGCCATCATCCTCCATGGTCTTCCAGCCATCCTTTTTCTTCCTTAGTGGGACTAGGAACCTCTCCTTGCTTTAAATTATGGTATCAGACATTTTGTCCCAGTGATGGAAAAGCTGACTAATACATCAAAGTAATACAGCTGACTAATGTGAGAGTAATTGATTAATAAAATGAGAAATCTAGTACTTGAATTTACCAGCCATTGTAATAAGATAGAAAATTTAATATAAGAAATTATTGAGGGGAGGGGGAAGATGGCAGATTAATAAGTAGCATGATAGAGAGCCTCTCTGAGAAAAACAACTCAGATGCTAGAATTTAACACCATGGAGAAGGCCAGATGAAAAGAGGGATTCTCACAACCCAGGAAGAAACTGAGGAAAAAGAAAACATAGACAGAAGGCTGGAGCTAGATGCGCTGCCACCAGAGCAGGTCCTGCGCTGTGCTGGGTGGAAGGCTGGAGCTATATACGCTCCTATCGGAGCTGGTCCTGTGCTGTGCTGGGCATGTCTTGGAGATGGGAAACTCATGATCAAGCTGAAGTTGCAGTCCTGCTGAAATTGGGGGTTGGTGAGCCTGAGATCCTTGGTGGGAAGATGCACCACAACAGGAAGCAGAACCGGCCTGGTGAGCTGTTCTAACCTGTGGTGAGTGCTAGAAATTAGGTCCTGCAGAGGGAGTGACTGGCTGGACAACATATTGGAGTTGGGGAGGATGGGCCTAAACCAGCAACCACAGTGGCATCTGTCGGCTGCGCCTGGCCCGAATCAGACTGGTGGGATCTGATTGGGCTGGGTCGTGCCCCTGGTCGGGACCAAACATCCAGGGACAAAACTGTCACAAACCTGTGACATCCACAGGGCACAGACTAATGTGGTGAAGGCACTGACTGGTTGACTAACTCAGAGGAGAGGAGCCAGCTCACATTGCCCCTGTGTGCACCTCACAGATCAACAGCAAACTGGAGAGGGCAGCAATCCCCTAGCCAGTACAGTATACTTCAGAAAAACCAGAAGCAATATGGAAAAGACTTGAGACCTCCACCATACACTTGTCTGAAAGAAACCAGAAACATGACAAAAGAAAGAAATAAGAAAAAGCCTCCAGCTACTGACACAGGGAAAATAAGTCCAGGAGAGGTAAATACAGAAGATATTGAGGGCAGCAAACATGCAATATCAGACATGGTCTCAGTGGACATAAAGAAATACTTTTATGACCTCATTGATGAACTTAAAACTGAAATTCTAACTCAAGTGAAGCAAGATATAAGAAGATTAATAAAAGAAATGCTAAGCACCTCTCAAGAAGATACAAATGGAAGAATGGAGGAACCCAGAAAAAGGAGAGAAACCTTTGCTAAAGAATCTAAACAAAATCTAGAATACATGAAATAGATCCAAAGAGATTACCAGGAAATTAAAAACTCCATTGAAAGCCAGCAACATTTCTTGACAGAAACTAAAGACAGACTTTAAAAACTTGAATATAGATTTGCAATGTGTGACTGTGAAAGGAAAGATCTGTTAAAACTAATAAGGAACCAGGAAGTAGCAATACAAAGACTAGAAGACATCAAGAGGATCTATAACTTAAGAATAAAAAATGTGAGCGAAGAAACAGGGGTAAATACAAATCAAATACAAAGGCTATTCACAGAAATAATTAAGAAAAACTTCCCAAGCATAAGAAAAGGAAATGATATTCAGATATATGAGACATATAGAACTCCAGCCAGCTAAAACCCAAACAGATCTACACCCAGACATATAACAATCAAGATCCCAGAAATTCATCACAAGAACAGAATATTAAAAGTGGTCAGAGAAAAGAGACAGATCACCTATAAAGGAAAACCCATCAAAATCACAGTGGACTTCTAGATGCAAACTATCAAATCAAGAAGAGCTTGGAGTGAAGTATTCCAAGCCCTGAAGGAAAATAACCTCCAACCTAGATTGATGTACCCTGCAAAACTATCACTCAAAATTAATGGAGAAACAATATGTTTCTGTAACAAAGAGGAACTGGGGGAGTTTGTGACCACCAACCCAACACTACAAAAAATACTGAAGGACCTTCTAGGGAGAGAGAAAAAAATCACCAGGATTCCAGGAACAATGGCAGAGAGGCCTCAGTGAACAGAGCAGACAGTGGAATGAAGGAGAAAAATAAACAACAATGGCAGAAAAATAGCATAGCAGAGATGAGGCGGAGAAGATTGGTTATAATCTCTAACACAGATGGCCTGAACAAAAAGAATCACAAGCAGAGCAGAGCAGGAGGTAGGGTCCATCAAGATGCTCTGAAGAGCAAATATACTCAACCTGAAAGAGGGATAATGAATGAAAGTCAAAAATGAGAAAACAATGCTCTATGTGACAAAGAACCAGAGAGAAATAGGGACAGCTCATCCAGCAGCTGCAATAGGTTGGAAACCCATGGCACTTTTGTGCAGTGGAGAACTGCTCAGCTATAAGGAAGGAAAACATTGAGGCTTTAGTAAGTAAAGGAATACAGCTCATGATCAAGCTCAAGGGTAAAAAGGTTCAGAACCACTTAGGTAGATAGTGGGTTCCCCCCCTAATCTAAAAACTAAAGGAACCCAAAATGAACAAAGCACCCTGAGAAAGTGAAAGGGGAGGCACTGTCTAAAAAGGAAGGCAGAGGACATTGTTAATAGTGTATCAGGATTTAAAAGCCACATTATACTTATCGCTCTGTTTAGTTTGATTTTATTCTGTTCCAGTCTGTCTACTCATACTAGATTTGAAAGCACAGACAGCTATCCCCAAAATAGCAGGATATACTATGGTAACTATCCTTAATTTCCTATTAACTTAAACTGAAGCCCTATATTACTTACACTGTCTGATCTTATGATGGTCTTATGATCTTATGATCTATGACTGATCTAATTTGAGTCTGGTTTGTTAGATTGCTGTTTTGTCTTGACTGATTTTATTCAAATCTGGTATGCTTGCCTGAGAGAAGAAGCAACTACTCTGAAGATGACAACATTTAACAGGATACCCATTCCAGTTTGATTATTAACTGCTTTTGAAGTCATATAATGTCTCCAATGTTTTGTTTTTATTAATATTGCTATGTATTGCTATGTTCAATTATACTATGCTGGATGATATAGACAATTCTATTGAAAATAACAAAAGACATCATAGTAGCTACTGTAGATCACCTAGTATTGTGGTTCTATATGACTTTTTTATTTCATGTTTTTCTAGGAATTTGGGGTTTTTTTTGTCTTATTTTGTTTTGTTTTTCCCTCTAATACAGAAAGGATAGATATACATGTAGAGATTTATGCATACATAGAACTGCTAAACACTTTACAAGAATTGATTATTGTTATTGTAAAAAAGAGAGGAAAAGAAATTACTCTAAAGGATATAACTGCATGTATGTTTAAATAAGTAAGATTGATAGCCATATTACTAAGTTTTTGTCGGATAGGTGAACAGACTGTTTGCAGTCTCACTGTTTGAATGTCCACTTTGTATGCTTTACTTTTGCAATTTGGACAACTACTTCTAAGAGGAAAATATGTAATTATCAACTAGTGATTTCTTACTGCTTTTTTTAAAATTATCTATTATTTCTACCCTCTTTCTGTTTTTTTTTCT
Source organism: Hydrochoerus hydrochaeris (assembly GCA_004027455.1). Lineage (NCBI taxonomy): Eukaryota > Metazoa > Chordata > Mammalia > Rodentia > Hydrochaeridae > Hydrochoerus > Hydrochoerus hydrochaeris. The sequence continues at coordinate 108,699 of PVLA01003028.1, forward strand.
TTAAATAAAATTTAAAAAAGAAAAATTATCAAACACATTATTAAGACAAGAAATGCGATACAGAAAAATATAGCAGTGCCCAGTGACTTTTAAAATAAGGCTAAAGGCACTTTTAAAAATAATCTCGGTGCTGAGTATATAACTCAATGACAAATTATCTGCCTGGCAAGACAAGGTCATGATTTTGATCCTCAGTTCCAAATAAAATCTTCTAAATAAAATGATTAAGAACACTGGCAAAAATCAAAAGAATCAGTTTTTTTCAGAACACTGGATATTAACCAGGATCATTGCAGCAACCTAGAGAGCATGTGTTTTAGTTGCTTTTCTCTCATTGCTGAGACAACACACCTGACACTCAAAATTAAAATGGAGAAAAGTTTATTTAGTTCACAGTTTGTAGGTGTTTCAGTCCATAATTGGCTGGTTACAAGGCAGGGTGGATTCACAGAGGGGAGCAATTCATGGTGAGCAGAAGACAGTGAAAACAATAAGAGATGAGGCTTTTCCAGTCTCTTATATTGTAACCAATCTACTAGGGTTAAGGGTGTCAATCAAAATCAGTGGACTAATCCAGCAATCACCCACCCTTAATGCCAGCATCCTGAGTCCCAATATTGCACCATGAACCAATCACAAACTCTAAATTCAGCCACCTCTGAAAAAACTCTATGATTGTATAAAGCTTTTATGGGCCATCCAGACACAAGACATAACAGTGTGTATGCCCAAACAAGTGAAATTTGTTATGAATGGTGAGTTTACTCCTATCCTATACTTTGGTAGGTTTGCCGCAGTGTCAGCTTGACTAGTTTTGGGATCCACATATGGAATTGGTGGAGCACATTTCTGGATGTGTCACAGGTATGTTGGGTGACTCATGGAGGTATAACCTTAGGTACAGTCTTGTCCTTTGCTCCTTCCTTTCTGGTGCTGTCCCCTTACCTTGCTTCCTAGCTGCAATCAACTAAGCATCTTTGTTCCACCACACTCTTCTACTGCAACATTCTTTCTTGCCTTGCAACCTGCTGCCCATGGGCTGAATCCTCTGAATCATGAGCAAAATTAACTCTCTTTTTTTTTTAAGTTGTGGGTGTCAGGTTTTGTTTTTGAGCAACAGGAAATCTGACCAACACAAACATTCATCAGTTCAACAATCTTCAAATCCAACAGCACACAGTTGTAATGAAAACCTACAGAATGGCAGCAGTGGAGGGGAAAGAATGCTACTGGGCCTTCTTCAAAGTCTTGCTTTCAGAATTTTGCCTGTGTCTGGCCCATCTGATAATTCACTGAAAGGTTTACTCTGCAAGACTGTCTTTGTTTGACCCAACTGAGAGCTTGCCTAACATAATCAGCCTCAAAAACAATTGCTGAAAACACTTAGATGCACATGAATGAGATTCAAACCAGACAAGAAACACTCCACAGAATCAATAACTGAGATCATGTCCTATTAAAGAGTTTTTGCATGTTGAAAGATATCTCCAGCATAGTGAAAAGAAAACCCACAAACTGGGAAAAAAATCTTAATGAACTGTCTCTCAGACAAAGGACTTTTGTCTAGAACTTATCAAGAATTAAAAAAAATCAGACCCCCAAAATTCAAAGACCTAATCGAAAAGTGGGCATCTAAGATGAACACACAGTTCTCAGATGAAGAAATATGAATGGCAAATAAATACATGAAAAAATGTTCCTCACCATTGGTCATTAGAGAAATGCAAATTAAAATCACACTGAGATTCCATCTTACTCTGGAAAGAATGGCCAGGATCAACAAAACTACCAACAACAAATGCTGGAGAGGCTGTGGGGAAAAAGGAACTCTTCTGCACTGTTGGTGAGAGTGTAGACTGGTGCAACCACTGTGGAAGTCAGTCTGAAGATTCCTCAAAAAGATGGGATTGGAATTCCCATTTGACCCAGCTATTCCACTCCTAGGCATATTTCTAGAAGAACTGAAAACATCATACAACAGTGATATATGTGCACCCATGTTTATAGCAGCACAATTTGTAATAGCCAGATCTTGGAAACAATATAAGTGCCCATCAACTGAGGAATGGATAAAAAAATTGTGGTACTTTTATACAATGGAGTACTACTCAGCTATAAAGAAAGATCACATTGAGATATTTATAAATAAATGGATGCAACTTGAGACCATACTCATAAGTGAAATAAATCAAACTCACATGTGTAAATATCATATAGTCTCCCTAGTGTAAGAAATGGTAAGAGTACATAAGACATAAAAAAACTCAATATGTACAGTGAAAGGATAAGAATCTGCTTAAAGGGGAAAAGATAATATCTCAGGGAAAATGAGGAAAAAAGAAAAAAGAAGGGAAAAAATATCTAAAATTGTATAGCTAACGATAGCTAAGATAATTGTGCTACAAATTCTATAAGATCTTGGAATAAAATAGGTAACATTCATAGGATTGGAACAACTGAGCATATTATTGTATAGTGACCTGAGGAACTCTTGAAGATCATTATGTAAAATAACAACCCTAGTTACACTCATACCACCTTGTTTTGAAGGCCTATATTGTCAGTGTTTTGGACTCTTTGCTATTGTCGTGTATTTGTCTTTTTTGTTTCATATTTTTCTAGGAAAATTTTTGCTTCGTTTTGTTTTTCCCTCTAATACAGAAAGGATAGGTATACATGTAGAGACTCATAGAGGCATAGAACTTCTCTTAAACAGTTTATGAGAATTGATTATATAATGCATGATGAAATGAACAGCTATTTTGAAGAAAAAGAGACACTAAGGTACCCAGTACTGATTCCATAGTGTCATGATGTGAAATCCAGCAATATTATGCTTTTTTCAGAGTGATTTTAGTTCATTTTGTATTATTTATTTTCAGCATACATGAAGGTATGGACAGTTATTTTGAAGAGAATGAGAGACATTATGGCAGCCATTGTTGACTTCCCTATTGTCTGGCTTTGAAGAGCTAAAATGCCTTCATCATCCTGTTCTAATCAGTTATATACTATTTTGTTTTGTATGAATTCATTGTGTGTGAAAATATGTACAACTATTTAGAAGAAAACAAGAGACAATATGATAGACAGTGATGATCTCCTGTTGTCTTGCTTTGAAATCAGTGTCTCTTACATTGTTTTCTTCTGCTCTGTTTTGTTATGTTTAATTTTACCCTCTTTAAAATAAAATTTTAAAGATATATATTAAAAAACAGTTGGATGCAATTACTACACATGTCTCTGGATTGAATATAGAATTAAAAAATAAATATCTAAGAAAGCTCTATCTCCCTACTTCCTATTATTTTTCACTTTGCTCTTTATTTATATCTTAGGTTTCTCAAGTGAGAGAAACCATGTGATAGTTCTACTTATGTGCCTGGTTTATTTCACTGGACAGTATAGTTTCAAGGTGCATCTGTTTTCCTACAAATGACTCACATTTATCATTCTCTATGGCAGAGTAATACTCCATTGTGGAGATAGGTGGAGATAGAAGAGAGGGTTAAAAAAAAATTAAGATGTGTTAAGTATATATACTAATTCCCCACAAGAAATGTCACAATTGTATACTGCAAATCTGTACTAAAATTTTTTTAAAAAACAAGACTAGCACATGCAACAGGTTTAGAAAAACTGCATAAAAGGTAAAGGCAGACAAAGTCCAAGCACATCTTTGAGAAGCTCTGACATATTCCTGTGGGTACAGTAGGCTAATACAGTGTTGTAAGACTGTCTAAAGGAATGTTGAAAGGGAACTCCAATGCACACAAAGAGATCATAGAGATAAATAAGATCAAAGATTTTATATGCAGTTGAAATTCAGTAGTTTTCATCAAAACCTGTCTTAAAACCTGAATTGTGGATTCCTTAGTGTCTAGGAAGAAAATTTAAAAAGTTAAAAAGTAGAAGAAAGGACAAAAGAATTATAATGATAATAAAACAACTGCTAATACAAAAAAGACAATAACAGAGAAATTCTAGAACAAAAGAACTTAAGACTCATGAACAACAAATAGTAAAGAGGTAGATTTAAATCTTACTTGATTACTAATTACCTTAAGTGAAAATAGATTATACCTTCTGATTAAATAACAGAGATTGACAGAAAAGTTTTACTTTACATATCGTGCTGCATTTTATGTACAAAACAGATAGTTTATATCCAAAAAATAGGCTAAAAATAAAATAATGGAAAAATGCATAATCTTTGCACAATGTTCAAGTGGAAACTACAATAGCTCCATCACAGTTTAAGCATTCCTAACTCAAAAGCCAAAATCTAAACTCCTCCAAATCTGAAACTTTTCAATCCCCAAACTGGTGCCATAAGAGGGAACTATCATGAAACATAGTTATCTACATTTATTTAAAACAATGGATAAAATGACTTTCAGGATATGTGCATAGAGTATATATGCACAATGAGTGAACCTCATGTTTAGATTTGGATCCCATCTCCAAGGTAGTGACAAAAGGGTCAACTTAACCTAGAAGATACTGCCATTATAATTTTTGGTCAACTGATTTTTGACAAGTGTGCCAAGACAACTCAATAGGCAAATAATAGTCTTTTTAATACATTATTCTGGAACAACTAGAAATCCACTTATAAAAGAGTGAATTGTATCCCTATATCATACTACATATAAACTGTAACTCAAATCAAAGGCCTAAGGAAAAGAATTAAATCATAAAGCATGTACAAGAAAGCAGGTGTAAATCTTTATGATCTCAGGCTAAGCAATAGTTTTTACAAATGGCAATAAAATCCATAAGCAAGAAAAGAAAAAGCAATTGAATTTAATCAAAATTTAAAATTTCTTGAAAAGCAACTATCAAGAAAGTGAAAATATAATGCATAGAATTTTTAAAAGACACTTGTAACTCATATATCTGATAAGTCTGCTACCCCTAATATATTTTTAAAAGTATTACATTTGAAAAATAAAAGAAAAATAGCTTAATTTTTAAAAAGAGGTAAAGAATTTTAATATATATTTTCCAAAAAGTATGTATTTGGCTGACAAGCACACAAAATGATGTTCAGCTTCATTAGCTTCATTAGGAAATATTATCAAAATTCCCATCAGATATGACTTCAATAACATCTAGAATAGCTATAATAAGACAGAAAAAATTAGAACATTAGCTATAATAGAAAAAAAATGAGAACACTCAACTATCCATCAGTTGATGACTGGATAAACAAAACATGAATAGCCATACAATGTGCCATTGTTATTCAGTCATATAAAAGAATGAAATATTGATTAGTAGTACAAGACCCTACAAGTCATATGTATGATTCCATTTATATAAACTGTTAAAATAGGCAAACACACGGAGGCAGGTTGTAGAGGAAGAGCAATGTAAAATGACTTCCTAATGGGTAAAGTGGTTTGCTGGGTAGACAATAAAATACACCAAGTTAGACAGAGGTAACAAATGCATGACTTTGTGAACATATCAAATTTTATAATATTTTAATTACATTTAAAAATTTTTTAAAGAATGAATCCAAAAGCCAGACTTTTGGGACAGTAAGATAAAACCTTTTTCTATAACCTTTTAACTAATGATGAAGATTAATCATTTGTCAATAATGGATAATATATTTCAAAAATCACAACTTGTGTCTATTCATAACAAGAAAGTAAAACCATAATAAATGGCAATACAATGCAAACAAAATAAAAAACCATGTTAATAGCATCATATATTGAGAACTTATGTGTCACTATATATATATATATATATATATATATGTGTGTTATATACTATATATATTAATAGATAATATGTATGAACTTATTCAGTCTCCACGACTACGGTAAGACCCAAGTACTACTCAGAATATTTTTACAGATAGAGTAAAAAGAGACAAAAAAAGTTTAAAAACTTAGTTATGCTGTGGAAAAAGATTTCATATCCCACTGTGTTTGATTTCAAAGTTTATATATTTAACCTCCAAATTCTGCTACTTCTTCCACTTAATCATACATCATTTGTACCATAACATCATTTGATAAACTATAAACTTTTAACAATATCAATGAAGTTCCATATTGTATATTTGCCTCAGAAGGAAAACATCAAATGAAATGTCCATATTTCTATTGAGTCTCCTAAAAGAGAAAGAAACTGGCCAGGTGATGGAAATGGTAGGAGGCTAGGACTATGTTTCAAAGAAACAGGGGTCTGGGGTTATTTCTAAACTGCTGGGGAGCTGCCTGGGTGTGAAGGTAATCACCATTACTTAAAGTGACGATGATTTGCAGAAGCACTGCTTCATCTAGAATCACTGTGTATCTCCAGTGAAAATTCTTTGATCTCTTAAAATATGCAACCTCATGTGTATTGCCTTCAAGTGCAGTCTCTTGGAACATTTGAGCGAATAACTTAGGCTTTCAGAAACAAATAAATGAAGGAAAGTTATTACATAGATTATACTGGTTATCTCAGGTAATGAGATGACAGTTGAAAGAAATCACACCTATTATAAAGATTGTAAAATGATAAAAATGTCATTTACCATCAAGGTCTAAAGAGTCACCAGGAGAACTTTGCCCTTAGAGAAGACTGAGAGGATAGTGTCAGAGGTGTTTTGGGGAGTAGAGGTTGGATGTAGAAATTCTGCTGCACATTTATAGTGCCCAGCAGTATATCTGATCCAAAACAAATAAAAAGTATTATTTCATATATGAAACAATCTCAAATTTCACATATTTTGTAGTCAAGGTTACAAGGAGAATAAGACAATATAAGACACATAATTTATATTATTATTTTATAATGGTCACCAAAAAAGTCAAATACAAAAGAAAGAATGCAGGAAATCTATCTATAAGATCCAAAGAATCCAGCTGAGAGCCTGGATCTCAGGGCAATGTCCTGCATGAGTCAAGCTGAAGACCTAGAGCCCAAGACAATGCTTCCTAGAGTCTAGCTGGAGGCCTAAAGCCCACAAAAATGTCCCATGTAAGTTGTTTCACAGATTTGTTCTGGGAAGACCCAAAGGTCAGCAGTGGAAGCTAGAAAATCTGTGCCAACGGGATGAAGGATCTGTGCCAGTAGACTGAGGGTTCTGCACTGGAGCCTAGAAGCAACTCTCAAAGTAAGGGCCAGAACTCCTCTAAAAAGTACTACAGCCATCATCAATGACAACAAGATCTCAAGCTCCTCCAACAATGAGAACAAGTTCATTCTCATTGTTGAGAACTCAGGAAAGAAACTCAACAGACTCCTCCAGGAGAGACAACAGCCACAGAAGAATCAACAACTCATAACTCTTGCTCTCCAGTTCTCCTTTTTATCTTGGCAACAATCCTCATTTGGCCTTCCATGCTCAGCACCATGCTAGTTCAGTTCAGCTGGTATAGTGCTGGGCACTATAAATGTGCAACAGAATTTCTACAGTTCAGCAGTTATCAATCCACCACAACACATATGTCTGAAAATCCAAAAACTAAATAGTTCTTGAGCCCAGAAAATTCTTCAATATTCACCAGACTCATCATTTCAACATACCACATTTAAGAACATGTCAGATTCATTTAGCATATCTTTGATGAAGAAGAAGATAGTATTAATATTATTAAATCTCAACATTTAAATAAATACCTTAATGTATTTTAATATTCTACATAACAACATGGGAAGTTTGCATAACATATTCTACTTCATAACAAAGTATGATAGTTACCTTGAAGTACAGCAGTTGTGTGCCTAATTAAACTGGAAGCCAGATTGGCTAATTCTCCTGGAACACAATGTTATTTTGAAAGAAAGAATGATAGACAAATTATAGCTTTTCCATGTTTAGATACTTAGCAGTTTCTCTGAGAAAGGAACAAATGTAAAAAAACAATAGCTAATTAAAATTTATCATTTTGTCAGTGAAAAAATTAATAAAATTAATAATTAAAGTAATTAATATATTAATATAATAATATGATTAATAATTTTTTAAATTAGTAAAATTTAGAATTTGGAGAAAATTTTAACTGCCATCCATAAAACTGGCAGACTCTTGATAGATTTCTAGTGAAACTCTTTTTGCTGTCTAATGAGATACATCAGTATTTGGAGGATCCACATAACTCAAAAAAAAAATGTTTTCCACACAGTTTTATAAAATTCTGCATAAGTAAAATATTTTTTCAGGGGAGAAAAAAAAGATGGCTGATTGATAGACAGCAAGTTATAGAGCCTCCCCTGTGAGAGACAACTCATGCCATAATAAAACATCCTAGCGAGGTCCAGACAGAGGGAGATGAATCCTCTCAACCTAGGGACAAAACACTAAAGGCAAAAGAGCTGGTCAAATATGCAGTCCCAGGGCTATGATTGGAGAAGCTAAGATTAGCAGCCACAGCACTCTCCAGCTGCCTGAATTCGTCCCATCACCTTGAACGGCTGGAGCGGCCCAAGCTTCAACAGCCGCGACCTGCTGTGACTGGCCGGAGCAGCCCAAACCTGCTGGAGCACCCATAACAGTGCCACTGTGACTAACCGGTCATGCTGAAGATGGAGATTGGCAAGCCCAATGGAGAACAGAGCCAGCAAGGGACCTCCATTAACCCACAGTGAGTGCTAGGAATAAGACACCCCCTCCATGGGAAGGGCATAAACTGACATGTTGGAATCAGGCAAGAAGAGCCTGCACTAGGAATGACAGTGACTTCAGCTGGTTACTACCTTCCTAGAGCAGATTGGTGGTATCTTCTTGGCCTGGGTCATGCCCCTAGCCAGGACCCAATAAGCTGTCCCAAACTGATTCCCACTATGTAGCACACACTAACCAGTGAAGGCCCCCAAAAGTTGACTGGCCCAGTGGGAAGGGGCCAGCATACACAGCCCCTGCCTACACCTCAATGACCAAAAGCAAACAGGAGAGGGTAGAAATTCCTTGCCAGCATGCTTAAGAAGAACAATAACCAACAAGGAAAGGGGCTAGGACCTCCACTATACACCTGTATGGAAGAAACCAAAAACATGACAAGAGAAAGAAACAAGAAAAAGCCCCCAGGGCCAAACCCTGAGAACATTGATTCAGGAGAGGGAAATACAAAAGAGATTGAGGGGAGCAAACATGCAACATCAGACACGGCCTCAATGGACATTAAGAGATATCTTTGGGACCTTGTAGATGAGCTCAAAGCTGAAATATTAAATCAGGTAAATCAAGATATAAGTAGATTAATAAAAAAAATGCTAAGAACCTCTCAAGAAAAACAGATGGAAGAAGAGAGGAACACAAAAAAAGGAGAGAAATGTTTGATAAAGAATATAAAGAAAACCTAGAATACATAAAGCAGATTGAAAGAGATTACCAGCAAATTAAAAACTCCACTGAAAGCAGGCAAAACTGCTTGAAAGAAACTAAGGATATACTATCAAAACTTGAAGACAAGTTTGCAATGTGTGATCATGAAAGGAAAGATCTCTTAAAAATAACAAGGAAACAGGCAGTAACAATACAAAGGCTAGAAGATGACGAAAGAATCTATAATATAAGAATAAGAAATATGAGTGAAGAAGCAGGAATAAATACAGGCAAACTACAAAGGCTATTCATGAAAACAATTAAGGAAAGCTTCCCAAGCATAGGAAAAGATAATGATATTCGGATATATGAGGCATACAAAACTCCAGCCACCTACAACCAAAGCAGAGCTACACTCAGACATATAATAATCAAGACACCAGAAATTCAATATAAAAACAGAATATTAAAAGCTGTCAGAGAAAAGAAACAGATAACATATAAAAGAAAACCCATCAAGATCATGGCAGACTTCTTGACACAGACCATCAAATCAAGAAGAGCTTGGAGCAAAATATTCCAAGCCCTGAAAGAAAACAATTTCCAGCCCAGATTGATGTATCCTGCAAAACTGTCACTAGAAATTAATGGAGAAACAAGATGCTTCCATGATAAAGAGGAACCAGAGGAATTTGTGACCACCAATCCAACCCTACAGAGAATACTGAAGGACATTCTAGAGAGAGAGAGAAAAAAAATACCAGGATTTCAGGAGCAGTGGCAGAAAGGCCTCAATGAATGGGTCAGGCAGTAGAATGAAGGAGAAAAGTAGACAAACAATGGCAGAAAAATAGCATAGCAGAAATGAGGCAGAGAAGGTTGGCTATAATCTCTAACACAGATGGCCTTGATACACTAAAAAAAAAGAAAGAAATACAGGCAGAGTATATCAGGAGGTAAGGTCCATCAAGATGCTCTGTATAGGAAATATAATCAACCTGAGAGAGAGTTTATGGACCAAATATCAAATAAAAGAAAATAATGGTCTATGTGACAGGGAGCCAGAGAGAAAAAGGGGCAACTCGACCACCACCTGCAGATAGATTGGGAAGACAGGATACTTATGTGCAGTAGAGAACTACACAGCTATAACAAAGGAAAACCTTGAGGCTTTTGTAGGTAAAGGAATACAACTTGAGATCAAGTCCAGGGGTGAGAAGGTTCAATCCACATAGGTAAATAGCAGGTTGCCCCCACCAATGTAAAAACTGAGGGAGTTGGTGGGACGCAAAATGCGCAGCACCCTGTATGAGTGAAAGGGGATGAATAGTCTAAAAAAAGAAGGCAGAGGATTTTCTTAATAGTGCACCAGGATTTAAAACCCACATTACTCACACTACTCTGCTTAGATGGATTATATTCTGTTCCAGTTTGTCTACTTGTACTAGATATGAGGGCACAGACAGTTATCCTAAAAATAGCATGATATAGTATGGTAATCATCCTTAATTTCCTATTCACTTAATCTGAAGCTCTGTATAACTTACACTGTTTTACCATGACTGGTCTTAATTGAATCTGGTTTATTAGATTGCTGTTTTGTATTGACAGATTTTATTCAAAGCTGTTATGATGGGTAGTATCAAGTCTGAGAGTATAGGCAACTACACTGAAGATGACAAGATTCACTAGGATACTCACTCTGCCTTGATTATTACCTGCCTTTGAAGTTTTATACTGTCTACAATTTTTTTTAATTTAAAGAGAAACAAAAGCATGTAAAGGGTAGAGATAATACAGAATTCCAAAAAAGGATAATAAGAAATCACTAGTTAATAAATTACATATTATCCTCTTAGAAATAGTTGTTCAAGTTACAAAATTAAAGCATACAAAGTAGGTATTCAAACAGTGAGAGTGTAGACAGCTACACATGCATGCATCTCTGCATGTATTTCCATACTTTCTGAATTAGAGGGAAAAACAAAACTTAGCAAGACAAAACAAAACAAATTCCTATAAAAACATGAAACCAAAAAGTCATATAAAACCACAGTACAAGGTGATCTACAATGATTACTGTATTGTTTCTTATTATCTTCAATAGAATGTCTATATTATCAGGCATAATTGAATATAGCAGTATGATTGCATATAGCAGTAAATAAAATATTAGTAAAAATAAAATATTGTAGACAGTATAAAACTTCAAAGGCAGGTAATAATCAAACCATAGTGGATATTCTAGTGGATCTTGTCATATTAAGTGCAGTTGCCTGTACTCTCAGACTTGATATTATCAATCATAACAGCTTTGAATAAAATCTATCAATACAAAACAGCAATCCAACAAACCAGATTCAATTATGATCAGTCATGGTAAAACAGTGTAGGTTTTACAGAGCTTTAGATTAAGTTAGTAGGAAATTAAGGATGATTACCATACTATATCCTGTTATTTTTGGGATTACTGTCTGTGCCCTCAAATCTAGTACAGGTAGAATGACTAGAACAGAATATAATCCATCTAAGCAGAGTAGTGTGAGTAATGTGGGTTTTTAAATCCTGGTGCAGTATTAACAATATAGCATATCAAGGTCATCTATGTTAGAGTCTCTAGTTATCCTTCTCTGCTTCATTTCCGCTATGCTATTTTTCTGCCTTTGTTTGTCTAGTTTTCTCCTTCATTCTACTGCCTGCCCCACTCATTGAGGCCTTTCTACCACTGTTTCTAAAATCCTGGTATTTTTTTCTCTCTCTCTGGAATTTCCTTCAGTATCCTCTGTAGGGTTGGATTGGTGGTCACAAACTCCCCCATTTCCTCTTTATCATGGAAACATCTTGTTTCTCCATCAATTTCTAGTGACAGTTTTACAAGGTACATCAATCTGGGCTGGAGGTTATTTTCTTTCAGGGCCTGGAATATTTTGCTCCAAGCTCTTCTTGATCTGATGGTCTGTATCGAGAAGTCAGCCGTAATCCTGATAGTTTTACCTTTATAAGTAATCTGTTTCTTTTCTCTGACAGCTTTTAATATTCTGTTTTTATATTGAATTTCTGACATCTTGATTATTATATGTCTGGGTGTAGATCTGTTTTGGTTGTAGGTGGCTGGAGTTCTGTATGCCTCACACAACCAAATGTCATTTTCTTTTCCCATGCTTGGGAAGTTTTCCTTGATTATTTCCATGAATAGCCTTTGTAATTCACCTGTATGTATTCCTGCTTCTTTGTTCACATTTCTTATTCTTAAATTGTAGATTCTCTTGTCATCTTCTAGCCTTTGTATTGTTATTGCCTGTTTCCTTGTTATTTTTAAGAGATCTTTCCTTTCATCATCACACACTTCCAACTTGTCTTCAAGATTTGATAGTCTATCCTTAGTTTCTTTTAAGGAGTTTTGCCAGCTTTCAATGGAGTTTTTAATTTCCTGGTAGTCTCTTTGAATCTGCTTCATGTATTCTATATTTTCTTTATATTCTTTATCGAATGTTTCTCTCCTTTTTTTTTATTCCTCCCTTCTTCCATCTGAGAGATGATTCTTGAGAGCATTTCTTTTATTACTCTACTCATATCCTGCTTTACCTGATTTAATATTTCAGTTTTGAGCTCATCTACAAGGTCCTGAAGATATCTCTTAATGTCCATTGAAGCCATGTCTGAGGTTGTGTGTTTGCCATCCTCAGTCTCCCTTGTTTTTCCTTCTCATGGATCAGTGCTTTCTGGTTTCTGGGCTGGGGTCTTCCTCCTGCCTCTCTCTCCTGTCATGGCCCTGGCTTCCACCACATTAAATAACAGTGTAGGTCCCAGCCGTCTTCCCTGTTGGTCACGTTTCCTCTGAAGCATGCTGGCAAGGGAACTCCGCCTTCTCCTGGCTGCTCTTGTCACTGAGGTGCAAGCAGTGGCTGTGTATGCCTGCCCCTCTTCACCGGGTCAACCAAACTTCAGGGGCCTTCACCCGGTTCATGCTTTCTTGGCACAGGGAATCGATTTGGGATGGCTCATTGGGTCCTGTCCAGGGGCACGGCCCAGTCCAAGAAAATCCCATGAATCTGCTCTGGGGAGGGAGCAACCAAATGAAGTCACTGTTGCTCCCAGTTCACATTCCTCCTGCCCAATTCCAACATGTTGCCCATTTGGTCGCACCCTTCCCGTGGGGGGAGGGGTCTCATTCCCAGCACTGACCATGGATTAATCCATGTCCCTTTGCCAGCTCCGCTCTCCATTTGGGTCACCAACCCCTGACTTCAGTGCTGCTGTGCCTCCTGTGAATGGTGGTGGGAATGAGTTTGGGCAGCTCTGCCGCCAGTGCGGATTCAAGCTGGTGCAAACTTGGCCAGTCACCACGAAAACACTGTGTCCCATAATTTTTAGCTGTTTCAGTTGTAGTCCCAAAGTATTTGATGAGCTTTTTTACTATTTAATTTCTTCCTGTGTCAAGAGGATCCATCTCCCTCTGTCTGGGTCTCTCCAGGGTGTTTTATTCTGGCATATGAGTTGTTTCTCCCAGGAGGCTTTTTATCCAATGTTTTGTTTTTACTAATATTGTTATGTACTGCTATATTCAATTATTCTGCTATTTTCAATTATGCCTGATGATATAGACAATTCTATTGACAATAACAAGAGACAACATAGTAACCACTGCAGATCACCTTGTACTGTGGTTTTATATGACTTTTTCATTTCATGTTTTTATAGGAATTTGTTTTGTTTTGTCTTGCTATGTGTTTTTTCCTCTAATACAGAAAGGATAGAGATACATGTAAAGACTCATGCATGAGTAGCTGTTTACAGTCTCATGGTTTGAATGTCTGCTTTTTATGCTTTAATTGTGTAATTTGAGCAACTATTTCTAAGAGGACAATATGTAATTTATCAATTAGTGATTTTTTACTGTTTATCTTTTTTAAATTATGTATTATTTATACCCTTTTCCTGCTTTTCTTTTTAAATAAAAATAAATAAATTAAACATTTTTTCAAAATGTGACAAGTTCTAATGTAATGAAGTAAGAAAAGTTTACTGGTAAGATTTCAGCTTTCATATTGCAGCTATCCTTCAAAAATTGTCTCTTATTGAGTCAGTACTTATATGCAAAATAATATCCAAAATGCCCATAAAAAAACTGTTAAACACTTTTCCAACAACTTCTTGTGTGTCTGAATATTCATCTCAATCAACAAAAACAATCCAGTAAAATAGACCAAAAGTAAAAGCAGATATGAAACTGCTGTCTTCTCAAGCCAGACATTGTTAATTGCATAAAGATCAAAACATTTTCATTCTTCTCACTATATTTTGTTTGTTATGGAAAACAGATTTCTTTAGTTTAAAAATATAAATACATAGATATGCAATGAATTTGCCATTATGTTAAATGGATTAATAAACAAATGCTTTTTAAATTTCACAATTTCCAATTCAGATACACTAAGTATACATTGATATAATCCATGTAAACAAAAGCATTTTGGCATCTTTAATAGTTTTTCAGAGCAGAGAAAGGCCCTGAATGCAAAAAGGTTAATGACTGCTGGCTTAGTGACTTCCTGTCATGTCAGCTTCCTGTCATGTCAACTACTTAACATGTTCACTGAGTCACAGTTCAATGGAGACTGACATTCTCCTAGAAAGCTCCTTCCTAACCACATGTCTCTGGCAGTGCAGTATAACAAAAACACCCCAAGCGGGGAGGTTTCTTGCTGTGGTAAAACATCCTGGTAAAACACGTAGCCTCTTTTCTCTTGAACAAGCTGTGGACTGGTAATAGTTGGACTGGTAAATGTAGTGAGTCATTAGTTTAATATATGTGAAGTACATAAAATAGGACCTGCTATGCTGTAAACACTCAACACTTGTTATCAGTTGTCTTTCTTGGGTGTTATTGAGAAGAAAAGCAAGAAAAAATATTGATTCAAAGTACATTTTTATTCAAATTTGGTTTTCCCTGCTTATTTTTCCTGAACCTTAAGAAAACTACTGAACCTCTACATCAATTCCCTTACCATAAAATTTGTTATAATTACAGCACATATCTACTGTAAATAGATAAGGGAAAACTGAAACAATGTATTTGAAGCACTTCAGATTATATCCTGTGCTTGTAAGTGTTCAATAACTGTGGTTCAAGAAAGAGAAAAGTCAGCACCTCCTGAGAATTGGCCCATGCTGACACTGGGAGGAGCCCACCAAGAAGCCAACTAGCCAGGCTTTCTGGTAAACCATGCAAGCCATGTAGGGCCCAAAAAGAGAAAAGTCAGTGCCTTCTGTGAGCCTACTGGTGCGCAGGCTGAGAATCAACCCTAAACACTCCCACTCTCCCCTGCCCCACCCCGTAAGCAGCTGGCTGGTTCGGAGGACAGGCTGAGTTGATAACAACTGAGGTACAAAAAGCAACTAAATGCTTGTATTGTTTGTTTGATTTTGCAGGCCTGGGGCTCACAGTCTGAGCATCTCTTGGGAGGATAACAATATGCAATACAGCAAATATGGGGGATTTCCTTCTGTCTTTTTTTGAAGTCCAATATTGTTCTCACTGTTTTGTTTTATTCTGACTGTTTTGCTTTATTCGTTGTTCTATTTTGATTGGTTTTATTCTGTTTTGTTTTGGTCTGATTTGGCTATATCTGACAATGGATAACTAATGTAAAGGTAACAAGATATGCTAGGTAGCTATTGTTGTTTTCCTAGTATCCTGCTTTGAAGTTCTGTACAAATTTTGCTGCTTTGTTTTGATTGGCTTTGTTCTGTTTTGTTTTGTTGGATTTTATCATCTTTGAAATAAAAAAATAAAAAATAAACTGTGTTTCATAAAATAATGATTTCCTTACCAAAGTGTTCTTGCTTAAATATTTCTACCTCACCCTATTCCCTATGTGTCTGGAATCTGAGCCCATGCCACCTAAGTGGATATTGACATCAAGTTTATAGCTGTTTTTATTGTTGTTGGAGTCTCTATAATCTTCAGCCCACTGGTTCATCTAACTCTGGCTTATTGCTGACTCCCAGCTATTACCCTGATTGTTATTCATGGACTTCTACCTATTACTTCTGCCAACATTCCTTAAATACCATGCTTCAGTCTACTGTTCTATTTCCATTTGTCTGCTCAGAAATTTTTCACATAAAGTGGTGTCCTTACTTAACCCAGATCAGGGCTGAGTCCAATTATGCTAAGACTTTAGTCATTCTGCTTAAGAAAAAGAGAAAATTGAACTGTATATGGATGTGTTTATTTGTGAGTAGAAAAATTTAACAAAGTAAACATAAGCTCAAATCATGCAGGAAATTCACTTAAGACAAAAAAACTTGTTCCACAAATAGACAATTTATTAATTTTTAAAGCTCCAATTTAATTTGCTCTAATTTATGACAAGAAGCAGTATATTTAGCCTTCTTTGTTTAAAATTAGAAAAATGAATCTCAACTCATAGGAAAGAAAAGTCTTTCTGATTTATACTTTTAAACAGTTTTTAAAAATCAGAAATTCATTTTTCATTTCATGTTATCTAAAAGAAATTTAAAGTCAAGTTTTTAAGTTTTAATTTTTGACAAAAATATAGAATCCAGGGGCTGGGGATTTAGCTCAGTGGCTTAAGTGCCTGCCCGGCAAGTGCAAGGTCATGAGTTCAATCCCCAGTACTGGAAAAAAAATATATATATATAGAGTCTGGAGTCTGTAAAACCTCAGAAAATTTAATTTTTCTTACTGTTCTCTAGTACCCACAAAGTGCTTAAACAAGCAAAGGTACAATTTCAGAATAATACTTAAATTCACTTACAAAACATATTACTATATCACTTTATCATCTCATGATCAAACTGAAATTTATCCAATGTATGATTTTTAAATACAAATAGAATTAAAAATATGCATTCATCATGTTAGCACTTAATAGTTAAAACTTATGGTTATTTCCTTTGTTGCTTGTTTAAATGCTTTATTTTGAGGTCTAGTTATTTAATAAATATTTGTTGAAACACCTTCTAGACTGCAGATATATAGTGATAAACATGTTAAACAAACTCTTCTCCAGGAGGAGAAGGAAATTGTGAGTCAATTCAAATTCAGAAGGAAAATAAATAAGATGAAGTAAATATAAGGACAGAGGATGGATACTTTTACAGAATGCATGCTTGGTGAAAAAACACTGGAAAGAAATAAGGGATAGGCACATACAAAGAATGGGGAAATAGTGGTCACATAGAAGGAACCACATGGCTGGAGATTTAGCTCAGTGGCTCAAGCGTTTGCCTGGTAAGCGCAAGGTCATAAGTTTGATCCCTGGTACCAAAAAAAAAAGAACAGGAAGAAGAAGAAACTGTATGCACAAATGTCCCAAGAAGGAACAACGTCAGTTTTACTTTAGAGACCCATGTATTCAATATCTCATATCTTGAAGTCAGCACTATTATCTTTCCTTTTCATTGCAAGTAATGAGGGATTGCATTGACTAAATTATTCATAAATATTTAATGGCTATAACATTAAAATTTTCATTTGCACAGAAAAAAATCTAGCTATAGAATTTGAAGTTTTAACTATTAGATTATAGTACCTATCAATAAAATATATGACACATAAATTTATGATTTTAATAGTCCATGAGACTGGCCTTTGATTGTATATGCCTTCATTTTAAGCTACAAAATACTACTGAAATACATTAAACTTTTATTTCTCATATGTTACATTTTCCTAGAATTACAAAGCAGATTTGAACACAAATTAGTCTACACTAATTAGTATAAAATTTGTAGATCATATTTAATACATCTTTATAGTCTTCTGTTAAAAACAAAACAACAGACCAATAATCTGATTCCAGTCACTACTTTTAAGAAGTGATTTATCACCTGGGTGTGGCACATGCCTGTAATCCCAGCACTCTGGAGGCTGAGGCAGGAGGATCGGTATAAGTTTGAGACCAGCCTGGGCAACGAAATGAGTTCAAGGCCAGGTTGAACTACATAGTGAGACCCTGTCTCAAAAAGACCAAAAAAAAAAACAGTGACTCATTGAGAAGCTTTCATAAAGCTTGTGTTATGAGTAAGCACCAAGAGATTACACCATCAAAGCACAGAAGAAAGCAAAATATGAACAGATATCTGCATATTGTGCAAAGAAAGCAGAGGACCATAAAGGGTAATTGCAAACTAATAAAATAGGAATTAACCTTAAGAAATTGAAAGAAATCATGTGAAACAATAGAAACACTAAGACTAATACTTTTACTTTGCAGAACTATTGCTAAGGGAATGCAAAGGTAAGGAAATAATTCTAAGAATAGAAAAGATATCATGCTTAGATGATAGTTCTTTAACGCTTCCTAAACCTTTCCAGGGAGGTTTACTGATGGTCTCCATGTGCATAATTTAGGAATGTTCTAATAAAGTAGAAAAGGGTAAAAAAAATATTAAGTAAATGTGTTTCTTAAAAAGAAAGACTGGCCACATGCAGGCTGACTGGGTGACAGCCAGACGCTAGACCTCTCCTGTGAATCAGCACCATTGACTGCAGGGAGGGAGACCAAGAAGTCAACAAGAAGCTAAGAGCTACTGTGAGTCAACACCATGTGCAGCCTAACTGGGGGACAGCCAGATGCCAGCCCCTTCCAGAGCAGGGCAGGGCGACAAGAAGAGCCAAGGTCCTCCTCCCCTGCCACCAGCCACCCCTGTAAGCGACTGGCTGATCTGGAGAAACACAAGCTGTTATGATAACTAATAAGGTAAAATACAATTTAATGCTTATACTGTTTAGTGTTTCACTGACTTTGTAGACCTAGTGCCAGTAGTCTGATCATGTATTCAGAGGATAACAATACACAGTGTAGCATATATGGGGAGGGAGCTCCTTCTAAGGGTGGTGGCCATTGTTAATTCCCTATTGTCTTGTTTCAAAATCCTGTCAGTCTCATTGTTATATTTTGGCTGGGTTTTATTCTGTTTTATCTTGTTTGATTTTGTTGTATCTGATGGTATGGGCAGCTATTTCAAAGATAACAAGATACATTATGGGAGCCATTTTGGATTTACTATTATTTTATTTTGAAGTCCTGAATTCCTATTCATTATTTCATTATTATTGAGTCTATTCTGTTTCTGTTTTGTTTGATTTTACTATGTCTGAAGATATGGACAGCTATGTTGAAGACAACAAGAGGCATTTGGTAATCATTGTTGATTTCTTATTACCTTGTTTTGAAACCCTGTGTCACTTACACTGTCTTGTTTTGATTGGCTTTATTGTGATTTATTTTGCTTGGTTTTATTTTCTCTAAAGTAAAATTTTAAAAAAAAATTTAAAAAGAAAGACTATAAGATAGGTTCATATGTCATATGTCACAATACCTATTATACCTTTTAGTCCTTATTTGCACTTTCAGCTTCTCACACCAGAGAAACAATGCAGTATTTACACATGCACACCTAATTCATTTCACCCAAGACCATGGTCTCAAGATGCACCCATTTACCTAGAAAGGTCTCAAGCTTATCTTCTTTATGACTGAGTACTACTGCGTTGCATAAAAAAAGCCATGGGGAGGGGAACAAGGTAGGGGAGAAAGGGGAAGGTAAGTAAAGCAATGAGAAATGAAGAAAAGTGTGGAAAGCCTGTAAATGGGGAGGTGAAGTGGGGTTGAAGGGATTGGGAAAAAAGAAGAAACCAGTTATATCATGTACAGGTACATAACCTCTATAATGAATGTGATCATTATGTATACATAAAATGTACCAGTAAAATCTGATTGTAAAAAGTTTATTAAATGTCATATTAGGTCAATAGAGGAAACTCCAAAATTCAATGAGCATAGCAAGTTGCTCTAGAGTTGAAAGTTATCTGAAAGGAGCAATTTCCAGCTAGAAAAGGCCACCATAAGACCAGTAGAAAATGTTATTCCTGAAGTTTTTGAGTACAGATCAAAAACTCTCTACAGTTGTATATATATTACCCACAGGCTCCCTAGATCTCCTTCAGTGTTCTCATGCATTCTTTCTTTCAGTGATTTCAGATCCTTCAGACTTCTTTTGACTTTCTAATAATCTGGGGAGTAGCCATTTTTATCTCACATTTTATATAATTTTATATTTATCTCACTGTTTTTAATACCATGCAGCAGAATTCTTACATATTTCCACTATATTAAGACCACTTCCCCCTCTTTAACTTGATGTTCATCAGACCATCAAGAGAACAAAGTTTATTTACTATGTACCCTTTAACTTTGTTACTTGAACAACTACATCCAGGATGACAGTACGTAATTTATAAATTACTGATTTCTTAGTGGGGCTTTTTCTCATTCTCCTTTTTCTTTCTTTCTTTTAGAATTCTGTATTGTTGCTACACTTTTTTCTGTTTTGTTTTTTTTTCTTCTCTTTAAATAAAATTTTTAAAATGTATAATTGCTATTGTAAAAAAGAGGAAATAGGAAGCGCTATAAAAGATATAGCTACATGTATGTTTAGATGTGTGGGATTGATGACCATATTTCTAGGTTCTTGTTGGATTGTTGAACAGATCTGTTTGCACTCTCACTGCTTGAGTGTCCACTTTGTGTGCTTTAATTCTGTAACTTGAATAACTATTTCTAAAAGAACAATATGTAATGTATCAGCTAGTGATTTCTTACTATTTATCTTCTTTTCTTGAAATTCTGTAATATTTCTACCTTTTTTCTGTTTTTTTCTCTTTAAAAAGAAAAAGAAAAAAGAAAAAAAGAGAACAAAGTAAAAATCAAGGAGTCTCAATCCTCCTTCAATTTGCCCCAAATAACTATCACTCTCCTATGATAATGACATTTTCTGATAAATTCTTGTTGAATTTGATATAGTTCTTTTGAAAATGATGGTTAAAATGCAATCCAAATAGCATATGTTATAAGATCTTGAAAATGTAATTATATGTTTAAGGAGGAAAGAGTCTATTTTCTTGCTTTATGTTTCATTATTCTGAGTTACAAAGAATTTCTTTGCTAGCTTCATCATGGAAATATAAGATGCATAAAAGTAAATTTATGTTGCTTCCAGCATTGCAGTAGTTCTGCAGCATTGTGGGGCACTAAAAATTGCTATTTATGACTGTCACTGGAAAGCAGGCTTTCTTTACATTATAGGTGTATTGCCTGTTTTTGAAACAAGACTTAAGTGTCTTCTTGTTTGGCGTTCCTGAAGCCAACACAGAATATTTTCTCTGATATTTTATATCAAAGATGATGGGTTATTTATGCTTCTCAACTTCAATAATAGAAATGGTATGACTGACTTTAAACACAGTTACCAAGTCAAATGCCAAATAAAGAGGAACAAGGTGGTAAAATGTGACATGAAGTCATCCATAATACACTGGCTAGCCTTATAACTAATATCAGATGAAGAGCTAGCATCATTTTTTTTGGAGTCACTATATATGGACATAAAAGAAATAATCTAGAGAAGAAAAACATAATGCAGGGCTGGAGTGAGTTGAGGTGGAAACAGTACTAAGGGACAACATTTCACTATCTGGGAACAAGCAGAAAATTAATTTTTCTGAGCAATATTCACTGAAAATAGAATATTCAGTGACACTTGTTTGACATTTGGTGATGAAAATAATAGTTTTCTCAGTCTTTAAAATGAAATATGTCACTGCAATAATTTTCTTTTACTTCCTTTTTATATTTTTAAGTTTTTCAAAATATATAAAGTAGGTTAGTTCTATAAAATTGAAGGGCAAGGAGAAATCACACTGGCAGTCATTGGTTCACCTGGAAGCTAGTGTCTCTTTCAGGACAAGTATATCCTGGGAGCCTTGGGCCAAGACATATGTCAGAATCTTGGGGTATGAGGATGATGAAGTCCAAACCCCTTTAAATTTCTGACTTTCCAAAATTTTCACTTTGCATGTTGAAAGCAGCAATAAATGGTTCTGCTCAGCTTCCAAGGAGTTCCAAGAAGTTCCAGCATGTTGAGGTTTAGATCTACAATGTCTCCCAAAAGTTGCGTGCATTCAGAGTTGGGGTTTTTGGACAGTGATAGGAAGTGAGGCCAGTTAGAGATTCATGACTGGATATGTGACCTGGAAGAGTGTATCTCCCTCCTCAACTCCTTCCCTCCCTCTCTGCTTCCTGGTTGCCATGGTATGAGCAGCTGTCTCTGTATGCCTTTCCACCATGCTCTTCCACCATGGTCTGCCTTGGACCCAAATCATAAGCCAAAATGAGCCTCTCCTTTAAATTGTGGGTGTCAGGTATTTTGTCTCAGGATGAGAAAATTATTAAGGTATACTTTTTACAACGAGGTGCTCACTGTTTTCATTCATTGCTCTCCCTCTCTCATGTTCCCCCCTCTCTCTTTCTCTGTCTCTCTCTCTCCTGCCCTCTCTCCCTCTCTCTCTGATTCTTCTGGCTACCTTGTGACAAGTTGAACACATAATTTCTTCTAAAGATCTTGCTTCTATTCTTTCTTTTCCAAAGTGACCATATCTTCCCTAAAACTAAGGTAGTTAATAATTTATTTAGAAGGATGAACCACATTCTCTTCTATAATATAGATAATATAGCATTCATGTATTTTCTGGTGCTGGCTGATTGTTATGTTTGTGGTACTTACATGTGAGTTTGCCATTCATATCAAACATATAATTTTGGAATTGAAGTAGTAATAATGTAGTGTTTGTTTGCAGGCATAGAATAGTACATTTGCTTTTTGAAATGTACTCTGGGAAAGAGAAAATATTATATAGTATTGAAAGGCCTGATTATAAATATAGAATGTTCAAGTATTTGAAACATAAATTCTCCTTCAATTTACCCTTAAATTCACAGTAATCCCCGAAAGGTATTTGAGGAACTTTACAAAGCGGATTCCTAATTGATGTAAAGAGAAAAAAAGCAAAATTATAATCAAGATGCTCCTGAAAAAGAAAAACAAGGTAGTAAAATTTCCCTACCAGACATCAACACTTACTATAAAGCTACAGTAACAGTGACAGGTTGTTTCAGGTCACAGAAGGCAAAAGTGACAAATAGAGCATAATAGAATAATGAGCTCAGAACTTGATTTACAACCAGAAATTTACTGAAGAACAAGTGTTGACAAGGACATGGGGTACTGGAAATACATATCTACTGTTTATGGAACTCTGAATCAGTACCCTTGCCTTGAAAAATAATTCAGCATTATTTTGTCAAGCTAAATGTATAGATGCCTGTAACTCATAAACTGCACTCCCAATTATTTACCCTAATAAGACACATGTGAAGCAGAGACATGCATGATGCAGAAAGCTGTTAACAACATAAAAATTGTTTAATTGGAGAATTCACAGACATAATGCATATCTCTCTCCACCCAAATAGATGATGTATATATGATGTGCATCAGTAAATGAGTGAGTGTCAGATGCACCATTAAGGATGGCTCATAGAAATGGAACACGGAGTATTAAGAGTAAGTTTTCAGAAATCTTAGGATATATATAGAAATGTCAGATTTTGTAAAAATAAAACAACATATTGTTTAGTAACATTTAAATATGTGGTGAAATTAATTTTTAAATGCAGAAGAATAAATAATATAAAATTCAAGATTCTTTTGGAGGAAAAACTAGCAAGAAGATGATTTTGTGTTTACTAATAACTTCAGTAGTACCAATAATAATTCCAATGTGGTACTAACATTATTCTTCAGATGTACATTTTATAATAAATATTTTACTATTGTGCTTCACAACTTACCAAATATTTAAATGTATTTTTATATTACAGAGTAATATAGTAAATATTATAGTAAATGAAACAAAAATCCAGTAACAAAATAATAAGTGATTATCATTATATAAAATTTTTAAATATTCATTTAAATGCATAATAAAAAATTGGGAAAATTTCAGACCAAAATTACAATAGTTTTTGCCTCTGGAAAATTTTTAAATATTTCACATTATTTCCTATAAGTCAAAATTGGAGTAATATGTACTGCATTGTACAAAAGAAAAACAACAACAACAATAAAAACAAGGTGATAAAGAGGTGAGTAGACTGGGGATGGGGTGGAGGAAAAGGGGAAGGAATGAAAGAAGATAAAAAACATGTTATGTACATGTACCAGCTTCCCACGGAGAACATTAACAGTGTACACTACTCATGTGTACTAATTATCTGAAAACTGGAGTATTATACATCATTTTCCTACATCTTTAGTGCAAATAATATTCATGGGTTTATATTGTCCTTTCCAAGTTGATATTTTATTATAAACAATTAAAAATAAAATTTAAAAGTACATTAGTGAAAATAAACACATCAAAAAAGAAAATGTTGAACTTTCTGAATGCTGGTGCTGATCCAATTATTCACTCAATTGGTCACTCCATCTCCATTGGGCTTATGGAATTATAAATAGAGAAATAAGAACTGCTACACAAACAGTTCTCTTTTGTTTCCCACTAGCAGGTAACGCCATTCATTGCCTCCATCATCCAAGTACATCAGCATGAACTGAAGCTTTAGAAAGGCAGGTGTGTGGGCCCGACCTCAGCCATGTAAAGCAGACTCCTTAGAAGGGATCCTTTCACGTCTTTTGATGAACCTTAAATTTTAGAATGACTAGTCTACTGTCTTATTTCTCATGTATAAGAACTTCAATTTTCTTGGCCTCAACAATAAGACAATTATGACACTGTAAAATAATCTACACATTTCAGTGTGATTTGATTAAATGAAAAGAGTAGTTTACTGTAAGTAGAGAGATAAGTGTTGGAATATTTTCCCCCCTCAGCTGCTCTTTTCAGTTAGATTAAATACTCTAAGATTCTAATCTTCAGGAATGTAATGGTAAGTTTGGAACCATCTCCAAGCTCAAATCTTCAATGATTCTGAAAATGTAAAACTCATTATATTCGAACATTTTTCTAATATTCTTTACCATTTCCTTGACCCTGTCTTGTGTACTCAGCTTTTTTATTCTTTCCTTTATTCAGTAAACATATATTGGATATCCACAAGGTCCTGGCCTTGTGAAGAGAGGTAAGAAACACAAAGACAAATAAACTAACCCACCCTACCCTTGCCCTAAAAGAATATAACAGGGACTGCAAGACTGGGCCTGAAGATGTCCAGTGGGCAGCTAAAACCAGGATAAAGCTTGGCATCCCTGCCTTCAGTTTATACCTTTCTTCATTTTCACACTGGAACTTTGGTCACATCCCTGCTCAGCTCTGCACATACAGACATGTTATTAGTATGTTCATCACTAAAGAGCATCAAAAACCAGTCATATAAGGTTTCTTAGTCCTAAAATATCCAGCCTATCTCTTCCCCCTTGAAGACTGAGAGTACCAATATAGGAGTAATTATAGTAGTTTCCAGAATTTTCAAAGACAGTTAATTGACATTTTTCACAAAATTCAGTTTCAGATCCCATGGATTAAAGCCTAGAAGTCTCCAGTATTGTTCTAGGATCCCAGGAAAATATAGGGAAGACCATCTGATGATGAGATCTGCCTCCCTGAGAACAAGTACCCATGAGAGGACTGAAGCTACACCCCAGAGAGATCATCTCATGAAGGGAACTGAATTACCTGCTCCGGCTATGATGGATGACCCAGAACCTTGCAGAACCAATCCTGAGATAACAATCAACCAGGTCATGGCTGGCTCAGGATTGCTTACCCCATCATCTGTGCCAACCCACAGCCCTAGCCATGATCCCTTTTTCTATAAAACCACTGAGTTTCTATCAGCCCTCAAAGACAGATATTAAACATCCTTATCCATTCTTCACAGCATGTCCATACTGAATAAACTTTGTTTCCCAAATTTTACCACTGCCTGTTTCTTTGATTGGTTTTGGGGGATAAGTCACTGAACCTGATTTTTTGAGATCCCTGGAATCCAGCTTTTGCCCTAAAATTCTGGTAACAGGTGTACAAAAACCTACCAGAAAGATTATAAGAGTGACTATCTATCTTCCAACTAGCAAGGAGAAGAAAGCATCATGACTGGGCTATTTAATCAAAAATCAGAACACAGACACTATGATAATAATAACAAACAAAACATTCAGCTTGCTCATGGCTTAGTGATTTTTTAGCAATCCAGTGCAACAGAATTATTACTCACATTAGTAAAGTTGTGAACATTTTAGAACCATTATTCTTTATAAGAAATTCTTGTAGGGAATATAAGCATTGTTTTAATAAAAAATACATAATTTTTTCCTGTTAGTGAGAGAGAATTGCTAATTGTAGGCCATCTGTCTTATTTTAGCAGGGCTTGATTTTTGCTGGTGTTTTCCCTAAGTCTGAGGAGTTTCCTCTGCTGTCCAGATCTCTTCCCTAAAACACCAACACTGAAACTCCTCAGGGTTACTTTTAAAGCCCTTTATGTGACCTACATTCAAGTCAAGTTCATCATAGCCTCAAGGCAAATAAAATATGTATCTTCATTGCCATGAGTGTATGTTATAAATTCATTGATGATTTTAAATGAATTGAATCCACATTTTTATTTCAAAATGTATTTGAAATTCTATCACTAAGAGAACTTGTCAAACCCTTATTTATAGACAAAATTTAAATCTGAAATTAATTTTACATTAATGAGTATCCACAGTAGAGTAATAAATCAACTCCTAAAGATAGTTCAAGGAAGTGATGGTTCCTCACTCAGAACTTTAGCCTGCGTAAGTTATCCAAAGTGTTTAGCTATTTTTACTTTACTGAGATGCCCATGAAATCCTCTTATTCTTTTTTTATTTTATTTTTTCTGATACACATTGCAAATCTATTGTGTGCCACATGTGCTACCAAATGCTCCAGAGGGTACAAGTTTGTATTGGGTATTCTGTTTTCCAAGACCTTACAACTTGGAGGAAAATATTTGATGGGAAGTGATTTAAATATCCACAGAGGGTTCCATAATGCAATCTTCACCACAAATCTACTTTGAAATAACATTTACAAATATCAGCTAAATCAAAGTAAGGCTTCTGAATTTTCCAGAAGTATCTTTTGATCTTTAAGGATAGATTAAATCACACACACAGGAAGATTTTTATCATAGTAATTGAGCAATTAATTATAAAAGTTTGTTCCAAAATCAACTAATTCATTTTCATTTGCAGTGCTTTTTAAAATTATTTAAGTGATTAAACAAGAGCCCTCATTTAGATGAAAAGTCACAATGCCATAAGATCATTCTTAGTTTGATGATTTTCTAGTCATACAACCTTCAAACAAAAGGAAATAACCTCATGGAAATTCAGTCTTTATCTGTACAAAAGACAATACAAATAATTATTTGCCTGCCTAAAGATAGGTGTCAATAACATAAATGATTAAAAGTGGAGTTTAATTGTATCCTGTAAAACACAATAAATTGTGTTACTTATAACCAGTAAGCTAAAGAGATAATGGATCCTTTTATTTAACATTTACATTCATGTTCCCCTAAATAAAAGATCTGTGCTGCATCACTCCCACTTTACCTTCTGGAATGCATCACATGAAGTTATGGAGGGTAATGAAACCACCTTGCCTTTTCTCTTTTCCCTTTCTGATCATTATTAACAAGTGAAAACATTGCCTAGAGATACATTTCTTTCCCTTGCTCTTTCTCTCTGGGACAGGTGCTAATAAATAACAAAATGAGAATAAGCAAAACATCAGGAAAGTAAGGACTTTCACACAGAAGATAATCAAATCCTAAATAGTTACAAGTTGACATAAAAAAGAGTAAGAATGTCTGAGTTTCCATAATTACTTTTTCTAAAATAGAAGTAGCATTTCAACTTGTGATATTTAACATTTAAGGTTCAGATTCTTTGAGGGAGAAAATATTTACTGGTATTTCTGAACTACAGATTTATTCAAAGGGCATATTTCATGTAAATGAATACCTATTGATGCTGGAAATACTTTAAGCATTCTGAAACCAATTCAATCCTCTTTTTGTAAACTAGTTATTTAGCTTCATATTTGTTTTAATAGAATTTACTATTAAATAATTTCCTATTATAACTTACGGGTCAAATTCTTCTCATTTCAGTAAAGACAAGTGACTAAGAACTCCAGCCCTGCCACTAACTCTATGAATACAAGTAAATCAGATAAACTGTTCAAAATTTTTCCTTACCCACTTAGAGAAGCTGGCTTTAATTGATCCCTTTGTTTCTCCATCTACCTCTAACGATCTGAGTTTTGTTTCAAAAGTATTGACCCCAAACAATCAAGAAAATTATAATCAAAAAACATTTGAATAATTTTTTCTGAAGTTAACAGCCCTATTTGGAGATATAATTACTATCCTCAGAAGTAAAACATTCTAAATATTGAAACATAGCGATTATGTATTATTGCAATACCCAAAGCAAGTAAGTTGGGTAGAGTTTCTGATCTTCAGCACTCCTGATGTGTTGAGCGGGATCATCCTCCAGGAGGCAGAGAGGAAAGGCCGGCCCACACCTTGCAGGGTGGATGGTTAGCAATGTGCCTGAGCTCTGCCCTCTACTGCCAGTAGCACCCTCCCGAACACCTCCAGCAAAACTCATACAAATATTGCCCAACGTTGCTTTAGCAAGGGGGACAAAATCACCCCCAAATGACAGCCAAAGCAACATGAAAATAGTCAAATTCTCAGATCATTAAGATCCATTAATCCAAAAGCATTGTTTTGAATATATTTATTGTTCTCAAACAGAAAATGTTACTCTTCAATTCTGTAAGCAGCAATACCAGTATGATTATTATATATTTATGACCATGACAATAATTTCCTTTAGAATTAGTTAAAATATACATGTCATATTATGGAACAAAATATTTTTACTCCTACAGTTATCTACAAAAGCAAGTCTAGGAACAATTAAAGTGTCACAGTATTTTATTACCAATCACAACTAAAAAAAATCAAACTAATAACAGAAATTAATGTTTTAGTATGACAATTCAATACAGAACAAAAAATAACCATTTTAAGTCTCTGAAAAATGAGTCAATTGTCACATTATTTCCATTAGGAATAATTTGTAATACAACAAGACTTTTTCTGTTTTTGAAGAAGATATGGCCAAAAGGGGAGTTAGAAAGTGAGAAAAGTATACATGTCACACATTGGTAGGGAAACTCAGCAGTAAAATTTTAATCAACAGTGGCACTCTTCAACTACAGAGCATTTCTCACCCCCCCAAAAAAAAGGTCCACTATTCATTAGGAAGAGGTCCATGTGAAAGGGGTTGCTTATTACAAATTGATTTCACTGGTTATTTCTAATAGAGTGTGTTCTCCATGATATATAGCTGCTTTTTAAAAGCCTGACTAGGGCACAATATTGCTACAACCCAGGAAATGAGGAACATTTGAAAACTCCTGAATATTTAACTGCTGTGAAACTAAAGAAAAATAGAATGGCAAATGCTTTGAACATAAAATCAATGTGTGTGTATATATCTATATATACCTATCTCTCTCTCTCTCTCTCTCTCTATATATATATATATATATATTTTGGCTGACAATTTATAGAAGTTCCCGTCCATTTAGTTGTCTTTCCCTAATAACATATATATTCCAGAAGAAGGTATGCCTGCAACCTTTCTGAGTTAAGTCAGAAAAGAACAATGTTTCACTAGCTTCTCTCCTTGATTGTCCTCAGCTAAGGTCATGTTTAGTTCAAGTTTCCAATATTTAGAGTTAGTTGTAACTTTATAATTACAAAATTCCCATCTACATATGGTTGGCATCAATTGGTGTATCAATTATTTAGTTGTCTTGGCTTCCCACCAGGTAACATGGTCAATCAGGAAGTGAATTTGTATTGATATCATGCCAGTGACCAAGCAGATGGGTCTCCATGTATAATTTAATTGGCTTACTTCTGGGCCTCTGCTTACGATCATCTGTTCACTTCATAGATTTTCCCAACTAGAATGCTTCCTTGCTGGACAGCTCAAATTTAAGTGTACAGAAGTTCAAGCTTAATGTAAATAACAATGCCCTTGGTAACTGATACAGTCTGTATTTTCTTGCCTGGCAATGATATTATTCATGTGATCTCACTATTGTTTTTAACTTTGCACAGGTAAATTAATAGGGCTTTCACATAAATTATTAATAAATGGTAAGTTGCAAGAGTTCATACAAGGTAGCTATTGTAACTAGTTTCATCCATAGACTCAGAAAACAGAAAAACGTTTGAGGAAACTACAGTACATTTCACAGACATATTTTCCTTGAACCAATAACATCATTGACAACTTCAAGCCACTGAGGTGCTATTTCAGTAAATGAGGTGAAAGATAAAATAGTGACACTGATTTTTCTATATATCTTTAAAACTCATCCATATTTTTGTGGATAGTGCTTTACTCTTACTTAATAATGAAAATTCTAATCTGTCCTTCAACTTATTTAGCTGTTAGCGTAAGTGTGCTTTGTGGAGTTGTTTTTGGGAGCTCTGTGTAATCTAATTTTCTGACAAATTTTCCTAAAGCATTTCTTTATAAGGGAAAACTGGTAAGACTGAAATATGCTGATCTTTATTAATAACTTTAAAAAGGATGTCATAAAAGTTCTACCTAATGTAAAGCAGTCATTTTGATTTATAAATCCCAGGAGTTTATCTCAAGCATTATTTCAAGAAAAATATACAATGCATTTATTATCTTAAATTGCACTTCATTTCCTGAAGATAAAATATTAATAATACCAAAGTATTACATTATTAACTCCTTAAACTCAATTTTGATTGACTGGAGGTGCTGCTGGTACACAACACAGTTCCAAAACTTATAGGCGAAGTACTTTATGTATAGCTTATGTATAATCAGTAAATATAGTGTCTTACTGTCTCATTACCAAGACACAATAGTTAACACTCACAACTCTTAGGAAAAATTTATTTTGGCTGACAATTTATAGAAGTTCCCGTCCATAATCAGCTGCCTCCAAGCCAGGACAGCATGGCAAGAGGCATAGCAGAGAAGAAAGAGCTCCTGGCATGGAAGGAGTGGGAGAGCAGAAAGGGATCAAGAAAGGAGAAAGGAAGATAGACCCTTCTAGAGCAAGCCCTCAGTGACCCACCTCCTCCTAACTGGCTTCACGTCCCAAAATCATAGTTAGTGACCAATTCATCAGTGAACTAATCCTTACCTATATCCTAATTCTTTGATCCAATTACCTCCCTCCAAATCCTTCTCCATGGATGCATGACACTTTGGGGGATACCTACATATAAGCCTTAACATATGGTATCTCACACATCCTTTGGGGGGACATCTAGATATAAGCCATAACATGTGGTATCTCACACACACCTGAGCATACAAAGATAACAGAATTGAATAGTTGTGGATTAGAATCCCAAATCTAACCTTACTTAGAATGTGGCTTTATATATTTGATGCTATAAAATGAAATATTCAGAATTAATAAATAATATATGTAAAAAGCAATCTCTGGCATAAATTATACAATTTGAAGCATTAAATATTTTTAAAAATATCTGTGAACATGAATTTTATTTTCAAAATTTTTAAATTGTATTGCAGGGGGCTGGGGATATACCTCAGCAGCATAAGCACTTGCCTGGCAAGCTCAAGGTCATGAGTTCAATCTCCAGTACCAAAAAAGAAAAACAAAGTTGTACTGCAGAATGAATAGTAGGTTGAAATTACTTTTATTATAACAGTTAACAATCAATTTATATTAAAAGTACAACTGTTATTGTGCAGGGCATGTGTAATTTTTGACAAAAAAAGAACTACTTGCTATAAAATTTAGGTACAGTGCTGTAGAGTGATTATCTCAAAATCATATTTCATAATATATGGAGTATCATAAAAGAGTCAGAGGTATGGCTTTGAGCCCAGAGCCCACTATTGTCAGAGTGTGTAGTTTGGGAGAAGTCATTCGCTTATTGCAATCATTTTTTAAGGTATTTTTTTTATTTTAAAGAAAATAAAAAAGAGAAAGAATTTCAAAAAAAAGATGATAGGAAATTAAAAATGGTTATTATATAGCATATTGTTATCTTCAAAATGGTTGCTCAGATTACCAGATATAGGCATGAAAAATTGATCAAACAATGTATGCACTCACTGACTGTTCCTTTCAATGAACTAATAGAATTTGTAGCACAATTATCTTAGCTATCTTGTTCATATATATTTTTTCCCTTCCTTCTTTTCTCCTTTCCCTCATCCCAGTTGTTTTTTCTTTTTGAGCAGTTTCTTTCCTTTTATATATCTGCTATACATTTTGGATCTTATTTATCCTTTCAGTTTCTTATACTAGGGAGATAATGCAATATTTATACATACAAGTCTGATTTATTTCACTTATGCATATAGTCTTTAGTTGCATCCATTTATCTATAAAAGCCTTGAGTTTATCTTTCTTTATATCTGAGTATTACTCCATTCCATAAAAATACCACATATTTTTCATCAGTTCCTCTATAGATGTGCATATGGGTTGTTTCCAAGATTTTGCTATTACAAATTGTGCTGCTATAAACATGAGTGTACATATATTGCTGTGGAATGACATTTTCAGTTCTTCTGGAAAAATACCCAAAAGGGGTATAGATGGGTTGAATGGGACCTGTAATCCTAGGGGGTTTTTTTGTTTTGTTTTGTTTTTGTTTTTTTTTATGGAATCTCCATACTGATTTCAACAGTGGTTGCACCAGTCTACACTCCTACTAACAATGGAGAAAGGTTCCTTTTTCCTCACTGTCACACCAGCATTTGTTATTGGATGATTTTTTTGATGATAGCCATTCTTTCCAGAATGAGATGGAATCTCAATGTTGTTTTAATTTGAATTTCTGGGATAACCAATGATGTTAAACATTTTTTCACATATTTGTTTACCATTTGTATTTCTTCATGTGAGAAGTTTGTATTTATCTCAGATGCCCATTTTTTTATTGGGTCTTTGAATTTTGGGGACCTTAATTTTTTTAATTTTTTAAATATTCTAGATAAAAGTTGTCTAAAGTACAGTTAGCTAAAGTTTTTTTCCCAATTTGTAGGCTTTATTTTCACTCTGTTGGTGATTTCTTTTGATGTGCAAAAATTTTTAATAAAATGAGTTGCCAATTGTTAATTCTTTGAAGTATTTCCTGGGCAGTTTGGTTTTTGTTCATGAACTCTGTATCCTCCTATGTATTCAAGATTTATACTTATTTTGTCTTCCAGCAGATGTAATGTTTCTGTTTTAATATTTAGATCTTTGATCTATTTACTACATGGTGATAGACATAGGTCTGGTTATATAGTTTTCGGTATACTGAAAGCCGTTTTTTCCAGCACCACTTATTAAAGAGGCTATCTTTCTTCCAGTGAACATTTTTGGTCCCTTTGTCAAGGATAAGATAGTTGAGTTGTTTGTAGTTGTGTCTTCATCTTCTATTCTGTTCCACTGATCCTCAGGTCTGTTTTTTTGCCAGTACCATGCTGATTTTATCACAGTAACTTTGTCATATAATTTCAGGTCAGGGATTGTAAGGCCTTCTGCCTTGCTTTTGTTGCCCAGGATGCAATCAATGTTTTTAATCCAAACAATAAGAGTAACAACTTTTGATTTTTCCTAACAAAAAGGCTAATACCATAAACAAATTAGAATGGGAAAGGCTCAGGGAGATAGCTCAGCAGCACAGCACCTGCCTGTCAAGCACAAGGTCATGAGTTCAATTCCTGGTAACAAAATAAACAAATTAGAATGGAATAAAATATTATAAAGAACAAAATTTTAATTTTTAATAAAAGTATTTTGAACTTGAACAAAAATTATGACCTTACAACAATTAGGTTCTAATATCAATTAGATTTCCATACAGAAAACTGCAAAGGAGAAGGAAACAAGAAAATGTTCTAAATTAAGTTGTGCCTATTTATACTAGTATAGAAGGAAAAACCATCTCTTTTTCTAATTTAAACCAGTTTCTATCTTATTATTTCCTGTATTCATGAACACCTAGAAAGTTAATTAAGTTTTATGTGGTGCAAGTTTTTTTATCTGCTAATTGAAACAGGGTAAGTACTTTGACTACTACATATTTTCTTCTTCCTTATTAATAAAACACCATATTTGGAATGCTGTGAATGTGAATAAAAGGAAAAACAAACAAACAATTCTTTATTCTTTTATCAGAGAAGTGACCAGTAAGTCATCAATGAAATCGCAAAATGGTGAATCAGCCAAAAAATTTCTTCGAAAGACAGTAAACCCAATCCACTTAAGCCCTTACTTTTATGAATTGTCCAATGTTTTCTTCCTAGATTTAGAGGAAAAAGTCTTGCCATTAAAGGTGAAAAGTAAACTGAAAAGTCAGAATAACTTGCATAATTGACAGAAGGAGCATGGTATAATAATGAAGAGGCTGTATCAGTCATTGACTAACTGCTTCCAATTTTCTTCTTATGTTGTTTTAGTTTTCAGTAGCTCAAGTAAACACTGTCTCTAATGCTTCTTTTTACAAAGTTTACAAGATGTGGGTTATGGTTGGTAACGAAAGGGGTAATACTTGATATATTTTATTTGCAAGAGCCAATCTTTCAAATTAGTAATGCATTTCCTCCTCTTCTTTACCATGTGTGTCTTGTTTCTCCCGGTGCACGATGAAAATCTATCATCCATAATCACAGAAAAATTTCCTTAAGGAGAAAGAAAACAAAATGTTTGTGAGTTTCAAAATCCTAGGCTCTATGCTATAAATTATTTTTAAGTGCATATATAATAAAATCAAGATGTTAAGAATAGAAAAAAGGGTTCATTTTTGTCTTTGGAGAAGAGTTCGGAAGCCATGTGCATGCTTGAGCCCTACACCTTCATAATTCATCCTTGTTAATTCCCTCTAAATTTTTGATAATTTAGAGAAATTAGAGAGCAAAGAAAATCTGTAGATCTGCTCACACTGGGTTGGAATGTCAGCAAACCCCCCAAAATGAAATAGATGTCAGAAACAATTCGCTATCCTCCTGCATCTCATACTGAAGTGGAAATA
Source organism: Hydrochoerus hydrochaeris (assembly GCA_004027455.1). Taxonomy (NCBI): domain Eukaryota; kingdom Metazoa; phylum Chordata; class Mammalia; order Rodentia; family Hydrochaeridae; genus Hydrochoerus; species Hydrochoerus hydrochaeris. The sequence continues at coordinate 143,964 of PVLA01003028.1, forward strand.
GGATGCATGAAATAAATTACAGTTCATCACTATAAGATGCATTTTGAAGAGAATAATTCTAATGTTTACTGTAATCTAATGTATTGATGTTTCCATTTAATGTAATATTTCCTTTAAAAATATGACAAAGTAAAGAAAAATGGAAAAAAAACAGAGAAATGGAATAGGAAAAATGAACAACTTCTCAAATTCTGCTAAAACAAACCTTCACAATAAACTTTTATACTTACTTAACAGACAAATTTAAACTCTGAATTCAAATGTGCCCTGACACAACTCACAAGTTTACCTTTTGTTAGTCAGCTTATCCAGCTTTTCTGTGTTTCAGTTTTTTGTCATAATAAATAAGTCTTTCCTCATAATTATAATAAGAAAAGCATGATATAATGTATTTATGTAGCTGAAAATTAGAATAACTCATAGTGGTTTTGGTTATTATTAGTAGTAATATTATATGAATTTCTAAGGTAAGAGCTCAAAAATATAAATGCATTCTAGATTATTTGAAAATCACAGGGCTTAGGATTTAGCTCAGTGGCATAAGTGCCTGCCTGGCAAGTGCAAGGTCATGAGTTCAATCCCCAGTACCGCAAAAAAAAAAAAAAAAAAAGAAAAGAAAATCACCACTTCTCCATTGAAGTGAAAGTTCTAGCAAGGTGTGGTGGCACACTCCTGTAATTCCAGCACTCAGGAGGTTGATGTAGTCAGATCATTGCAAGTTTGAGACTGGCCTGGGCTACAAAGTGAAACCCTGTCTCAAAAAGACATAAAAAGAAAGAAAAAACAAAAGAAGAAAGAAAGAAAGAAAGAAAGAAAGAAAGAAAGAAAGAAAGAAAGAAAGAAAGAAAGAAAGAAAAGAAAGTTCTTTTCTATGGAATTAATAACTTCAAATTAATGATAATTACTTCTTCAAAGCAGTGAACATTTAATTAGTGCTTTAATAATATGCACACTTCATTTTGCATTTCAGTAAACATACAAAATTCAGAGATGAAATTGTGCCTAGCTTTAGGCTTTATAAACAATGTAATGAGAGAATATCACCAAAATTAATACTGGGAGTGAATTAGAGTAAGGAGAAAAGAGAAGAATAAAAGAAATCAACAGTGTCTCCAATGTTCCATTTTTATTGGTTTTGTTCTGTGATGTTTTGTCAATTTTATTATGCCTGATGATATGGGCAATTCTTTTGAAGATAACAGGAGGCATTATGATAGCCATTATTGATCTCCTTGTATTTTGTTTTTAAGTCATGTACCATGTTCACCCTTTTTTTTATTAACTCTATCTTGTTTTGTCTTATTTGGTTTTATTCTCTTCAAAATAAAAAAAGGAAAAGAAATTAACACAAAATGTAGAAACATGCTACACAAGCATCTTTAAATAGAAACATTTCCTAAATGAAGTTTTGAGAGAAACTAAAACAACAAAACATAGCTACAATCTACTGTTAGAATGTTTATAAATTTTGAGTTTTCTTAAGGAAAATCTTCTGCCTCTTATGAGGTAGACCCACATAAGGGAGAAAAGCCAACTTTTCCAATCTGGAACAACCCACATAATGTCTTTGTATCTAGTTTTAAAACTAAAGGACAGAGAATGAGATTCATTATGGAACAAAAAGGTGAAAATAAGATAAAGGAAAATGAGCTTTAAAAAGAAAGGAGTGGAGGAGTAGTGAAAAATGGAAAAGAGACTAAAAATAGATAATATGCCAAAGGAGTCAGTAAAAGGAAAAAGTTTGGGACAGTTCATAAGAGAGACCCCATGCACTGCAAAGTAGCCAGGCACAAGCTAATCATATGGAATTGGTCTGACAGTTGGCGAGGTGGAGGTGGTGGTTGGCAGAGACAAACAAACAAACAAAAACATGGAGTTCTGACAAAGAAAAGAAAAATAAGTCAGGAGAAGAACTATGCCATCCATGTTTTAACCTAAGTATTAATCAAAGCACTCTAACCCCAAAAATACCACCATAAAAAGTAAATTTGAATGACACTGCTTTTAAATATATTTTCCAATATGTGCTCCAATGTAAAGCAGTCACAAATATAAAGTGATTCTCTGTTTCTCCTGTTGTGGTCAGGGTTTGCAAGGGAAACAATTTAATACAGGACACATAATTTATAAGATTATTTTATAATAATCACCAAAAGAGTCAAATGCAAAAGAATGCAGGAGATCTGTCCACATATAAGAGACTCAAAGAATCCAGCTGAGGCTGCATGAGTCCAGATGAAAACCTGTAGCCCATAGTAATGTCCTTCTTAAGTCTAATTGGAGGTCTAGAGCCCATGACAGTGTTTCATGTATGACTCTATCAAGGATCTGTGCTGGGAATGTCCAAAGATTAGTGTTGGAAACTAGAAAGTCTGCACCAATGGGATAAAGGATCTGTGCCAGCAGGCTGAAGGATATGCATTGGAGGCAGTAAGTGCCACTCAAGGCAAAGACCAGAGCTTCCCCAAAGAGAACCACAGCCATCCTCAGTGACAATGAGGTGCCGAGCTCCTCCAAAGATGAGAGCAGCCAAGTTCACATCAGGAAAACCAACATGACACACTTGTCTAGAAGAAGCACCAACACAACCTGCTTCCCTCCAGTTCTCTGTTCTATGCTGTCAGCAACAATCCTTAGGTGGGTCATCCACACCCAGCACCAGCACTATGATAATACAGTTCAGCTAGTTATTACAAGTTGACCACCAGTTGTCAATCCATCACATCCTCCCGCCCCCGAAGCTTTTTGAACAATTTTAATATGCAAGTATCTAAAATAGTGAAATGTATAAATACTGATTTTAAGGTACAATATTTCTCCTAGGAAATAATAAATCAATCTTGAAATAATTGTACAGAAACCCTTGTTTTCTTTTCTTCATCACTGTCTTGCATGACAAAGACCATTACCGAGACACTCCTCACAGACCTCTGCAGCCCATCGTATTTGGGATTGATGAACTCAAGAAACAAAATTGTGAAGGGAGAGTAGCAGAATGGGAGAAAAATAAAGAAACAAAATAAGCAGTGAAGGAAGCATGGACAACAAAAAAGAGATTGGACACCAAGAATATGTCAAGAATTAAGAGACTCTCTGTTGAACATTTGTAAGAAAGCTCAGAGAATCTTATTGAGCAAATTTCCAAGATATGAAAATTTCAAGAAAAAAATATAAGAAAATCAGAGGAAATATTAGGAATGTCTAGGATTTGAATATTAAGATCTTCCAGAAAAGAATTTTTTAATAGGCAAAACAATTCATTCAAGGAAACTTACTAGAACTGAGCAACATGGTCTCCAATATTGTCCCCCAAAAAGGAGGAAAATGTAAGAATTAAATAATTATGTCCCATCTTCTATAATATGAAGTCAGTAGCTATCATCTGAATTCCAAAATCAAAAAAAAAAAACTTCTTTTTTAGTATTCTACAAATAAAGCTTCATTTGCCTCTGAGAGACAGAAATTATATGAAAAGGAAAAGAAACTGCTTAATTATAAATCTTATGTATTTGACTTTTAAATCTATGTGCCTCTATTAAAAATTAAATTTAAATTAGAGCAAAACACAAGTGACTACTTTGTGAAAATCAAATATATTTTCTGTATAATAAGTTAAATACTAAAAATCTTTCTCTCTCTAAAAGGATGGTGTATATATAATTAAAGACTCCTGATCCCTACCTTCCCTCAATAGTTTGACTAGATTAACTAGAATTAGAGTTAAAATATGTCTTGGAGAGATGATATTTTGAGCCAAATGGGTTCCTCATCTCCTTCGAGCTAGCTTTAAATATATCTTTTTTTTTTATTAACTGAAATAAACAGCTTCCTTTGATTTAGTCAGTAGTGAGCAAAAGAACCCATGCATATGAACCTAAGGGGCTGGTGACAGTTTTGGCATAGCCAGCCAGACAGTAGCTTCCAATTTCTGAGAAGCTCATATCTGGGCAAGCATTCAGGAAAAAGGACTAACTGCTGTGGCCAGCTCTCTGCAAACTGTGAAGAAGGCCATCCCAAGCTGTGTCTTCTCCATCATATAATGAAAGGTAGAAAAGGTCTCCTCTTTAAAAAAAAAAAATCCCTAAGCAACCAGTTCACCTCCCTGGTAAGCAGCCATGACTCAGGCAAGCAACGGCTGCCCCAAGGGGAGAATCAGTCAGCGTCTCCTGAGATTCACGTCATGTTGAAACTTGGGGCTCTGGGAAACCAAGCAACCAGCTCACCTCCTTGGTAGGCAGCCGTGAGCCTACCAGCGCACGGGCTGAGAATCAAACATCCCATCCCCCTTCCCTGTTAGTAAAAGGGAGCCAGAGGTCTAAGCATCTCTTGGGAGGTTGACCATATGCAATGTAGCAAATAAATGGGATTTCCTTATACCATCTCTTTGAAGGCAAATATTGATATCACTGTTTTGCTTTGTTCTGATTAATTGTATTGATCTATTCAATATTCTGTTTTCATAAGTTCTATAATGTTCTGTATTTGGTTTGACTTTGCTAAACTTGATTGAAAGAACAACTATTGTGAAGTCAATGAGATATACTATGGCACCTATTGCTGTTATCCCAGTAACTTGTTGTGACGTTCTGTACCAATTTCACTGCACTGTCTCAGTTGGCTGTGTTGTCTTGTTCTGTTGTGTTTCACTACCTTCAAAATTTAAAAAAAAAAAAAAACTAAACCACAATGAAAACAATAGAACATGAGAAAACAAGGTAACAAAATACCTCCAAAAACTCCCAACTCCACCAAAACTGATCCATGGGGCATAAATGAGGAGAAACTCAAAAACAAAACAAAAGAATTATATAAGGTGATTAAAAAGGAAATGACAACAACAACACTGATCAGTAAGGTACTGAGCAAGCTGGATCATGATATAACTAAACAGATAATGGACTTTAAAAGCAAAAAGAGGAAAAGAAAATGCTCTAAAGGATATAACTGCGTGTATGTTTAAGTGTGTAGGATTGATAACCATGTTGCTGAGTATTTTTGGATCATTTAACAGATCTGTTTGCAGCCTCACTGTTTGTCCGCTTTGTATGATATAATTTTGTAACTTGAACAACTATTTCTAAGAGGACAATGTGTAATTTATCAACTAGTGATTTTTTACTTTTTTTTTTAAATTCTGTATGATTTCTACCCTTTTTTCTGTTTTGCTTTTTTTTCTCTTTAAATAAAAAATTTTTTAAAAATCCCTGAAGTAGCACTAAACTTGGTCAGGGAGCTTCTTTTCTTGGAAAAAGACAGTACTGTCTGAGGAAGTATTCAGATGGAGGTTTGAATTTATTCCACAGAAATAGTAGCCTCTTTCTTCCTTCATCTTGTCTTTGAAGGTTCCTATAAACCTGTTAATGGTTTATGGTCAGGCATTCTGGGTCTTGAGCTGTGGTGATTTTTTTTTGATGAACCACTCTAGAGTTCAGGAAAATTTGGATTAAGAGAGTTTAAGAAGCTAGAGATACTACAGAGTATTTAAAAATGAGTTGTGATTTCCCAAGGCATAAAAGTGCTTGCGCTACCTCATAGCTCCAAGAAGTCTCAGTTACTTGTGACTAAGAAAAAAGTGATTTTATTGTGACACAACATGGCCTGTATAACTGAAAGCACACTTTGATTTCATGCAACTATCCTTACAAAAATTCTCTGAAGTAACTTTGGTCACTATAATATCCTTGGTTGCCCCTTTTTGAATTAGCAACAAGTATAAATAGTAGCCTTCTATCCCCACTTACTGGATGGAGGAAACTGTGGGTCTTACTTTCAGGTTCTTGGTGTCCTGAAAGAATTAGACAAAACACACAGAAAAGCCAGTTAAAGTATACATTTACTGAAGGCAGAAATGAGTTATGCTGTGCAGGGTCATTCCTGGGGTTTAGGATGCTGAGTCTCCTCTTGGAGGTGTTGTCTAGGTTCATTCTGTCCTGAACAAAGAAAGAATTGTCCAAGACAAGTGCAAATGGTAATGATATTTTATATTTTTAAAGGTGGGAAAAGGAACAGGCTCTGGAGAGCAAGCCTGAGCCAACAAAAAGTAGGAAAAAGGTATCCATGGCAGCCTGAGAGTGAACTACTGAGAAAACACAGTAGCAAATGTCTCAGAGGTGACTTCCTTCTGTATTTTGTAATGCAGGTGTAAACCTCAGACTGGCATCAGGTTTAGGCCATACTACCAAAAGCCTGAGGTCTCCACAAATGTCCACAAGGCTCTGTGAACAGTTCTACACACATGCCCTGGGATTCCATAATTAACAGATCACACACCTACTTCCCCAGCCAATCTGCCACACCTTATTTTCATAGCTTAGGGTGAAAGCAGGTCAGTGAGCAGGCTAACAGTGGCCCCAGGGATAAGTGGTAGGGGACTTTTGTGTCCCAAATTTCTGGGTTGTCTCCCTATTCATGCAAATCAAATATTGGAACTTTTGTCCTACCAAAAACTCACTAGGTGAGTTTAAATTTTTTTTTTTTTTTGCAAGATTTGCTTGTCTTCCCCTCAGATGTCCATGAAGGATTAAAGACAAAACTTTTTGAATTGGTCCTACAAACAATGCCAGATTCAAATGAGGGACTAAAAATATCACTTTCAGATTGGGTCTGTGTACAGAGCTCAGGAGCCATAGAATCACTTTGGGTCCTGAATTTTGTGCATATCCTCTGGGTTTTTAGAACCTTCCATATTTGCTGCCTAGTTGTTTCTCAAGCTTTCCCCAGGGCTAATTTACCTCACATTGACCATGCAGCTGTGTCCTTTGGATAGAGCTGGTGAATTTCTTATTGGGGTTTAAATTTCCCTTCATTTGGCCATTAGCCTTTGGTTCCTTTTAAATTGATTGTATTTCAAAATATTTATCAAAGCTTCTATTTGCTGGAAATTGATGTTTGTTTCCTGCTACCTCCATTCCTCAACTAGAAAAATGAAATTTGATGGTTGATGACTTGCCTTTGTGTTTTTCTTCAGTGTGGAGTATTGTCCCTAACCTGATTTTTTCACAATAGAGTTCTTGTACAGTAGTGCCAGGATAAGATTTGTGAACTTCTGACCAGCTATGCTCACATTTTAGTAAAATGGAAAATGTTTTAAAAACTGGGGCAAAGGCTTTTTAAGATGACTAAGGCAAATGAGCAGCCCCCAAGATCCGGCCACAGTGGATAACAAACATCCTTTATGGCTTATTAGAACACTGAAGTGGCCACAGTTGAAAAGTTTCTGTTTACTAGATATTACCTAATATTTTCTAAGGGTTTCTTTACAAAGTCTATGAGAAAAGATATATAGCTTTGTCTTATGCAATAACACATGTCTGAGTAAACTTTATCTACCTGAGCATCTTTCTATTTCCTGAAAGATCTGGGTCCATGTGTACATGATTTAAGATTTAGCTACTCTGAGTTTTACTACTGTAAATATATATATATATATATATATATATATATATATATATATATATGCTTATGTTTCACTGTATTATGATGTCTTCAACTCAGGAAAATACCTAGAAATTACCTAGACCAGCTGGATTGAATAGAATTTCCATTTTTAGCTTTTTGAGGAATCTCCATGCTGATTTCCATGGTGGTCTCACCAGTTTACATTTCACCAACAATGGAGCGGGGTCCCCTACACATACCTGCAGCTTTCTCTATATTTTTATTATTTGATTTTTGGTGATGTTCATTATTTTTGGAATAAAGTGAAATGTCGGTGTTGTTTTAATTTGCATTTCTTTAATGGCCAAAGTATTTCCCACAATTTTTAATATGTTGAATTTCAATTTCTATTCAGCTCAATTTATTTGTTTCCCTGGATACTTCTTGATCCATGAACTATAAATAAGTATGTACCTTAGTTTCTCCATGTCTCAAGGATTTTCTATTTGTATATGTTATTGATTTCTAGTTTGATTCATTGTAATCAGAAAATATACTATGTATAATGTTACTTTTTTATATTTCATGAGGTTTGTGCTGTGACCCAAGATAAGGTTTATCTTAGTATAAATTTGTGAGCAATTGAAAACATCACCTTTTGCTGAGATTGTACAGTTCATTCTATAAATGTTGATAATATCCTGTTGCTTAATGATGTTTTCAGTTTTCTATTTTTCCTATGAATTTTTAAAGAATGCCAAAGTCTCCAACTGTAATTGGATTTATATTTGATTAGGTTGTTATTATAAATAAGATATTCTCATTATGTTTTCAAAATATTTTATTTCTTGTATTAAGTGTTGTCACTGTATTTTTTTAAATACTTGTCTCAGCAAGCCATCAGGAGCCCAGGAAAAGAAAAGCCAGATACCACCTCCCCTGGAACATGGGCTGAGAATCACCAACCACCACCCCCATAAGCATCGGCTGGTTTGGAGGACAGGCTGAGTTGACAGCAACTGAGATACAAAAAGCAACTGAATGCTTATATTGTTTGGTTGACTTTACAAGCCTGGGGATGGTGGTCTGGGCATCTACTGGGAAGATGACAGTATGCAGTATGGCAAGTATGGGGGTTTCCTTCTAGCTTGTCTTTGAAACCCAATATTGTGCTCTGGTAAGTGGTTGCAGCTTGGCAGGCCATGGACGCCCCAGGGCAAGAACCATATTAGCATTTCCTGAGATCTGTAATGCACCATGTTGGACCTTGGGGTGCTGGGAAAACAGGCAGCTGCCAGTATGCCACTCTGGTAAGTGGCTGTGGCGTGGCAAGCTGTGGCTGCCCCAGGGCGAAAACCACATCAGTGTTTCCTGAGATCCACGACGCGCCATGTTGGACCTTGGGGTGCTGGGGAAACAGACAGCCAGTTCACCCCTCTGGTGGGTGGCTGTGAACCTACCGGGGTGCGGGCGAAGAATCAAATATCTCCTCCGCCACAGCAAGTGAGAGCAGGAGATCTGAGCACATCTTGCAAATTCAACTTTATGCGATAGAGCAAATAAGGGGGATTTTCTTCTGCCATCTCTTTGAAGGTAAATATCTTTATCTCTGTTTTGCTTTGTTTTGATCAATGGTATTGCTCTATTCAATGTTCTGTTCTTGTAATTTCAGTATTTCCTTCAATATTGCTCTGCCTGGTTGAAGGAAAAACTATTGTGAAGAAAACCAGATGTACTATTGCAGTTGTCCCGGTGGCCTGCTGTGAGGTTCTGTGCCATTTTCACTGCACTGCCTCAATTGGCTATGTCCTGTCTTGTTCTGCTGTATTTTACTACCTTCAAAATAAATAAATAAATAAATAAATAATAATAATAATAAATAAGAAAAAAATTTTTTTAAAAAGTAAATAACAATAACAAAACAGATCAGCAAGGTACTGAGCAACCTGAAACATGATATAACTAAACAGATAATGGACTTAAAAAGCAAAAGAAGGAAAAGCAGGCACTCTAAAAGATATAACTGCATGTAAATTTAAGGGTGTAGGATTGATAATTATGTTGCTAAGTTTTTGTTGGATCAGAGAATGGAGCTGTTTGCAGCTTCACTGTTTGAATGTCCACTTTGTATGCTTTGATTTTGTAACTTGAACAACTATATCCAGGAAGACAATATGTAATGTATCAACTAGTGATTTCTTACTGCTCATTTTTTTTGAAATTCTGTATTGTTTCTACCCCTTTTTTCTGTTTTGCTTTATTTTTCCCCTCTCTTTAAATAAAATTTTAAAAAAAGAAATCCAATATTGTTTTCACCATTTTGTTTTGTTCTGATTAACTGTTTTGCATTATTCAATGTTCTGTTTTGATTAGTTTTATTCTGTTTTGTTTTGGTTTGATATTGCTACTTCTGATTGTAAAGATAACAAACTACACCATGGTAGCCATTATTGTTTTCCTATTATCCTGCTTCAAAGTTCTGTACCAATTTCACTGCTTTTTTATTGGATTTCTTCTATTTTGTTTTGTTGGTTTTTATTATCTTTAAAATAAAAAATAAATATTTGTGTCATATCTGATAAATTTCTGTAAACACTTCCCAAGTCTGACAGTTCTTTCAGTGTAATCATTATTCCATATACAAAAATATAACTATTTTAGCTTTTTCCTATTTCTTTATGTCATAATTTCTCTCAGTGTCAATATTAGGTAACATTTCCAAAAATATTTTTGTGGTAATGATCTGGAAAGGGGAAGGAATTGGATGAGCTGGGTTGTTCTTTTGTGCAGCCACAGTCTGAGGGCACTGCAGAGGTCTCAGAGAATATTTCCCATTCAGTATTACTCACTGAACTCAGTGGGACTCATTTATCTACGATCTCCATACCTACTCCTTCTTTTAACAACCTGTCTATAGAGAGAGAGTATTCTAATTTATGTTTATCATTTGTTATAATTAATAGAAGTATGCTTAATCAGAATTGAATATTGTAAAGTGCAATGATTCATGCATGGCATTAAGAGAAAAGTAAATATGAAAATAACAAATGTTCTGAGGTTTTATAATGGAAACTAAAAGATGTTTACATCTTTGAAAAATAAATTCATTTGCTTTCAAGCCAGGATGCAATGAGCTCAGGCCACATTGGAAACTATTTTCTCAGTGTAGGGTAAGATTAAAATGACTAGAAAGCCAAGAAATACAGGCACAGTCATGATGATATTATTTTATAAATTTTGTATTTACAACCCATAGTATGAATTGAGAGAGAGACAGAGAGAGAGGATTCTGAATGAGTACCTGGCCTAATGGTGTTGTAATAAGTAAACAAGCTCATAATAAACTGAAATTCGGGTGATTTAACATTTTAAATGTAAATGATCTGAATTTTTAACCATGGTTATAAAAACACTTTAAAAATCTTATAATGTTTATAACCAGGTATTCTACTGGTGATGATTATGTCATCAAAAGAAATATTGTTCTATAAAAACAGTGTAATTCTCTTTTATCAAGTATAATGTCATAAATGCTAAAGACAATAATAATATCTGTCCACTAATATAGTATATAATGTTCATTGATGAAATTTTTTATAGAAGTTTACTATTTTTCCCTGAAATAGTGAAAGTAAATTTAATTAAAATGATCTGTACGTTACCTACTTTCTACTCACTATTTCTCACTGAAACAATTCTGATTAGATATGTACTTAAAGAAACCAATAATTCTAAGCTAAATGAGAAGAGGACTTCAAAATGTATTTTACAAAAATAGCTGCTCCCAATGAAATTGTCATAAGAAAAGTAGACTGAAAAATAAGTAATCCCTACTAAATAATAGTCAGAATGTTCTCTCTGGCTTCAAAATAACCTTTAAGGCCATGGCACAAGGCAACTGAGGACAACTGATACATTATATATGAGAATATCACAGAGCTCAAATGGCATTCACTCAGGGGTGACAAAAAAACTCACTGAGGTAATATGATTCCTGCTCAGTTAAAAACTATGTTGTTAGAAAAATAAAGCATGCTTTTATTAGACCGATGCATACAAAAGCACCCAAGGGAAATGGGCAAGCTGATAAATGCTACAGTGAAATACCATTCAAACCAACATAAATTATTTGTGTTTTCTGGAGTACAGGCAGTGTGAGGAACTTTATGGCTTACTTATCTTTAGGAAAATAGATGCACCAAGAAACCATGTTAAGTGAAACAAATCAGACACATGAGTTTAAATATCACATAGTTTCCCTTATATAAGATACCCAAAATAAAAGATAGATAGTAAAAAATAGGGAGATAGGTCTTTCACAAAAGGGAAGGAACTAAGAGATGGAGGAAGGAGTAAGGGTGGGGAGGCAGTGGAAAAGGAATTAAGGTGTGCTGTGTACATGTACTAGTGTCCACAAGGGATGTAATCATTGTGTACTGCAAACACATACTAGTAAAAATTAAAATAAGAAAAAATAAAAGGCAAATACAAGTAAACCATTATTTATAATGTATGTACATAGTTTCTACTGTACCATTTGATGGTGTTTTTCAAAAGAAATTATTTGCCTTTAAAAATAAATTATTTCCTGGCTTAATGAGAAGTAGAAAAAGGATAAGTGGAAAGTCTTCCCTGGCATATGTAAACAACAGAATTTCTGATGAATTACACTTGGATCAGTTTTATCTGGTATTTTATAAATATGTCTAAATCTTCCAAATCATGTTAAAATTTCCAGGTAATCAAAAGTCACATTAACAAGAATAGATGCAGGTTAATGTAAAGAACTCTGAGTAGGTAGAAAAATAGTAGCTGATTTTTCAAACTGTAATTTGTTTCCAAAGTTGATTTCAAAATCTAGTTAAAACAAAATGGACTCCAAAGAAAAAAGTAGGCCAAAAAATTATATTTAAAAATCAATTACAAATTCATAATACTGGCTAAAACTGAGAGTGTTGCTAACTTCCTGTAGATAAAAAGTCAATAATTCTGTCCATTCTAATTATTTGAAGAAAAACTATGCATGTACCATTACAATCACAGTACTTGTTCATAGATTCTCATAAAAACTAAAACTCTTAAAGGAATAGTCCTGCATCTTATGATTCTATGTCAAGCCATCTACATATTTTGTCTCCGAAAAGAGAAACACAGCATAACTCAAAGCAAAACTAAGCACAAGTTGAAATATGGAGCTAAAAAGAAGGACTTCCATTGAGTCACAGAAAACAGCTGAGGTTACATAGGGAATGTCCTGTTTCATTGTTACTGTTACCATTGAGGTCTTTGGTAGTGATATCTGCTTTGACTTGGCTTTTAAATTCATTCTTTTCTGATTTCTTACAACCCATGCAGGTGACACTGTAAAACAAATTTTATGTTTGTTGCAATAATTCAGAGGCAACCTTAACCTAGCAAGAGTTTTGTTGCTTTCTGAACTATTCCATCCCATGCTCATAGGAACACGAGTGACAGATCACACTAACTTTCCACTGGACCTTAAGTATAAATTTTTTCTCTTGGTACATTATCTCTTCAGTTCATTTCTATTTGACTCTTCTGACAGTTTCAATCAAGTATGAAATTAGATTGTATACGTAGAGGAAAAAACCTTGTGGATCACTGATCCTATATTTCAGGAATAAAAGGAGAAACTAGTAGACCAAACAGAAATCTGATGGCAAATCTGATGGTAACTCACTAATTTGTCTGCTTTTATTTTCTGTTTACATATCTCCCTTCAGTATGTTGAAACAGCTCTAAGCAGCTGGTTGAGGAAGCCAGGTATTAGGATTTCAGGAATTTCAAAGATAGTTTCATCTTTTTACACCTAAAACAGAGAGGTGAAAATGACTTTCCTCCTGTAAAAGACAGTCTAGATTAGATAATAGAAGACATCTAAACTATACTGGTTCTGACATGATAAACATAAAATGCTAAGAAAAAAATTTAGCCTCTAGACTTATAGCAACAATAGCCTTCAGAAATAATAAATGCCATATTCTTAATTTTATTCAATTCTAAGACAGGGTCTGAGGAAGTTTACTACAAAAAGAGTCTATTATTATTCACTTTATTTAAAACTGAAATACAATTACTAACAAAGTCTATAATAATATATGTAATTATTTATTGTTAGCAGTGCAATGTGTGGTCATGCTACAGTTAATATGCTGTCTAACAGTGGTTGAACCAAAAATGATCAGATTGAAAATTAACACACTTGATATAGGAAATTCACTTTTACTTTCAAATACCATTAGCTCACTCAGAGTAACTTCACATGCTGATCACCAATATCACCTGTCACTCACTGGATACTTCTGTAACTCTAAGATAAATAAATAAACTATAAATTTGGAGACACTGAGCATTTTTTTCATGAGCCCTGAACTCAAGAATTTCTAACTTAAATGAGGAAACAAGATCAACATGCATGAAATATTAGCAAATAAAATGTAAGCCTTTGTTCTCTGAGATGAATGCCATTTCCAAATGACAATGACCAATGCTACAGCAAAGACCTCCCAGACTATGACTAAAAAAGCTTATTACCTCAATTTAATAATAATTGTGATTATAAAACATGTAATCCAATAACAGTTTGTAATATCCAGGATTCTTCCATATTTTCATATATCCTATGTGAAAGGTGCCCTTATCTGAACTATGCTATGATATTCTCCAGAATAAAAGTAAAGGTTGAACCATCAAAGCATGAGAATTGACATTTAAGCATGAAGGAAAACCGAATTGCAATTATTGCCACCGGAATGTTTTCTTTTCTTCTCTCTCCATTTTTTTTAGCTACCCCATTCTATCTCCTATAAGAAAAAGATATTTAGGGCTAATTTTGGTTTGACCAATGTGAGATGTCCATCCTGATTTGGACCAGATAAGAAGGGTATTAAAAATGGGAGAGTGGAATAGTTAAATGTCATTTTTTTCCAGCTTATCCTAGAGATAAGCTGAAAAAAAATTGCTCCAAATTTGGGGAATAATAAAATCAACCAAAGTAAATAATCAAATTTAGAATATACTATAGCCTTGATTTTGTAAATATACTCACATTAATTTTGGAGAAGCACTTAGAGTATTGAACAGGAAAAAATAAACAAGAATGCACCTCTAAGCCACAAGGACAGAAGTCTTTCACAGTAGAACTGAAAGCACATTACAAAGAAAAGTGTATTTTGTTCATGGGGCATAATTTTTGAATAAAACTGTGCCTCTTGGCTAACAGTATTTCTTAAAAGTACATTTAAAATTAGAAAATGTTCTAACTCTATTATTTACTTGTTTTACACACTGATTAGTTAGATGATTTCTTAGTTTGACAAACTGATAATTGAGGGTTGGGGATGTAACTCAGTGGCACAGTGCCTGCCTGGCAAACACACGGTCCTGAGTTCGATTCCAAGCACAAAAAAAGAAAAAAACCTGATCATTGCAAAGTAATAACTGGTATAGAAGAGAGATCTAATAAAAATGTGATACAACTATTAAAATGGATTTGAACAGTAATATTGACAAATTAAAAGTGCTTTTTAAAAAGAGCTCTAAGAAATGGAATAATAATTAAAAATAGAAAGTTGTCATGTAGTAAGCTATCTTTTTTCTCTAGGCACCAGATCCTTTAAATACTTTCAAATGTAGCACTTGCTTAGGGTAGAATTTTCTAAGAAATATTCGTTTTGTTAGTGTAAAATCAGTGCAGATGTCAAACATCTGATGGTGGAAAAGCAAGATTATATTTAGATTTAACTGAGAATTTTTGGAGAATAGGATTTATATTTACTTAGAAAGGCATATGTTCACTTTGAATTCTAGTATGTTGATGAACAAAGAAGAGAAATATTTTAAGTTGACAACCACAAAGGCAACAGAAATTGAAAACAAATAGCATTTGTTGCTGAAATCCAACAGATTATTTGTACATACACATTAATAAGGATGAAACTGTATTAACTGGTAAATTCAATGGCAGTAAAAAAAAATCTATTTCTTAGTTATACCAAGGCACTTTAATTCAAATATTATAGAGTTTAACTAAATTGATTTTAATTTGTGAACAGAATATGTATTTCTGCATTATAGATGTAACTGCTTCATCTGCTCATCATTCAATCTGTTATAAAATTTTGTCATTATTGTTTGTTTCTCTGCTCCCATTGAACAAACTACATTAACATGTCCAGTTCTGACATTCTGAAAATAAGTTCCTTATGGTAAGGAAAGGTTGAACTTATTTGAGGCTAGAAACAAAAAAAATATTATTTTGTTCAGGGTTTCCAGAAACACTACTATGTCCCCAAATCAATATCTGTGCATTTTTCTCATACTCTAATTTCTTGTATAAGCAATTTATAATCCTTTAGTTTATTCTTTGATTCTACTTTTATTGAAATCAGCCTAGGAAAGAGTAATACTTTAAGAAATGATAAGGCAAATATCCTTCATCACAGGAAAGTTTCATGTTTTTATTAAGAATATAATTTGAATGGGTAGTAGCATAACAATTCTGGAAGCTAATATATGGAGAAAAAGATAACTACCATAAGAATGAAGAATAACTTGTTTTGGCCTTTTTGAGACTATGCAGTTGAGGCTGGCCTTGAGCTCACTGTGTAGCCTAGGTTGGTCTTGAACTCACAGTGATCCTCCTACCTCAATCTCCCAAGTGCTGGGATTATAGGTGTGGACCACCACACCTAGCTAAGAATAACTTCTGACAAGAATCCCAAAACCTTACTTAATTTTCACATGAGAATTTTTAATGGAAAAAAGTAAAATAATATTTCATAACAAATAATGAGAGAATAACAATGCTTAATACATTCAGTATTTGTTCTCTTTAAAGTAGTTACTCAGAGTACAATATATGAGCACAAAAAGTTTTCCAAACAATATTATCATTAAGAGAAAACTAGTGTTAAGAGAATCTAAAAATATATCTGTCTTGCATTTTGTTTTTTTTTCTTTTTTCTTTTTCATTCTTCCCTTTTCCCTTTCCCCTATCCTAGCTCTTTTTTCCTTTTGAATGATTTCTTCCCATTTCACAATGTCTATTGTACATTTTGGATCTTATTTACTCTTTAATTTTCTCACACCAGAAAGACAATATGATGTTTATATATATATATGAGTCTGACCTATTTCACTTATGAGTATGGTCTCCAGTAGCATACATTTACCTATAAAAGTCTTGAGTTTATCCTTTATGGCTGAATAATACTCCATTATATAAAAAGATCAAATCTGTTATCCATTCCTCAGTTGATGGGAATTTGGGTTGTTTCCAAGATTTAACTACTGCAAATTATGCTGCTATAAACATGGGTGAACATAAATCCTTGTGGTATAATGTTTTTAATTCCAGGAAGATACCTAGAAGTGGAAAAGCTGGATTGAATAGAACCTCTAATCCTAATATTTTGTTGAATTTCCATACTGATTTCCACAGTGGTTGAACAAGTCTGCATTCCCATCAACAGTGGAGAAGGGTTCTTTTTCCCCACAGTCCCTCCAGCATTTGTTGTTGGTTGATATCTTGATGATAACCATTCTTTCCAGAGTGAGATGTAATAGCAATGTTGTTTTAATTTTCCACTCTCAAATGACTACTGATGTCAAACATTTGTTTAATATATTTGTTTGCCATTTGTACATCTTCATCTAAGAAGTGTGTATTCATTTCAGCTGCCCATTTTTGGATTGGGTCTTTGAATTTGGGGGACTTAATTTTTTTTTCAGTTCTTTATATATTCTATATGTAAGTCCTTTTCCTGAGGGCTCACATGAGACTTTAATGAATTTGAGGAATAGTTTGAGAAAAAGAAAACTTCAGACAATTTTAGAATATAACACAAGTTCCAAAACACTCCAAATACCCAAGAATATATAATTTAGGATAGCCTATATGTAGTAACTATTTATAAAGGACAGGAAAAACAAAGAAAGAAAAGAGGAAAGCTGGCAAAGCACATAGATAGTATCATATGATTGTCAAAGTAATCTTAAATTGGATAGAAGATTACAGGTATTTATTTAATTTATGCTTTATAATTTACATATATACTCCAATATTATTTCATAAGAGAAGATAAGCCACAGACTGAGAAAAAATTTTTCAAAATATATCTAATAAAAGACTAGTATCCAAAATATACTAAAAACTCTTAAAATTGAGCAATAATATAAAACCAAAATTTAGAATGTGCAAAATACCTAAACAGATCCCACCCATAGGAACTATACAAGCAGCAAATAAAACTCTGAAAAAATGTTCAGTATCATATGGCTTTACAGAATTTCAAATTTTGTTGCTCTCAGAGATATTAGTTTCTAGGGATGTGCTGAGAATGAAAATGGAACTTCCAGTGGGAAATTTTGTATATCATCAGTATGAGAGAACATTTTTCCTGCATATCTAGTGAAAAGTATCAGAAAAGCTTATTTGAAGCTGAGATCCAAATGTAAAATTATGGGATACATGTTAACCAGCTTTCTGTCAAATACCTGATAATCAATTTATGAAGGAAAAGATATATTTTGGTTCATGGTTTCAGATATTTCAGTCCATTACCCACTGGCCATCATATTTTTAGACTGGAAGCAAAGCAACATATCACATCAGCATAGGAGCACATGAAGAGAAAGAACACTCACCTCATGATGAGTATCTTAGTAGCTTTCTCTTTGTTGAGACAAAGAGCCACTTAAAGGAGTAGTGGTTTCAGGACCTCCAGCAGCTCACAGGGCAGAGCCATGCCACATCTGTGCTTCTGCTGTCCTACCACCCACCCTGGGAACACAGGACCTTCAGCATCATGCAGGGCCAGGGCAGGCCCTGCCACTTCCATACCCCCACTGTCCCACTACCCTCGGGGATCCTCCCATATCCTGGACCTAGTATTGCTGTTGATCTTCAGTTCCCACTCCTCTCAGAACCTTGGACTGCAGTGGATTAACCATGCTAGGTTGATGGGAGACTCAGTAACCCTTCATCCAAACAGAAGACCTCAGCAGGCTTCCATCAGTGTGGTGAGTTCATCCCTAAAATAGAAGTCTTCAGTGAGTAAACAGGAGCAGTAGCAAAGCTCCGTCCAGCTGTAGGACATTGGCAAGTTTGGAAAGTGTGTGGGTGAGTCCTTCCTTCACACAGAAAATATCAGGTAGGTTGAGGAGTGTGTCAATAAGGCCTCCCTCAATCTGGAGAAAATTAAAAGGGCTTATGAGACATCCAGTGACACAATAGGGTCCCAGCTAACACAAACACTATAATCAGGTATATCTGATGACCTGAAACAACCTGAATACATAGTAATAGTAAGAACCAAGAGTTGAATTACAACAATTGTCATAGGCTAGTCAGCATAGGAAGAATATAGGACTCACCCAACAGACCCTATAGGAGGAATTCAGGTAACGGGCCCACCTCTTCATTGTGGGACCCAGAAATTGGAGAAAAATCAACCACATAGGAGGACCTTAAGATACACACTACCGACATTGAAACTACTGGGATTGAAAGACCAAATATTAGCCCAAAAAGTGAAAATGAAAATGCAAAATGCAATCTCAAACATATCTAGTCCATAAGGAACAAGTACAGGAGACATTGAAATAGAGGACTTTAAAAGTTATATACTGAAAATCTCTGAAAAGGTAGCAAGTGAAATTAAAAAAACAACTCCATGAGGCTATAGAGGAAATCAAATTAGAAGTACTCTCCCAGTGACTTTCATTCAACCAGGGGATCGAGGACCCTGCCACAAGGGGAGCCAGGCACACACCACCATGAGGTGAGTTCCACCTCACCAGCACTGGCCTGGGGAGACTTTGGGACCATCACTCCTGGTGGTTGGGTGCCTGCCCATCCCCCTAGAACACTGGACTAGGCACCAGAGGTTTCACAAGCTTGAGTGGACTGTGCCCAGCAACCTTCATTGAACCAGGGGCTCCAAGCCCATGCCACAAGGGGACCCAGACCCCCACTGCTGTGAGGTGAGTTCCAGCTCTCTGACACTGGCCTGGAGAGAGTTTGTGACCATCATTCCTGGCAGTTAGGTGCCCACCCAGCCCCCTAGGACCCTGGAGTAGGCTCCAGAGGCTTTGTGGGCTTGAGAGGACCATGCCCAGTGACATTCATTCAACCAGGGGAGCCAGGCCCAGGCTGCAAGAGGAGAGGCCCACACTGTGAGGGAAGCCAAGACCTTGTGAGTCCCAGGAGCCAAGGGTGCAGGGGGTGATTTCCAACACACCCAAGGAAAGTATTGGAACTTCACTGGAAACAGGGAAATATAGGAAAATGACAAAATGAAAGACCAAAATGCAATCTCAAACCTCCAACCCATCCCAAAAAAGCCTGGGAGCCATGTACATAGAAGAAAATACTAGTCATACACCTGAAATGCCTGACATGATATCAACTGAAATAAAGAAGCAAGTACAGGAAGCTATGAAGGAACTCAAATCAGAAATAGTCTCCCTGGTAAAAGAAGAAATGATAAAAGTAGTGAAAGAAATACTGAATGCATCTAAAGAAGACACAGCTTAAAAAAAATAGAGGAACAAAGCAAAAAGATAGAATCCTGAACAAACAGTATAAGAAAAAAACAAAATACATGAAGCAGATTCAAAGAGATATACAGGAAATCAAAAATTCTACTGAAAGTTGCCAAAATCATTTCAACAAAAGTAAAGATAGAATTTCAGACCTCAAAGATAAGATTGCAGGAAAGTAAAGATCTTCTAAAAATACAAAGGAATCAGGAAATAATTCAACAGTTGCAAGATGATGCAAAGAAAAACAACATAAGATTAATAGGGATAAATGAAAAAGAAAGGGACAATACAAATGATATCAAGAGGCTATTTACAGAGGTAATAGCTGAAAACTTCCCAAACATGAGAATGGAAACTGACAAACAGATTGGTGAAGCATATAGAACTCCAAATAGCCATTACCAAAATAAAACTACACCCAGACATATATTAATCACCGTTCCAGAAATCCAACATAAGAAAAGAATATTAAAAGAATATTAGAGAGATAAGACAGATCACCTGTAAAGGAAAACCTATCACAGCAGACTTCTCAACACAAACAATGAAGTCAAGATGAGCATGGAATGAAGGACTTCAGATCCTAAAGGAAAGCAACTTCCAATCCAGACTGATGTACCCTGCAAAACTGTCCTGTAAAATGGACAGAGAAATAAGATATTTCCATGACAAAGAACAGCTGAAGAACTTCATGATCACCAAACCAACCCTGCAAAGAATACTAAAAGACATTCTAGATGCACCTAGGAAAAAACAACTAAGCAAGACAGAATGGAAAGGTAAAGATACAACAGCAGAAAGATAACATGTCAACAATAAACCAATATATAACAGTTATAACCATTAATCTAAATGGCTTCAATTCACCAATTAAAAGAAACTGACTGGCAGAATGGATCAAGAAACAACATCCAGCCATATGCTGTCTACAAGAAACCCATCTAACCCAAAAGGAAATATACAGATTGAAAGCCAAAGGATGGAATGGGAACTCAAAAAAAAGTGGGGATAGCTATTCTGTTTGCAGACAATGTGAACTTCAAACCAAGAATGATCCAAAGAGATAAAAAAGTCACTACATACTAGTTAGAGGAAAACTTCAAGAGGAAGAGATAACAATCTTAAATATATATGCACCAAATTTCCAGAGCACCTGGTTACACAAAGCAAGTATTAGCAGAAATGAAAAATCAAATAAGCAATAACATAATTATAACAGGAGACCTTAACATGCCACTGACACAAAGGAACAGATCAACTGTGTATCACACCTGTGACCAAATGGACTTGATAGATGTATACAGAGTGTTTCATCCAACAACATCAGAATATACATTCTTCTCAGCAGTATATGGGACATTCTCTAAAATAGACCATATACTAGCCCACAGAACATATTTAAGGAAATGCAAAAGAGTTGAAATTAACCCATGCATGTTACCGGATCATAGCACCATGAAACTAGAAATTAATGATAAAAGAAACTACAAAAAACCCACAAACACATGGAAATTGAATAATACACTCTTAAGCAATCAGTGGATCACAGAGGAAATTAAAGAAGAAATTAAAAAATATCTACAAGCAAATGAAAATACAAAAAAACTTACCAGAACCTGTGGGATGCAATGAAAGCAGTCCTCAGAGGAAAATTTATTGCACTGAGTTCCCACATTAGGAAAACAGAACAAACACAAATAAACAACCTGATACTACACCTCAAACATCTAGAAAAAGAAGAGCAAGCCAAGCCCAAAGCCAAAAGAAGGGAGGAAATTATAAAGATTAGAGCAGAAATTAGTGCAATAGAGACTAAGAAAACAATACAAAGAATCAATGAATCAAAGAGTTGGTTCTTTGAAAGAATAAATAAAATTGGTAAGCCCCTAGCCAACCTTATTTTAAAAAGGAAAGAAAAGACTCAAATTCATGCAATATGGAATGAAAAAGATGAAATCACTACAGACTCTGTGGAAATACAGAAGATCATCAATCTATTTTGAAAACCACTACACTCATAGGTTCAATACCACAGAAGAAATGGACAGATTCCTAGAAACATATGAACCACAAAAGCTGGATCAAGAAGATGTAAAACTGCTGAATAACCCAATTTCTATTAATGAAATTGAAAATGTAATTAAGTCCTTACCAACAAATAAGAGCCCAGGCCCAGACAGACTCACTGCAGAATCCTACAAGAAATACAAAGAAGACTTAATGCCGACACTCCTTAAATTCTTCAATGAAATTAAATGAGAAACAATTCTCCCTAAGTCATTCCTTGAAGCAAATATTACTCTAGTACCAAAACCTGAGAACAACCCAACTAAAAAAGAGAACTACAGGCCAATCACCCTAATTAACATAGATGCAAAAATTCTCAATAAAATCTTAGCAAACAGGATGCAGCAAATCATCAAGAAGATTATACACCATGACCAAGTGGAATTCATCCCAGGCATGCAGGGATGGTTCAACATATGTAAATCCATAAATGTAATCCACCATATCAAGAGCCAAAAGAAACACAAGATTACTTCTATGGATGCAGAAAAAGCTTTTGATAAGATCCAACACTCATTCATGATAAGAACCTTACAGAGAACTGAAATAGATGGTCTTTACCTTAATATGATAAAGGCCATCTACAACAAACCAACAGCCAGCATCATATTAACTGGCCAAAAACTGAAAGCCTTTACCTTGAAATGAGGCACAAGATAAGGATATCCCTTATCAATGCTCCCATTCAACATAGTACTGGAAATACTAGCCAGAGCAATTAGACAAGAGAGAGGAATTAATAATGTAATCAGTAAAAGAGTTACAGAGGGAAAATTATAATACCCTGAAAAAAGAAATTGAAGAGGACCTCAGGAAATGGGAAGACATCCCTTGTTCATGGATAGGAAGAATAAATATTGTGAAAATGGCCATTCTCCCAAATTGTTATACAGATTTAATGCAATCCCAATGAAAATATCATTAACATACTTCATAGATCTAGAGAAAATACTCCTAAAATTCATCTGGAACCAGAAGAGACCTAGAATAGCAAAGGCAATTATAAGCAGCAAAGGCAAGACAGGAGGCATCACAATCCCTGACTTGAAGTTATAGTACAAAGCTACTGCAATAAAATCAACATGGTACTGGAATAAAAACAGATCTGAAGATCAATGGAATAGATTAGAAGATACAACCACAACTACAAACACACTCAACCACCTTATCTTTGATAAGTAGCCAAACACATCCACTGGAAGAATTATAGTCTCTTTAATAAATAGTGCTGGAATAACTGGTTATCCATATGCTGAAAACCAAAACTAGACCAATACCTATCACCATGTACTAAACTAAAATCTAAATGGATCAAAGATCTAAATATTAAAACAGAAACACTAAATCTGTTGGAAGACAAAGGAGGTAAAAATCTTGAAGATATAGAAGTAGGCAGAAAATTAATGAACAAGAATCAAACTACACAGGAAATACTTCCCAGAATCAATAACTGGGATCACATCTTATTAAAGAGTTTCTGCATGTTGAAAGAAATCTCTAGCATAGTGAAAAGAAAACCCAAACTGGGAAAAAAAAATCTTAGTGAACTGTCCCTCAGACAAAGGACTTTGGTCTAGAACTTATAAAGAATTAAAAAAAAATCAGACCCCTGAAATTTAAAGATCCAATCCAAAAAAAATGGGCATCTGAGAGGAATATACAGTTCTCAGATGAAGAAATATGAATAGCAAATAAATAATGAAAAAATGTTCATCATCATTAGTCATCAGAGAAATGCAAATTAAAACCACACTGAAATTCCATCTCACTCCAGAAAGGATGGCCAGGATCAAGAAAACTAACAACAACAAATGCTGGAGAGGCTGTGGGGAAAAAGGAACTCTTCTGCACTGTTGGGGGAGTGTAGACTGGTACAGCCACTGTGGAGGTCAGTCTGGAGATTCCTCAAAAAACTGAGATTGGAGGTCCCATTTGACCTGGTTATTCTACTCCTAGGCAGATTCCCAGAAGAACTGAAAACATCTTAGCACAGTGATATATGTGCACCCATGTTTATAGTAACACAATTTGTAATAGCCAGATCTTGGAAACAACCTAAGTGCCCATAAACTGAGAAATGGATAAAAAGAAATGTGGTACTTTTATACAATGAAGCTGTAAAGAACAATCACATTGAGATATTTTTAAATCAATGGATGCAACTTGAGTCCATACACTAAGTGAAAAAATCAAACTCACATGTAAAAATACTGTATAGTCTTCATAGTGTAAGAAATGCTAAGAGTACATAAGATTTTATGGTAATCATGGTTCCCCATTATATTACTTTGAAGTCTTATAATGTTTTCATTCATTGGTTGGAATGGTTTTATTCTGTTTTATTTTATTATGTGTGATGGTATGAACAGCTACTTTGAAGAAAACAAGACAATATGGCAGCCATTGCTGATTTTATATCATCTTGATTTGAAGTCCTACCATACTTTTGTTCTTCTATTACCATTGGTTCTATCATGTTGTGTCTTATTGGATTTTAATATGTATGATAGTGTAAACAAATTTTTTATGGAAAATGAGATATTATATTAGCCATTGTTCATTTTCTGTTATTTGGTTCAGAGTGCCTTGTAACACTTTCATTCTCTTGAATGGTTTTATTCTATTTTGTTATGTTTGATATTATTGTGTGTGAAGCTACGCTCAACTATTTCAAAGAAAGAGACATTATGGTAGCTACTGTTAATATCCAATTTCTTGTTGTGAAGTGCTGTGTTGCTTGTATTGTTCTATTCCGATCTGCTTTGTTCTGTCCTCTTTTATTTTATTCTCTGTAAAATAAAAAAAATAAAGAAGGAGATTGAAGAGGACATTAGAAAATGGAAATATATTCTGGCTAGGAGGAACCAACATTGTGAAAATGGCCATACTCCCAAAATTGTTATACAGATTTAATGCAATCCCAATCAAAATACCATTAACACACCTTACAGATCCAGAGAAAACACTCCCAGAATAAACTTGGAAACAGAAGAAACCTTGGATAGTTCTGGGCAACAAAGGCAAGGCAGGAGGCATCTCAGTTCCTGACTTGAAAGTATACTACAAATCTACAGTGATAAAATCAGCATGGTACTGGCAAAGAAATAGACGTGAGGATCAATGGAACAGATTAGAAGATACAAACACAACTACAAAGACACTCAGCCATGTTATATTTGACAAAGGGGTAAAAATGTTCACTGGAAAAAAGGATAGTCTCTTTTATAATTGGTGCTGGAAAAATTGGCTTTCCACATGTCAAAGACTGAAACTAGACTGATGCCTATCACATGCACTAAGCTAAAGTCAAAATGGATCAACCATCTAAATATTAAAACAGAAACACTAAATCTCCTGGAAGACAAGTAGGTAGAAATCTTGGAGACATAGGGGTAAGCAGAGAATTCATGAACAAAATGCAAACTGCATGGGAAATACTTCAAAGAATCAACAGCTGGAATCTCATATTATTAAAAAGTTTTTCCACTTCAAAAGAAATCACCAACAGAGTGAAAAGAAAATCCACATAATGGCAAAGAATTTTAGCCAGCAGTCCCTCAGACAAAGGACTTATATCCAGAACATAGGAAGAATTGAAAAACACCAAGCCCCCAAATTCAAAGATCCACTCCATAAACAGGCATTTGAGATGAACACACATTTCTCAGATGAAAATATACAAATGGCAAATAAATACATGAAGAAATGTTTACCATCATTGGTCCTTCGAGAAATGCAAATTAAAACAGCATTGAGGTTTTATCTCACTCCTGAAAGAATGTCTGCCATCATGAAATCAACTGGTAACAAATGTTGGCAAGGCTGTGAGAAAAAAGGAGCACTTCACAGCCATTATAGAAATATGCATTGAGATTCCTCAAAAAATTAGGGTTGGAATTTCCATCCAATCAAGCTATTTCCCTCCTGGCTATTTTCCCAGAAAAATTGAAAATGTCTTGTCACAAAGATATATGTGCACCCATGTTTAAAGCAGCACAAATAGTAGTAGCTAAATCTTGGAAACAACCAAAATGCCATCAACTGCAAAATGGCGAAAAAGATGTGGTGTTTTTTATACAATGGAATATACTCAGTTATAAAAAAAGGTAAATGGAGGCAACTTGAGACTATCCTCATAAGTGAAATAAATAAGACTCATATTTGTAAATATCACATTGTCTCTTTAGTGTAAAAAGTAATAAAAACTGAAGGAGTAAAAAGATCTAAAATGTATGATAGATATTGTAAAAATGAAAGGTAAAGAAAGTGTTCTAAAGGATATAACTATATATATGTGTGTAAGATAGATAACCATACTATTAAGTTTTTACTGGATCATCTAACTGAATGGTTTGCATTGTCGTTTTTTGATTGTCTGTCTACTTTTTATGCTTTTTATGCTTTATAACTTAAACAACTATTTCTAAGATGATGATATGTAATTTATTAACTAGTGATTGTTAGTGTTATTATTTTTTGAAATTCTGTATTGTTTCTACCCTTTTTTCTGTTTTGCTTTTTTTCTCTAAATAAAAAAAAATTTTTAAAATAAAAGGAGTAGTGGTTTAATTTGCTTATGGTTTCAGTCCATAATCAACTAGTTCTAAGGGAAAGACATTATGTCACAATGGTGGAAGGGCAAAGACGCTTAATTCATGGTAGCTAGTAAACAGAGATGGAAAACAGTGCCAGAATAACAGGGGCAAGAAACAAGACAATGACTTCCAAGACCATGCTTCCATGACCCAATCGATCACTCATAGGAGTATGTTACATCAACCTCTAGGAGACATAAATATTAATCAAGTTCCAACTGCCCTAAACAGCATATCCTATTCCTTTTCAACTTGTTATCCAAATATATTTCCTTAAACATACTTACTCTCCAAATAATTCAGTAGCAATTTCAAAATTCCACCTAACATCATACAACTATCCTATGTAAACCAGAAATGCAAGAGTTTCACCAATATCTCAACAGTTCCACCATTTTTCAAAGGTCCAAATTCAAATCTATTCCAAAACTCAAAGTGAACTCTTAGCTGTTAATCTGTGTAAAGTCAAAAATGAATTACACAATTCTGAAGTACAATAACACAAGGTAAACATTTCCATTCCAAAATGGAGGAATATAAGGATTGAAAAGAATTGCATCAAAGAAAGGCCAAAATCCAGCCTGGCAAACTTTTAAATCTTGTAGCTCCATATATGGCATCCAGGACACAGGTATTAAAATGTGATTTCCAAAGTCCTTGAACAATATCATCACTATGACTCTTCAGGTTACAGCCCACAAATGTTGTGTCTTTCCTTTGTAGGCATACCATTTTTCTAGTGACTCCACTGAGATCTCCACTGCACTTCCAGCTCCATTCCCATGGCATTATGCATTGCCCATCAAGAGTTTCTTACCTGGCCTTCCTTTAAAATATGTGTGGAAGCTTTCCTATCCCCATAACTCTTATTTTCTGCATACCAATAAAACTAACATCATCCAGATGATGGCAAGGTCTTCTGTCAGTGGAAGAAATAACCAGGCCCACTTGAATCATAGCTTCAATCACCTATTAATTCCTGAATGGCTGGGCATGATGAAATGAATCCTAGAGAACCAATTTCTTAAGAAATCCATTATGATTTGTGTCTATATGTCCCGTTAAAGCTTCATACAATCATGGGGGCAGGCTTCTAGAATTTGTGATTGATTGTCTAGATTTGTGATTGGTCCAATGCTGGGATTATGGATGTGGGTGTTATACCCATCCTAGAGTGAGAAGCCTACATACAATATAAGGACAAAAAGAGTCTTCTTGCTCACTCTTCCCTTTTGCTCTTGTTGCTTTTGCTATTTTCTACCACCATAAACTGTTGCTCCTTTGCCATACCACCCTACCTTGGAACCAGCTGATTATGGACTGAAACTTCCACAAACTGTGAGCTAAACAAACCTTTCCTTCCTTAATTTTGGACATCAGGTATTTTATCTCAGCAACAAGAGAAAAGAAACCAACTCATAATTTGGTACCAGAGAAATGGGATTGTTTCTATGACTATACCTGATCATGTGGCTTGAGAGCCATTGAGATGGATTGTGAGAAGAGTTTGGAAAAGTTAAGAGATGTCACCTGAAAGAGTAGTGATAGAACTCCTTAGCTTGACCTATATGGGAGATTCTGGTCAAAGCTCAGAAGACCAGAATGCTAGAAATCTTGCTAGTAAAGACCAGGTTAAGGAGGTTTCTGCTGGAAAGAAGGACTGTGTTGGTTGTTGGACTTCAGATGATGTGTGTTATGGCTAGGCAGAAAGTTTGTCTGCATTTTGTACATGTCCAGAGATTTTTTTTCTGAAACTAAGATTAAACACAGTGGACTAATTAATCTGGCAGAGGAAATTTCAAGCAAGTTAAATGTTGGGGCAGTGGCATGGCTAGTGTTGGGAGCTTTTAGCCAGATTTATGTTGTAAATCAAGAAGAAAGAGCCCAGCAGGATGATTTAAAATATTGTGAGTTTGGTCAGAAATAAAAATCCAGTAAAGTCATATACTACAAAAATAAAGCTGAGAAGATCTCAATTGCTGAGAAGGAACAGGACAATAGAAAAGATGGATTTAGGGCATCACAAGAAGCAACAAGCCTCTACCCTTTGCAGTCTCAAAACTGCAAAAGTGAAAGACTTTGCTTTAAGAAGAAAACCAAGAGCACATGATCCAGAAAGGTACCACACTATATTCAGTAATGCTGCAGGGGCCACACCAGGTTCCAGAATGGTGGCAATGGCACCATGTTCTAGAATGTTGGTGGCATAGAAATTTTTTCCCTCAGAATCAGGTTCAGAGTTCCCAACAATCCAGGTGCTTGACTCCTACAGCCAAGAGAAAAGAAAACCTACTTTTCCAGCTGGCAACCAATCTTGGTATTATTCACATGGTTCTGGTTTTAAGCACATGCAGAATGCATGAGTTCCAAGGTTAAAAGGGCTTCCACCCCAATTTCAGAGGGCCTGGGAGGCCAGTCAGTGTGCCCTGAGAGGGAAATGTGTGAAGCTGTGAATGTGAAGCCTAAGGTGCTGAGGACAATCCAGAAATTTGAAAAACATGGATTATCTAAGGAAACCTGCAATTATTGAGCAGAGCAGGTCTAAGAGAGAAGTTACCAGAAGTGCCATAGGGATGGAGTCACACAAAACTTTTGGAGCACACAACTTGCCATAGATTGTTTTGGATATTCCATAAGGAACTATAGGACTTAATGTTTTCCCTGCTGGATTTTGGAATTCCTTTGGTCCCATTCCTTCATATTCCCATGTTCCTTTTAGAATGGTAATGTTTATCTTGTGCCATTGAATATTGGAAGTATTTAACTTTTCATTTGTACAGGTGCTTGCAGCTAAGAGTTTGCATTAAATCTTAGAGGAGACATGGAACTTGGAATTTTCAGCAATGCTTAAACTGTTAGGACTTTTGCAACTATTGGAAATGAACTAAATGTCTTTTGCAAAAAGGATGTGCATGAGTGTTTGAGGGACCAGGAACAGAATGTTACAGTTTGTGTCTGAATGGCCCCTCAAAGCCTCATGCAGTCATGGGATCAGGCTTCTAGAGTTTGTGATAGATTCATGGTCCAATGCTGGGATTATGTGTATGAGTACTACACTCACCCTAGGGTAGGTAACCTACATACAATGTAAGGGACAGGAAGAGTCTTCTCACTCCCTCCTCCTCCTTTTTACTTTTATTGCTTTTGCTGTCTTCTGCTGCCATGATCTGTTGCTCCTCTGCCGCACCACACTTCCTTGAACCCAAGCAGATAATGAACTGAAACCTCCACAAATTGTGAGCTAAATAAACCTTTCCTGCTTTAATTTTGGTCATCAGCCATTGGTGTCAGCAATGAGATAAAAGTAATCAAGACAAGGCCCTTCTGAGCAAGGCTCCCATCGACTGTCTTCTCAAAATAAAGACTGACATTTTTGCTCCCTTGTTCCTGAATGGATGGGGTCTTATCAATTCCTGAGGTGCCCTGAGGTATCTTTCTTATCTGTGTACAAAGTGCTTGGTTCCTTTTTAATGTTACTAATGTTCTTTGCAGCCACATCTCCTTTAGCCTACTTTATGCATGGTTCCTTTTGGGCCAAAATTTAAGTTTGTCAAATTTTTCTATTCTGATTTTTGCCCCAATTCTCAATATAAATCTAGTGAAAAACTGAGAAAAACAGAGAGTAAACAGAGAGTCTTGAAATTTTCTCCACCAGCCAAGAGAAAAAGTCTATCACCCTGAAAGTCAGTCTCCTGAAAGTCTTTGGATATGGTCAAAATGTAGACAAATTTTCTGTCATAGCATTACATGCATAGCCTCTAGTCCAATTGCCAATAAAGTCTCTGTTCTTCACTGAATCCCTCTGAGCCTGACCTTTACTATCTGCATTCCTATTAGCATTCTGATCTTCTGAGCTCTGACTGAAATAACCAATCAGGCTCTGCTTACAGAATGCCATGGAACCTCTAATTTATATCTCCAAACCTTTACAAACTCTTCCTATGAAATGGTTTCAAAAGCTTCTAAACCACACAGTCAGATATAGTCACAGCAAGGAATCCACTTTTCTGTTTTAGTCACATTGTCATTGCTGAGATATATGACCCAACACTCACAGCTTAAAAGAAGAGTGGTTCAATTTGTTTATAATTAGTAGCCTCCAAGGAAAAGATATCATGTCAGGGAAGTATGTAAACACAGAACTACATAGTTCATGGCAGCTGGGAAGCAGAACAGGAGAAAAATATAGAAAAGGGCAAGAGATAAAACATAGACCCATAGATTGTTCCTTTATGATTTACTCATGTACACCTAGAAATTAATTCCACCCACCCCTAGCATGGATCCCAAAGCAAATCAATTTGAAACTCCAAGCAAATTGTCAGAGCCAGGATGGGAAAGACAGAAAGGAAAAGGCCAAAATTCCACAATCCTTTGAGGGTATACTACCAGTGACCTAACTGCATTCCACTGAGCCCCATCTTCTAGTTTCCACCATCTCTGAATACTGCCAAGCTAATGACCAAGCCTTTAACACATGGGTCTTTGAGGACACTCCAGATCTAAACTACAGAAAAATACCACTTGCTTCATTATTTTAACTTCCTCAATCGCAGATCCAAGCAAAGCCTTCAGAAAAACCTAAATCTTGTCTTTTACAAGAAATCACTTATGAATGAGGTATTATTTTTTCATAATTGTATTTTGTGGCCCCACACCTACTCCTTGAGCATTTCTCCTTAAGTTTCTCTGCCATGTGCTCCATTTAGGTTCAGTTTCCAAGACTGCCTCTAACTTAGTACCCAATTTGATTTTTATTTGCTGTGATATCCACAGCAAATACTGACCTAAAATTCAAACTAATGGTTAATTAGAAGATCTATGTGTATGCTTACACATATATGTATGAACATGTGGATACCTAAATATAGAAATGTCTGTATTAAAATATATATATAGTGTTCCCTGGTTTAGCTTAGTTGGCTAAGGCCCCACTCTGTATACGTGAGGTTGTGAGTTCCATCCAAGAGGCAGCAAAAAAAAAAAACAGACTGTAAAATACATACATATTTATATGTACGTATATATGAAAGAGAGAAATTGGTAATGATCACCACTTTGGAACTTTCTAGGATATGAATTATCCAGGAAGGTTTCATAATAAATGAATGCATGGATTTCATTTTTTTATGAGGATAAGTTATGATATGGTAGTGTTTCTAAGCATAAATAATATAAACATTAGTACAAAAATGTAGCAAATCTATTTTCCAAATAATGAATCAATTTTTTTGACTTATAAGATAGCTTACGCCAGTGCTTCTTAAGCTTTAATGTGTACATAAATCTACTATAGATTTTATGGAAATGCAGGTTCTGACTGTAAATACTTAGCAAACATCAAGTCAATGCTACTAGACCTGGTTTTAAAACACATTTTGAGGAGCAAGATTCTAGATTATTTTAACAGACATATGCCATTTTGATTTTTTGCATACTAAAACTGTAGTTGATACAAATGAAATAACAAATAATAGCAATAAAACTTCTTATGTCTTTTGGAGACAGGGTCTAGCTATGCAATCCAGGCTGGCCTTGACCTCACTTTATAGCCTTGCCTGGTCTGGAACTTGCAACAATTCTCCTGCCTCAACCTCCCAAATGCTGAGATTAAAGGATTGTGTCACTACACCCAGCTAACATTTAAAACCTAAAATAAATGAACAATAAAAAAATCAAATTATATGAGAGCTTATATTCAAAAATACCCTTATCAAGTCCTTCTCTTCCCCTACCAGAATCTCTCTCATTAAATGATAAGGTCTAGCTTGGCACTCCTTTAAGTTTCACTGGCTACTATGACAGTTCAAGGTCTAATCTTCAATTCCTCCTTTGTGCCTCTTGGAGATTAAGTTGTGATGTAAGATTATCGGCTACAAATTATAAATGTAATTATAATTGGTAACACACACGAGAGCAGGGTACAAAAAGAATGGAACCTTGAAACAAAGACTGACAAAATTGTAACAATAGACACCTTGTCAACAATACTGATAAAAATAGTAATAATGGTAAGATATTTCAATACTAGAACAACTAGAAAGAACATCAATAAAGATAATAAAAACAGTACTATCAACCAAAGGAACAGACTGACATTTCTAGAGTACTCCACCTAGTAATTGTAGAACAGGCAATCTTTTCAAATGCACATGAAATGTTCTCCAACAGAAACTATAAATTGTAATTCTGAGTGTGATCCTATGTCAAACAGTCAAGCTCATGTCCTCAACATTTTTCATTGTATTTCACTGTTTCCTTCTCCTCTAGCTTTCATTCTACACTGCCTACATCATTATTGTAACAATGTGCCATTTTCATATTAAATCCATTCTTTTATGAAGAAAATTTGCTTTTTCATGAAGAAAAGTAGCAATTTTTAATCAATAAAAATTCTCATTCTTTCTGGAAAAAATGGAAACAATATGAAACATGAAATTTAGAATAAATCTTGAAAAGATTTTACATTGGAGATAAAAAGTACCCTTGTACTCAGTCTTGGTCATTATGCTGTCAACAAATTCACAAAATAATATTTACTTAAGTTAACTTCAAACTCGAAGTTTTGTATTAGACTCTTGGTGTGGATTTTAAAAATATTTTCATTAGTGTCAGTACTGACTAGCGCAAGTAATCTGTGAAGATTTCCACAGTCAAGAATTAAGAATGAAGGCAAGTACTACTCTATTTTAGAAGTCTCTTTCTTAGACATGGATGAAAATATACACAGAGGTGTGAGAATTCAGTTTAAATTCAGATCGTATAAAACAAGAAGCACAGTAATAGAGTTCTACAAACCTCTAACAGGGTTAACTTGTTGCTATTACTAATTTCATTTACCTAGATAACCTCCCCATGTATCAACTATACTTATTTTAAAATATTTTATATGAATTAGGGCAAAATTCACACAAAAGTGTTCTCAAGAGTTTAGAGTGAAAAAATAGAAGATATGTAATAGAAATAGTAAACATAAGTGAATCCTTTCTTGAATTTCCTCATGTATTTTCTGCTGATTACAGAACAAATCAGAAGACTAAGAAGACCATTAAGAGAGCCTCTCATATTCTCTTTTTAAAAATCCATATTCAAGTCCCCTACACCCTGGAGACCTCTGCAGCTGTGGATTACCACAGCACACACCCCCTCCACTCTGAAGACCCCTGTAGCTGCAGGATCATCAGTAGCACCTCCCCTTCCACCCTGATGACCCCTGGAGCCTTGGGATCATTGATAGCACCTCCCCTTTCACCCTAGTGACTCCTTAAGCCAGCAGATCATTGGCAGCACTGCACCTTTTGACCCAGAGACATTGGGTATGGTAGGATCATTGGTTGCCTCCACTCCAGAGACCTCTGAACTGAAGGAGCATTGGTCATCAGTCTCCCACACCCCAGAGACCTTAGCAGCCCAAAGTCCATCACTGACTCCATCCACCACCTGCAGAATCCTGGTGGGCTGGTGCAAGCTTCAGCAACACCTCACCCACACAGAGGACCTCAGCAGGTTTGCAACACTGTGGTGAGTTTCCCCCTCAAATAGAGGGCCTCAGTGAGTCAACAAGAGCAGCAACAAACCCTCCCCACCCTTCAGCTATCGCACTTTGGCAAGCCTGGAAAAATTGTGGGTGAGTCCTCCTCCCATACAGAGAATACTGGGTGGATTGAGGAGAGCATTGACAAGGCCTCCCCCTAACCCAGAGGAACTTGAAAGGGCCTACGAGACCCCTAGTGACAGTAGGGTCCCAGCAGAGGCACATAATATAGCCAGGTAAATCTGGCAGCCTGGAACAGCCTAAAGCCATAGTAACAATAGGAGCTAAGAGTTGCTTACATCAATACTCCTAGGCTATTCAGACCAGGGAAAATATAAGCCTCACTCAACAGGCCCTCCATGAGGAATTCAGGTGAATGGCCCCTTCCCTTCAATGTGGGACTCAGCAACTGGACAAACATCACCCATACAGTAGGCCCCTAAGACACAAATGAGGATCAGGTGAGACTAGTGGATTTGAAAAGACCAAAGTATTAACTCAAGCAGAGAAAATGACAAAACAAAAAAGCAAAATGCAATCTCAAAGATCCAGTCCATCAGGAACAAGTACAGGAGACATTGAAATAGAGGACATTAGAAGTCATACACCTGAAATTTCTGAAAAGATAAAGTAAAATAAAAAAAATCCATGAGGCTATAGAGTAAATCAGATTAGAAATAATCTCTCATGTAAAGAAAGAAATGACAATGTTAATAAAGGAATTCTTAGCATAGCTAGAGTAGACATACATCAAAAAGTACAGGAGCATGGGAAGATGATGGAAACCTTGAATGAACAATTGAGGAAAGAAATAGAATGGATGAAACAAATTCAGAACAATATTCAGGAAATTAAAAAAATCCACTGAAAGCTGGTGAAACCATTTGAACAAAGCTAAAGATAGACTTTTGGACCTCAAAGACAGAATTGCAGTTAGTGATCATTAAAGGAAAGAGCTTTAAAAAATAATAAGTGAGAGCTGGGAATTAGCTCAGCAGCATAAGCACCTGCCTGGCAAGCGTGAGGTCGTGAGTTCGATCCCAGGTACCAAAAAAATAATAATCAAATAATAATAATAACAAGTGAGCATGAAATCACAATTCAATAGCTTCAAGACAGTGCAAATAGAAGTAATATAAGAGTAGTAGGAATCAAACAATGCAGGAGTGAACACAAATGACATAACAAAAAACTATTCACAGAAGTAATAGCAGAAGATTTCACAACCATGGGAAAAAAAATCAGATGTAGAGATCAGTGAGATATATAGAATAAATCTATATACAGACATATAATAATCAAGACCCCAGAAATTCAGCATAAAAACAGAATACTAAAAGCCACTAGAGAAAAAGCATGACTCAACTATCAAGGAAAGCCCATTGGAATCACAGCACACTTTTCAGAACAAATCTTCAAGAAAAGACAAGCTTGAAGTGAAGTATTTCAAGCCCTAAAAGAAAACAATTTTCAGCCCAGATTGATGTACCCTGTAAAACTTTCTTTCAAAATTGACGGAGAAATAAGATACTTCCATGACAAAGAACAACTGAAGAAATTGAGGTCCAACAAACCAACCCTAGAAAGAGTACTGAAAGACATACTAGACAGAGACAAAAATGACTACAATTCTCAGAACAATAGAAAGAAACTACCAGGCAGGACAAGCAATTAAACAAGGGGAGAAAGCAGAAAACCAACAATAGGAAAATAAAATGACAAAGTTAAACCAGTACATATCAGTTATATCCATCAATGTAAATGGCCTCAATTCACCAATTAAAAGAAATAGGTTCACAGAATGGATCAAGAAACAGGATCCAATAATGTCCTGTTTATAAGAAACACGTCTGACTCAAAAGGAAACTCATAGACTAAAAGCCAAAGGAAACAATATTCTATGTGACAGGAACCCAGCAAAAGCAGGAGCAGCAGCAAACCATTGTTTACAGAAAATGTGAATTTCAATGCAAAAATGATCAAAAGAGAGAAAGAAGGTCATTACATATTATTAGGGGAATAATTCTAAAGGAAGAGCTAATAATAATAAATATATATGTACCAAATACAGGAGTACCCAACTATATAAGAGAAATACTAATAGATATGAAAAATCAAATACACAATAACACAATTGTAACAGGAGTCCTTAATATCCCCTTGTCACCAAGAGATAGACCAACTGGACAGAAAGTCAGTATAAAAAAAACAGAACTGAAATAATGTGACTTAGTAGTCCATTTGTGAACAAATGGACTTAGTAGACATTTACACAGTGTTCCCCACTGTGTAAACATCTACTGTATAACATCAGAATATTCTATATAACATCAGAATATACATTCTTATCAGCTGTACATGGGACATTCTCTAAAATAGACCATATACTAGGAAAGGAAGAAGTCAAATTATCACTATTTGCAGATGACATGATACACTACATAGACAACCCAAAAAAAAAAACTCCATCAAAAGACAACCAGAGTTAATAAGCAAATTCAGCAGCATAGCTGGATACAAAATCAACACTCAAAAATCAATAGCATTCCTTTACACAATGAACTCAATGAAAGAGAAATTATGGAAATAACATCTTTCATAATAGCATCCAAAACAATGAAATACTTAGGAATCAACCTAATGAAGGATGTAAAAAACTTACAAGCTAAAAATTATAGTACTCTTAAAAAGGGGATTGAAAAGGATGTCAGAAAATAAAAAGATATCCCTTACTCTTGGTTTGGAAGAAGCAACATTGTGAAAATGGCCATATTCCCAAAACCATTATACAGATTTAAGGCAATCCTAATCAAAATACCAGTAACATATCTTTCAGAACTAGAGAAAACATTCCTAAAATTCATTTGGAAACAGAGGAGACGTAGAATAACAAAGGCAATCCTAGGCAACAAAGGCAAAGCAGGAGGCATCACAGTCCCTGACTTAAAATTATACTACAAAACTATTGTGATAAAATCAGCATAGTACTGGCAAAAAAACAGACCCAAGAATCAGTGGAACAGATTAGAAGATGCAAACACAACTACAAAGACACTCAGCCACCTTACACTTGACAAAGGGATAAACATGTTCACTAGAAGAAAGATAGCCTCTTTAATAAATTATGCTGGAAAAATTGGCTTTCTAGTTGCTGAAACTAGGTCCATGTCTATCACCATGCACTAAACTAAAGTCAAAATGGATCAAATATCTAAATATGAAAATATAAACACTAAATCTACTAGAAGACAAAGTAGGTAGAAATCTTAAAGACATTGGGGTAAGCAAAGATTTCATGAAGAAAATGCAAACCACATGGGAAATACTTCCCAGAATCAACAACTGGGATGTCATATTATTAAAAAGTTTTTGCACTTCAAAATAATTATCAACAGAGTG
The DNA here is from genome assembly GCA_004027455.1 of Hydrochoerus hydrochaeris. Taxonomy (NCBI): domain Eukaryota; kingdom Metazoa; phylum Chordata; class Mammalia; order Rodentia; family Hydrochaeridae; genus Hydrochoerus; species Hydrochoerus hydrochaeris. Next base: position 181,503 of record PVLA01003028.1, read on the forward strand.
AAAAGAAAACCTACAGAATGGGAAAGAATTTTAGCCAGCTGTCCCTCAGACAAAGGACTTATATCCAGAAGATAAAGAATTGAAAAAACATCCAGCGCCCCAAATCCAAAGACCTCTCCAAAAATGGGCATCTGAGATGAACACATTTTTCTGATGAAAAAATACACATGGCAAATACATACATGAAAATAGGTTCAACATCACTGGTCACTCAAGAAATGCAAATTAAAACAACATTGAGATTACATCACTCTAGGAAGAATGGCTGCCATCAAGAAATCAACTGATAACAAATGTTGATGGAGATGTGGGGAAAAAGGAACACTTCTCCACTGTTGGTGGGAGTGCAGACTGGTGTGGCACTGTGGAAATAAGTATGAAGATTCCTCAAAAATCTAGGATTGGAAGACCCATTCAATCCAGCTATTCCCCTTCTGGATATTTTCCCAGAAAAAGTGAAAAAGTGATGTCACAGTGATATATGTGCACCCATGTTTATAGCAGCACAATTTGTAATAGCTAAATCTTGGAAACAATCAAAATCAACCACAGAATGGATTAAAAAGATACGGTATTTTTATACAAAGGAATATTACTCAGCTATGAAAAAGAATAATCTTAAGACTTTATAGGTAAATGGAGGCCATGCTCATCAGTGAAATAAATCAGACTCACATTTGTAAATATTATATTGTCTCCCTAGAGTAAAAAATAAACAATAATAAAAAACTGAAAGAGTAATAAGATCAAAACTATACAATAGATATTATAATAATGAAGGGAAAGAAAATGTTCAGAAGGAGAGAACAACTGGGATAGGGGAAAGGAGAAATGGAAGAAAGGAATATGTATATGAATGTGTATATGTATGTAGGTATATACATATAACTGTATGTATGTATATGTGTGCAAGATAGATAACTATACTACTAATTCTGTTAGTTCATCAAAAAAGAACAGTTTGCACTGTCATTGTTTGATTAGTTGATCGTTTTTTATGCCTAGATCTTGTAACCTGAACAACTATTTCTAAGATAACAATATGTAATATAATAATTAGTGTCAATTTCTTATTTTAATTCTGCATTATTCTTTTTTTATTTTAAAGAGGGTGAAGTTAAACAGAACAAAACAGAACAGATCATAGGAAAACAATTTAAGAGACACAGATTTAAAAGCAAGACAACCAGAGATCTTCACTGTCCATCACATTCTCTCTTGTTTTCTTCCAAATAGTTGTCCATATCTTCACATAGAATGAATTCATACAAAACAAAATAGTATGAAACTAATCAGAACAGGATGATGAAGGCATTATAGGTCTTCAAGACCAGACAATTGGGCCAGGGATTTAGCTCAGTGGTATAAGCACTTGCCTGGCAAGTGCAAAGTTATGAGTTTGATCCCTGGTACCAAAAAAAAACACCAGACAATTGGAAAATCAACAATGGCCGTCATAATGTCTCTCATTCTCTTCAAAATAGCTGTCCATAACCTCATGTATGTTGAAATTAAACAAAACAAACTAAAATCACCCTGAACAAAGAATAATAGTATTGCTGGATTTCATATCATGATGCTATAGAATCATGATACCTTAGTGTCTCTTTTTCTTCAAAGTAGCTGTTCATTTCATCAGGCATTGATTCTCATAAACTGTTTAGAAGTTCTATGCATGCATGAGTCTCTACATGTATAACTATGGATAACTATTCTTTCTGGATTAGAGGAAAAAGCACAACAGGACAAAACAAAACAACTTCCTAGAAAAAAATGAACTGAAAAAGACATATAAACAGCACTAGCAAAGAGCCCAGAACACTGACAATATAGGCCTTCAAAACAAGGGGATATGAGTGTGACTAGTGTTGTTATTTTACATTATGATCTTCAAGCATTTCTCAGATCACCATACAATAATATGCACAATTGTTCCAATCATATGTATGTTAACTATTTTGCTCCAAGAACTTACAGAATTTGTAGCCCAATCATCTTAACTATCCTAAGTGTGTTTATATAATTTTAGATACTTTTTCTTTTCCCTTCCTTTTTCTTTTTCCTCACTTTCTATGAGATATTATTTTTTATCCTTTAAGCAGATTCTCATCCTTTCACTGTGCTTATTGAGTTTTTGTATCTTATGTACTCTTACTATTTCTTATACTAGGAAAACTATATGGTACTTACACATGAGTTTGATTTATTTCACTTATGAGTATGGACTCAAGAGGCATCCACTTATAAATATCTCAATGTGATCCTTAAAGTAGAATACTACTCCATTGTATAAAAATACCGCATCTTTTTTAACCATTCCTCAGTTGATGGGCACTTACGTTGTTTCCAAGATCTGGCTATTACAAATTGTGCTGCTATAAACATGGGTGCACATATATCACTGTGTTAAGATGTTTTCAGTTCTAGATAACATTTGTGTTGTCACCTTCCTTTTTATTTATACCTATCAATCTTATGTTGTTTTTCTTTGCATCACCTTGCAGTTATTGAATTGTTATTTCCTGGCTCCTTCTTATTTTAAAAAGATCTTTCCTTTCCTGTTCACTAGCTGCAATCTTGTCTTCCAGGTCTGAAATTCTGTCTTCACTTTCATTGAGGTGGTTTTGCCAACTTTTGATGGAATTTTTTATTTCCTGTATATCTCTTCGAATCTGCTTCATGCATTCTGTTTGTTTCTTATATTATTCATTCAGGTTTTCCATCTTTTTGCATTGTTCCTCTAATTTTTTAACTATATGTTCTTTAAGTGTGTTTAGCATTTCTTTCATTACATTTATCATTTCTTCTTTTACCTGGGAGACTATTTCTGATTTGAGTTCTTTATAGCTTCCCAGATTTATTTCTTTACTTCAGTTGTTATCATTTCAGGAATTTTAGGTATATGGCTTATATTTTCATCTGTGTCCATGTCTCCTCCATTTGCTTGGTTTGGGCTGGAAGTTTGAGATTGCATTTACTCTTTCATTTTGTCATTTTCTTATATTTCCGGGTTTTGAGCGATGTTTCAAAGCTTCCCCCATGCACTGCAAATCACCTGGCCCACTTTTAGCTCCTAGGGCAGACTACAGACAACTGCTAGATGCTTGGAGTTCACTGGGTATGGCCTAGTTAGGCCTGCGGGTACCTTCCGTGAGTCCTAGGGTGATTTCAGACATGGAGCATGGTCTTACTGCCTGGGAGCAAAGTTCCAAGGCTTCCTTGTGTGCTGGAATTCAACCTGCATGATTTCAGGGGCTTCGACTAGATTCCAGTGCCTCCTAGCTGCTTGGAGTTTGCTGGGTATGGCCTAGTGAGGCCCCCGGGTACCTCCCTTGCATCCTAGGGTGATTTCAGATGCGGATGTGGTTTTACTGCCTAGAAGCAAAGTTCCAAGGTTTCCCTGTGCACTAGAATTCAACTGGCACAAGTTCAGGGCCCGGGACTCAAATTCTGTACTATTTCTATCCTTTTTTCTGTTTTATTTTTTTAAAATAAAAAAATTTTAAATCCATATTCAATATAAATATTTCTATTATCTAGAAGATTTCTCTCAAATTCCTACACTGTTCTTAAACTGAAGTTCTTACACTGAAAAGGGGCCAACTTTAGCACCTGATATCACAGACCAGGGGAGCTAGGATGCGGACACTGGGCAGGGGAACAAACCCAGGGTGGCTTCCAGGGATGTGAAGTCTCTCATGCACCACCTTTGCTTCTCCATTGTTGCTTTACTATTCTCCCCTCCTTAGAGCAAGGTAGATGAGTAGCAAAACACTGAAATTATTTGCTTAACTCCAACTGTCAAGTGGACCTCAATAAACAACTTACATTATCTTCTTGTTCAGCCAGGCGCGGTGGCTCATGCCTGTAATCCCCGCACTCGGGAGGCTGAGGCAGGTGGATTGTTGCAAGTTCGAGACCAGCCTGGGCTACGAAGTGAGCTCAAGGCCAGCCTGAACTACATAGAGACCCTGTCTCAAAAAGACAAAAAAAAAAAAAGTATCTTCTTGTTCATAACTATCAAATGGTTCTTCATAAATAAAGAGGTTATAAATAGGCTTATAGATAGAAAATATTATACAAGATTCATCTTTTAAGTTTGTTGTGTAAGAAAAGTTTGCAATACTTAAAAATAAGCCCTCTTCTGGAATTCTTAATTATGAGATTTAAAAAAAAAACTGTATTCACATTCTACTATTCCCTGTTGTAAAATGTGTAAGACTACATAACTAAATAAAACCCCAACTTTTTAAGATGCCCTTTTTAAGATGAAGTTTAAGGAAATTATTCCCCAAACACCAATTAATAAAGTGCTAAGTAAAAGTTATAGTTGAAGTGTTATTATAATTAAGGAAATTCTGGTCAAAATTTATTTTAATCTCTGTTTTTCTAAGTCCATCAAATGTCAAACATGAGAATTTTCTTAATTTTTTAAATATAAAAGTATTTCTTTGAGACAGAATTAGATACTTTTGGATTGGTGTTTCCTAACCAATTCTAATTCTTAAATCGCCTGTGAATGTCCTAAAACCTACCACTAAGCTGTCTGCTTAGATAATTACCTTTTCATCTCTCTCCCTACTGGATATCTCTATAGTATATTTTTAAATGTAACATACTCTCTAAGGCCTATTATATTGATATTGCCTAGAGTGATAATTGCTACTCATGACACTGGCTCTAGGATTCCTTCTAAGTCATCCAAGAAAGAGAAAATTGTGGGTTTTGTTATTGTTGTTGTTATGATGTTGGGTTTTTTTGTCTTTTGTTTTTTAACCAGGGATCAAACTCATGACCTCACACTTGCCAGGCAGGTACTTATGCTGCTGAACTAAATCCCCGGCCCTAGAAAATTATGTTTTGATTAATTTTAATGGCATGTATATTTTTATTAAACAGAGAAAAATACATGATCATATATTTGTCAGCTCTAAGTAGGAATTGTTTGAAATTCTTTCACTTTCATATTACTTCATTAATAGTGAATGTTTTTTATACATATGGAATAGATCATCAGCCAGGAAAACTATGTAGAGGTGTGTTTTTACAGTAGCATAATGAATGCAAGAACTTTGATATTTCATGTATTTTCAAGTGAGATTAATTATTAATATAGCATATTCATAGCAATATATATCTCTAAAATGTATGAGGGTTTATTTCAAGTAATTGGCACTTCAGTTAAAAGATTCCATTTCTGAAATTAAAAGTTGTTTAAAAATTACAGCAAAATGTATAGAATATTTATAGCAATATAAACCTGCAAAATGTATAAGCGTTTCTTTGAATAAGTACTTCAGTTAGGAAAGTTCATGCTAGATGTTCAAAGTAGTGAAAAATCACTATAAAATTAGACAGTAGCCATTCTCAGAGTGAAACACCATTAGAGATGATTTGTAAATAGCATGTTGCTGATGGAAATTAAATTTCTTTTAGTCTCTATCAAGAAAATCATGTTATAAAGGCTATAAATACAAAATCTTAATGTAAAGAAACATTAATCCATTCTATTATAACCTAAGTGACTTTAAAAACCTCCAGATAATAAATTTGGACTAGTGTCTTTTCATTTTTTTATTTTAAGTAGATAAAACCATTCAGTATCTAACAAACCAGTTCTATATCTACCAAACCACCTTTTTTCATTTGCATGTAAATTTTCTTTCTGGGAGAGAATGTGCTGACCAGCTGTATTTCCTTTTTCTTGGCAGATCTATTTCTAATTATGAATTAATGAACTGGCCTTCTGGTTTATCATGAGTCTCTTATGAGTTTCATTACCATAGTCAGTTCCCCTGAGTCAGATCAAGTCTGTGTTTAATTATGGTATTGAATTTCTGGCCTTACAAAGCTGAAAATTCAGTCTCTAGGGACCACCAGGCCACTAAGGTATCATATATCTAAGGCCTATGCCTGAGTTTCTAACTGGTCTGTTACTATGTCTTTCTAAATTGAAGAACAAGAAATTTTTTTAGTGCAGACAATTCCTTTAAGAAAGTTCCAAATAAAAAGTTACTTAAGAGAGTCAGTAGACAGTTCCTATGGGAAAGGGAGGACTCCTATATTCTATTCTGGTCCTATCACTTGGCCTATCTGAAAGTGCAAAGAAGGCACAAATCTAAGCATTTCTTCTCTAAATCTGATCAACATAGACATTTAGGTTTTAGTCCAATCAGGTCAGAAACCTGCATGTCTGCAACTATATAGAGGTTGCAGTGGTCATGGTTTGCCTTGTCAGACAATTATTTTGTGTCCATTTTATCTGCCCAGATAGATAAAAATATTTGCCTTTTTTGATGCTGAGTCAAGTGTTTAAAAAATATAAGAGAAACTTTTAAAAGTGACCATCTGTTCATTCCAATCCAGATGAATGTGGATTTTTTTCAACAGTTCAGGAAAACTTTCAATTGTATAAACCAATATTTAGCATATACACTGTTAAATTAAAATTTTAAAGACAGAACATACTATGCACATGGAAACATGCATAAAATTATAAGCACATTCATTTTAGGGAATAAAATTTTCATTATTGTTAACCTGGAAAGGGACAATTTCTAAGGCAGCAGTATATAAAATCAATGTGGTTTAGTGAAGGAATAAGCCACATGCTGATCTGACACTGATCTGACTAAGGCATCTCTTGAAGCAGAAAATCTATCATTCTCTCTCTCTCTCTCTCTCTCTCTCTCTCTCTCTCTCTCTCTCTCTCTCTGTCTCTCTCTCTCTGAGACAGGGTCTCACTCTGCAGTCCAGGCTGGCCTTGAGCTCACTTTGTAGCCCAGGCTGCTCTCAAACTTGCAACAATCCTCCTGCCTTAGCCTTCTGAGTGCTGGGATTACAGGCAGGTGCCACCACGCCCAACTGTTGCCATTCTCTCATTCTAGTTTTCCCCTTCTGTGTTTTCTTGATAGAAATATGTTCTCTGAGAGCAGAGAAAATGATCAGCTTTTTCTTACCATCCTGATCATTTATCATGGTCCGCGGATGCTGGCACCCGATGCACTAGCTCAAGACGTTTAAAAAAAAAAAAAAAAAAGACTGTAGATGGTTTCCCTGAGTGTAGAGCAAAAAACATTGAATCTTTAGACACCAGTGTCTCAATAAAAGGCAAAACTACACAGCATGTTCTCCCCAAACCCGAGAGATAGGGAAACTAGTGAGACAGTGAATATCACGTTAGCTATTCACTTACCAGAGCCTATTCTCTGAAATGCTAGTACAAAGTATTTAATAGCCATACCTGTATGGAAAGTGAGGTTGGTGCTACTTTATTAGAAACTTATTTTAAAAGTCTAATAAGCTGAAATACACAGTGCTACATATGTTGAAACAATACTTTGAAATTCCCTTTTCTGATTATCATGACATATTTTTCAGAGCCTTAGAATAGCCCATGCTAACTTTCAATTTCCTTTGTTGTTAGGGATGAGATTGAATCGGGTCAAATGGAATGAGATATACATCTCCTGATATTTATAGAGTTAGCAATCTAGCCTCAGTAAATTTTAATTGCATAAATCAAGCTAATAATTTGGGAGAAAGGAAGAGTTTATGATATTAAGAACAAAGGAAATTGTCAATTAGTACTATTATATAATTTATTAAATACATGCATATAGTTCTTGAATATGAGCTATTTAAAATTGATTAAAAAATAATCAAGAATTCAGTTCATTAAATGTTACAAATGCTTCATTTAGCATGCAAAATTCAATGCAGCTATATACTCTTATTTTAGTAACACAGGCATTATGTAGATAATTCAAATAGCAAGAAAACATACACAGGAAAGGGGAAAATTAGCCATTTATTTAACTTAATAAGAAACCATTACAGGGGCTGGGGGTTTAGCTTAGCAGTGTAAGCGCCTGCCGTGGCAAGCGTGAGGTCGTGAATTCAACCTATTACCAAAATGAAAGGGACTGGGACTGTTGCTGTATTGTAGGAAGTGTCTGAATTGATGATTTCCCTCTAAATGAAAAATTATACCCAAGAGTTCCCATTACCTTCCTCTTGTGATTATAGCACATTTTAATGAAAAGATTTAATGTTTTGAATTAGAATTATAGATAGCTAATACTTACTGTTCTCCAGAATATGTATCAAGATTCACTTACATTTTAAGAAAAATATAATTTTTATTTTCTAAAGACAAACAGCCCCTCAAGAAAAAGGTACTGTTTTGTCATCATATTTTTCAATTTTATTGGAAATTTTTCTTTCTTTAGTTATGCTACAAATGATTTAATAACAAACACTGAAATATGACCACCTTTGAAGAAGCAACCGCAATTTCATCTTTATTTCAGTAAAAGTTATTTATTTTAATCTCTTTATCATATAAATATTATATAGCACCAATTAACATTACAGCTTTCTGAAGTTCTAATCAAAGTTGCTGAACTGTGTTGAGAATTCCAACTGTCTTATATTAGATGCCAAAACGAGAGAAAAAAGTTTGTTTAAAAATCCAACCCTCCTAACAATTTTTATCATTATATTCAGTACTATTTATATAAAGTTATATATTCAAAAATTAGTCCAACATTGTGTATGCTGCCTTGTTAAGCATGTATGTCTTACATTTTCCTAAATGCATTCATGTGCATTATAATGCTTGATTTCAACTTTGAATTTGGAATTACTAACCTGGCAAAATGAGTCAGAACACATTCCAAAAAGAGAATAGCACTGTGAGCATTTTAAGTACATATTCAAATGTTAATATCTAAAACTATTACTTCAAACAGGCCCCTAGAAAATGGAAAATTCCACCTAGATTTTAGTCCTCAGAAAATCTACCACTGTATTCATTTGTGAAGGACATGCAAGTATGAGAATAACTGTAGATTTTTTGACAATGCATTTAATTCTTCTTAAAAGACAGTTCACATTGCCTATAAGTTTGCAGAAGTAAAATTAATGAAACCTAATTTTTTAAAAATACAAATGTACCAAAAAGTTGTTAATCCTAGGAACATACTCAAATATAAGAAAAGTCATACAGTGCCTGCGTATGCAAAACCCATTCAGCTGCATGAATTCAGAACACAGTAGCCCAGAACTTCTGTGTTTAGTGATTAGGCTGTAACATTTTGCTACAGTCCAGCTATATCCAAGATTCTCCCCACTGGCTTTATCAACTAACTTTATTTCTAAACTCCATGTCTAGACTCCATGTCAGTATAAATAAAAGCACAAGGAGAAATTCTCAAATTTCATTTACATAGTCACACAGTGCTTAAGTATGCAGTAAAAATACACATGGGCACTATTTGAGAAAAACTAAATCAGACAGATGTGATTAAAAAAAGAGAGAGTGGGCTCTATTCAGTCAAGTTTGTGACTAAGATCTCTTAAATTATACTTTTTATTATAAACAATTGTTAAAAATAGCCTGAATCTTTTAACTTACAAGGTCAAGGTATGTCTGGTTAAGTGAAAAATGAAGGCTTATGTCATTTAAAAAAATCTGCCTTCATCAAAACAGAAAAAAAAAAAAGAGAAAGAGAATACAGCAAAGACTAAATTTCAAGACTGTACTAAATGTTTCTTTTGTCAGGAGGGATGAATAGTTTCTCTTGTTTGCATTTGGTTCACTTTTCTGTTTACCAAATTGGTTATTAAATGTATTATATAAACTTTCCTTTGTACCTGGCTCCCTGTTTATCTTACATCATAACAAAATAAAACATAAGAGCTAATCTAAAGTCTCACAGTTTAGTGGGAAAAAAATGCTATGAAATTCTTTCTTGTAAGATCACAAGTAGTTTGGTTGACAATTTGGAGTTTTTCAGGAGAATCACAATGGGCAGTAACACTCATAGATGACAGAAATGGATGTGAAATAGCATGGCCTGCTCTGCTTTCTTCTCCGGTTAACAGGACACACACTCTTAGTCCGTATATTGGACTGGGAACTATGAGGGAAGAAACTGATGTGTGGGTCCATGCAAGAATTTCAGTAGTTGCTTGGAGGTAGACAGAGCCCTCCTTGGACAAAGCTTCCTGGAAACCTGCAGACGTCCCTGGGTTACACGAAAAAGGAGAAAGAGAAAGGGACAAGTCTGAGAGCTAGGAGCTAAAGAGGAGAGCTGAAAAAAAGCAGGCCACTGGGCCTGGGATTTAGCTCAGTGGCTCAAGGGCTTGCCTGGGTAGGTGTTAGGTTGTGAGTTTGATCCCTGGTAAGAAAACAAACAAACAAAAATGAAGCAGGACACATAGAAATGAAGTCCTTTCATATTGGAATCTCTATATTTCACAAAAAGCATCTTGAAATTTTAGATAAGACCATTGCTACAATACTGTCACTGGTTAAAGTACAAATGAGGTGAAATTAAACAGTGAAATTGTTGTTCATGGATGATTTAAGAAAATCTTTCTACTCTCATTTTATTTCAAGCTAATAGTCCTAAGATTTTAACAGTTAAAAGCAAAATTCTTTTCCAAGAAATAATTAGAACTTTGCAGCTGATTAAATAAAAGCACACAGGAAAATAAACACAATTTTAGCATCCTAAGCTTTTGAATTTGCTGCAAAACTGTATCTACTAAGAAAACATCTTTGCTATTAATTACCTTCAAATGGGCTTTAAATTAAAGTAATTTCTAATCAAGTTCAGTTTTTACAAAGTCATTAAGCTTCCTCTCGAATAAAATATTTATTTGCTTAAACATTGCTACAAGTGTTCATGAAAAAAAAAGAGAAAAACCTGATCATCAGGTGGTATATTATCTACTCAAAGCAGAGGTAAAGCACTGGTCCTCACTGGCACCAACTAACTGGCTGTAAGGAGGTCTATGAGTTACCTGGCTCACCTTCCCCTCATAATATTTAGGCATAACCATTCCTATCCCACCAATCACACAATTGTATTGGGCTTCAAAGTAATCTTATTTTAAACACATAGTATGTTAAGGCATCTCATAAAATTTAAAATGGTTAAATTATAAAATGGTAGCAATTATTCAAAATGAGAAAAGTTGTTTAACCAACTTTCAACTTAATAAAATGAACATTCACCATTCAGTTAAGTAACTTTGAAGTTGAGTGGCTATATAAATTAAGGTGTGCTGGGGAAAATGGAACCTTTAGTAAAGTGATTTCTTAGAATATTGTAATCATTAAAAGTTCCAGGGAAAAATCTCATGTCCAGAAGATTAATCACATCCATTCTATTTATCCGGTAAAGGCTAAAAATATCAACTTTCTAATCACATGATAATTTATTCTGTTTATCAAAGCTCTTTTAAAGTCAGCAGGCATAATTTTTATTTAAAATTTTATAAATATTATCAACCCTGGGATCTAAGGAAATCAAGACAAAGACTTAATAAAATTGAAGAGATTGTTCCAATATTCAGTAATGATTAAATACATACAGTGCTATAAATATAATAAGAAAATCTATGTGATTTTTAAAATTTTTTTAAATTTTACTTGAGAAAAAAGCAAAACAGAAAAAAGGATAGAAATAATACAGAATTTCAAAAAAATAAACAGTAAGAAATAACTAGTTGATAAATTACATATTGTCATCTTAGAAATAGTTGTTCAAGTTACAAAATTACAGCATACAAAGTGGACATTCAAACAGTGAGACTACAAACAGTTCTGTTCAATGATTCAACAAAAACTTCGTAATATGGTTATCAATCCTACACGCTTACATGCAGTTATATCCTTTAGAGCACTTTCTTTTCCTTTCTTTTTTATAATAGCAATTACATATTTGGGGTTTTATTACTCCTATATTTCTTATTACTTTTTACACTAGAGACACAGCATGATATTTGTAAATATGATTCTTATTTATTTCACTAATGAGGATAGTCTCAAGTTGTCTCCATTTACCTATGAAGGCCTCAAAATCATCCTTTTTATAGCTGAGTAATATTCCATTGTATAAAAATGCCACATCTTTTTCATCCACTCTGAAGTTGAAGGGCATCTTGGTTGTTCCCAGGGTTTAGCTATCACAAATTGTGCCGCTATGAACATAGGTGCACATATATCACTGTGATATGAACTTTTTGTTTCTTCTGGGAAAATACCCAGGAGGAGAATAGCTGGATTGAATGGTGTTTCCAATCCTAGTCTTCTGAGAATTCTCCATAAGGATTTCCATAGTGGTTGTACCAGTCTGCACCACCAACAGTGGAACAGTGTTCCTTTTTCCCCGCAGCCTCACCAACATTTATCAGTTGATTTCTTGATGGCAGCTATTCTTTCCTGAGTGAGATGAAATCTCAATGCTGTTTTAAATTGTATTTCTCAAATGACCAGTGATGGTGAACATTTCTTCATGTATTTATTTGCCATTTGTATAACTTCATCTGAGAAATGTGTGTTCATCTGAGATGCCCATTTTTCGAGAGGGTCTTTTAATTTGGGGGGGCTTGATGTCTTTCAGTTCCTTATATGTTCTGGATATATGTCCTTTGTCTGAGGGACAGTTGTCTAAAATTCTTTCCCATTCTGTGGGTTTTCTTTTCACTCTGTTGGTGATTTCTTTTGAAGTGCAAAAACTTTTCAATAATATCAGATCCCAGTTGTTGATTCTTTGAAGTGTTTCCCGTGCAGTTCGCATCTTGTTCATGAATTCTCTGCCTATCCCTATGTCTCCAAGACTTCTACCTAACTTGTCTTCCAGTAGATTTAGTGTTTCTGTTTTAATATTGAGGTCTTTGATCCATTTAGACTTTAATTTTGTGCATGGTGATAGGCATGGATCTAGTTTCAGTCTTCAGCATGAGGAGAGCCAATTTTTCCAACACCATTTATTAAAGAGGCTGTCCTTCTTCCAGTGAACATGTTTAGTCCCTTTGTCAAATATCAGGTTGTTGAGTGTCTTTGTAGTTGTGCTTATATCTTCTAATCTGTTCCATTGATTCTCAGGTCTATTTTTTTTTGCCAGTACCAGGATGATTTTATCACTGTGACTTTGTAGTATAGTTTCAAGTCAGGAATTGAGATGCCTCCTGCCTTGCCTTTGTTGCCCAGAATTGCCTTTGCTAATCTAGTTTTCTCCTGTTTCCAAATGAATTTTAGGAGTGCTTTCCCTGGATCTGTAAGGTATGTTAATGGTATTTTGATTGGGATTGTAGTTTTGACAATATTTTATTTTCTTCTAAAACAATAACAAATGGGAAAGATTTTCCAACAGATAGATAAACTAACATGTCAATAACAAAAATTAACTAAACAGTCTAACAATACTGTAAAGGTAATAAATAACAGAAGAGTCAAGGAACCCCAAGAACCCAAATTCCCACCACAAGTATTCAATCCCAGATGTGATTGTAATTCTCATGCTGACACTCTAGAAATAGATATTTTTTTATTTATTAAATCACATTACATAAAAATAAATATTATTTGAAAGTATCAGTCTTGTCTTCCATAGTAAAGATATGTACTTCCTTTTCTGAAATGCATAATGGTTGGTATATAATCAGATTTCATTGGTGCATTTTAGATACACATAAGGATCACAGATAATTTGTACTGGTATTTCTCACTAATGTATATTCTATTTTACTTTATAGCAAGCTTTTGGATGACAAACTGTCTTGTAGAGCTTCTCTAATGTTTTGCTATTTTTCCTAATTGCTTTCTTCACACTACATTTGGGAAATGTTTTTGTGTGTATGTGTGACCACTGGTGTTTTATCTAATGGGTGCTTTGAAAATGTGTTACTTATCAGTATGTGTAGTGTGCCCAAATCTGTTACAACAGGAAACAGCTATTAAAAAACATTAATCTGTGAATTCTTATTTGAAGAATTAGAAAAGTAGTATTTTGAAATACAATGTAATGTCTAGATGAAAGGACTAATAACTTCCAAAAATGCTATGTAAGTATTCAAACTACAATGCAAAGTATATTAGTTAAAAATAAAGGAATTAGTGCTCACTTCGGCAGCACATATACTAAAAAAAAAAGAATTAACAATAAAATATTTCAGAAATCATGCAGTCTGGTGGAAACATTTAGTTAAATGCATGCAATAAAATATTAATTTAAATCTTTTGTGTAAATTTAAAGAGATGCATTGTGAAATACTTCTCAACCTTTTCAGATTTTAACTTTAAAGATATAATATTTATATTTTATTTTTAAAAGACAATGAAATAAAAAATAAGTGTTTAGCATCAAGAATTGTGGGTTTCAACACTTTCTCTAATAAGACTAAAATTAAAGGACTGGAAATGTAAATTATTGATGAGATTGTAAGCAACTGAAATGTGTATGCATTCATAGTAGAAGGCAAAATAGTACAACCACTTTGGAAAACTATTTCAGTATCTAAAATATGTAAATATAAAAAGCCAGGTGTGGTGGCATAATCCTGTAATTCCAGACTTGGGAGGCTGAGGCAGGAGAATCATTTGCAAGTTCAAGACCAGCCTGGTCTACAAAGTGAGCCCAAAGCCAGCCTAAACTACATAGAAAGACTCTGTCTCAAAAAGACAAAAAAAAAATTAAAATAAAATAAAATATATAAACATGGATACCCTGAAAATTCCACTTTACAACCCATGTCCAGTAAGAATAAAGATATACACCCACCAAACAATATCTCCAACTTATAATACAAAATCTAGAATAACCAAAATATCCACAAAATCAAAAAAATTTTGTTTATGATTCATACAAGGAAATCTAAGCAATGAAGACAAAGAATAGGCTCTCACATTGTGCAATGAAAGGGAGAAGTTTCAGACACAACATCATAGTGAAACTGTCAACAGACCTGTGCCCTCCCAATGTAAGCAGAGGATTTCTACTGTCCTGCAAAGGCCTGTGTGTTGAAAACTTGCATCCTACAGTAGTGTTGTTCTGAGATTACAGAAATTTTAAAAGATGGGGCACAGTGCACAGTCTTCAGGTCACAAGGGGCATGCACACCTTGAAGGGCACAGTGGATCCCTCTTTCCCTTCTGGCTGGAAAAGAACAGTTTTGCTCTCCCTCTTGCTCCTTGCTGTGACGTTTTTGCCTTGCCACAACCAAAAGCAGTGGAGCCAACTAACCAGGGACTGGAACCTCCAAAGCCGTGAATCTAAACAAACCTTTTCTCTTTATAAGATGATTATCTCAGGTATTAATTATATTGATAGAAAGCTGGCTGACAATGTTAAAATTCAAAAATGCAATGTCATTTTTCTTAGATGTTAGACAACAAACAGCAAACAAGTTGTGATTCATGAAAAAAAGAAAAAGCTTAGTTGAGCCCCAAATTTCCCCATGACTAGTCACTGCCCAGGCACTCAGTGCCTGCCTGCACAGATGGTCCAGGCAATGAGCACAGGAGACAGATCCTGAAATTTGGAACTACTTAGGAGGGTGTAAGTTACTGGGAAGGATACTAGAAAGAAAAGATCTGCAGAAGAGAGAACTAGGGAGTCTAATTGAGGTGACCATGTGATTTATCATCTTAAGTGGGACACCAAGGAAGTGGAAGGATATGGGGTCAATAGTGATGCCAGGACTACACATATACATTAGATGTGTCTGCGAACAGAAATCATCAACCCACTGTCATTTTACCTCTTGCTACCCCAAGGGATCTCTAAAAGACTGCTCCCAAACAGTTTCCTGGGACATTCAGGTTGCCCCTGTTGTGAGGGTCTCTGCCTGCCAGCCCACAGTGCCCCCTGGGGTGCCTCTCCCAAGGATTTGTTTACCCCATGTTCCTAAAACGCTGGTCTGTATGATTCACTTGGTAATTTAGTTTGGGAGCCTCATGTAACCTCCACCTGGTCATGCTCCTGTTGATTTCAATCTCAGAAAGTGAGGGCAGTGACTGAGCGCTAGGTTGCACAAACAGATTCCCTCAGCACCATTTATTTCATTTAGGATCATTTCTGTGAGAAGGGTTTAAACTAAAGATTTTCAAATCTCAATTAACTTTTATCAGAAATATCTGGAAAACAGGCAGAGGGAGAGCCGGCTTGACTTTGGCTCCAGAGGGTCTGATACGGGTGCGGTCTCAGAATCTGCAACACAGATGAGTTCCTGAGTAGCTGATACCGCTGGTTCAGAAGCCACACTTTGAGAACCACTGTGCTAAACCATCAAGTATGAAAGAACAAGCAAGCAAAGAAAAAGAGTCATTTACACTTTTCCACCAGGTGTCTCTTTGCCTTACATTTGCAGAACTAAAATCCACTCAAGTGACTTCAGGGCAAGCAGGCGCTGCACGCTCACACATACACACCAAATCAGCGTCCCTGGGTTATACTTTTCAAATTGAACCTGCAAGAGAAGGAAAACATATTCCAGGTGAATGATGAGAAACTCACCCTTATGGTGATACTGAAACATCTGAGAGATGTTGTCAGGCGTTTGTGAACTAGGATTAAGGTGGGAGGAAAATAGTCAATAATTCAGTTTTCAAGTGTCAATTCCCTTTGAACAGTACCTCGGTGGAGGACAGCTGAGAGCAAAGTGCTGCGCTTGCAGGCAGCTCGATAGTCGCGGCAGGAAAAAGAGTTAAGAAAGGAGGCAGGAGAGTGAGGAATTCAGAAATGAAAGCAGGGCAGGATGGCACTATGAAAGCAGGGAAAGCCATGTTGTAAGGCAGGAAACAGCATAAAAGGCAGGAGGAAAATACCATCTGAAAAGGACGTGTTGGATTTTTAGAAGCTAGAACAAAGTAATTTTGGAGCTGGCAGCAGTCTTGTTGATAATATAAGGCAGTTTTAAAAAGTATTTGCCCCTCTTCCTCAAGTAGAAGTATGTTATGTGTATCAACAAATATCATACAAATAAAACACTAAAATGAAAGCTTTTTAAAAGAAGTACACTTTTTTATTTTGTACTTCACCTGGTCAAATAACAGGTCACCATGTGAACTTGAAAACCCTACTAGATAGACTAACCTTCTCATTTTGCCAAGCAAGGCGATACTGAAAAGATACAACTCTGAGACATTTGAAGATACCTGATTCCTCTTCCAGTGTTCGGCCCATTAAAGGATCCTGGAGAAGCATTTGCTTTGGCCTTGAACTTGTGAAACACCTCAGGCTTACCTGATTATCAAACTTTAAACTCTCAGTGTTTATTATTAATCCTGATGTTATATACATATAAACATCTAGATTTTCATTCTGTCCTCACAGAAATTAGTACAATGAAAGCCTGAAAATATATTTTATAAATACCCTATTCTAATTCCAGATAGCAGTAATATTTTTTGTCTGTTAATTATTGTTTTCTGATTTTTAGCTGCTGATGACGTACTTGGAGGACTTCACTATCTCTTATAAATCTTGGTCTTTCAGTCTTTTCCTGATCATGTCTTTTGAGGCCTAGAGATAAGAATAATGAGATAGGAGCTGGGGATTTAGCTCAGTGGCTTAAGCACCTGCCTGGTAAGTGTGAGGTCATGAGTTCGATCCCCAGTACAAAAAAAAAAAAAAGAATAATGACATAGAAATGCTGGAGTCCAGGCTTCCTGGCTCAAAAATAATTGGTGCAATTTTTTGTCTGTGGGATATTTAGCCGACACATTTTTGTCTCTGTCTTCCTCATGTCTAAAATCTAAACAATACTGCTGATTTTATGTAATATTAAATGAAATGCTACAAACATAGTACTATGTAAACAAGAACTTTTTTTTACCTGCTGAGATGAGGCAGCCTTATGTGTAGCATAAAGTGGTACCCAATACATGCCACTGCCTACACCCATGACCACTCCCTCCTCACTCCAAAGACTCAGTACTGCCCTAAATTCATTCTTCCTAATGCCTCTTTCTCTCTCCTGTGCTAAAAGTTCACGGAAGTGGTTTCTGTGTTCAATGAAGGAAGAAAGAACCAGGTTTTCTCTGTATAGAAAAGCTTCCCCTTTAGGAGACTCACCACTGAAAAGGTGGAAAACAGAGGAGTGGGGATAGCCAAAAAAGGATTTTTCAACATAGTAAACAGAAATGATGAGCATCTCCCTTTGAAGACTTGGTGTCTCTATATAGCTTTTCTCAATACATCATATTTTACTTCTAATTCTTCCTACCCAATGATAGCAAGGCACAGCTGAGCTTCTCAGAGCCCATCTCTTTGGCTGCCCACAGCTTGTGTACAGGCAGGGGCTGGGTTTTCTTCATCTTACATCCCTCTCATGTAACCTACCCAACTGCCTTCACAGAGAGAACTATTAGTTGTGTGTGTTGAATCAGTAAGCCTGGGTTATATTCAAATTTGGTGTTGAGTATTACATAATTGTTTCCCTTCTGGAACCCAGGATGTTCTTAGGCAAAGAGCAATGAGTAAGCAGTCTCTTACAGAAGGAATAAACAACGCTTCATTCTATAAAAAGCATCCAAGGAAGTGCTACCTATGGGGTCCTCTCAATAGAGATTTGGGCAAACAGACTAAAAATAAAACCTGCGCTACAGTTTTTCTGCCCCAACAGCTTCAAGTCTCTGCTTTGATTTGAAACAGATGGATTTGCTTTGAGTGCAGGACTCCTGAAAGCTAAAAAGTAAAACAAATATCTTTTCTGATACTTCAGAATATGCGTCACCCATGATTCAGGAAATGACATGTGGAAACTTCAACACCTGCTTAAAAGTTTCCAAAATAAAATTGCTGATGCTGTTTAGTAAGATTCATATAAATAGTTTTAAAGGGAAAAAAATCTAAGATAATATAATCTTTCCTTTAAGACTGTAATAAGTTGGATTGTAAAAAGACTAAATTCCTAGAAATAAAGTGATAATGTTTATATTTATACTGATCAGAATAAATGAAATTAAATTTTTAAAAGTTAATCCCTCTCAAATCATTTCCCCTCACTTAGATCATACTTACCCTGCCACTTTCTGAAACAGTTCTTAGAGTTCTCTTTCGTGATTGTCTTTTGAGCTATGATCAAAAATATGGTGAATACTGCTGCTGTGTGCAATCCAAATGAAAGACAGATTCATTAAAACATTACAGAGTGTTTACATCCTATCTGTTGAATATTCATTGAATATTGCAGTATGACTTCTGGCTCTTCTCTAGCGTCAAAATGATCATGGAAGATAAACATTTTGAATCAATTCAGGACATGGAGGCAGCCACAACAGCAGAATTAAGTATATTCACAAAAGAGGACTTCCAGAAATGCTTCAGAAAGTAGCTGGCAGGACTAAGGAAATATGTGTGTTTGAAGAGAAGGACAGTATTTTGAAGATTAATGGCAATGGGTCTTTTACTATAATAAACCTTTAATTTTCACTGTTCACTGTATTTTCAGTCACACTGCATGCTTGAGTTTGCAGCTTCCAGAACACTCATACCCAAAGATAGGCCTCAACTGATTTGTTCTTTGTAATCATTCTGAGAAATACAAGTGTTTCATTCTATTTACTAGATGAGGAAACTGAAGTGTAGTGGTATGGTTGTTCCAAAATCATCATCCAAGGTTAATTTTTCCACATCTTAGTTTGCTTGGGGCTTTAAATCATGCAGTTTCACTAGAGATCTTTGGTACTATATTCTGGTTCTCCTTTATTCTACCTTGGTGCCTGAGGAAAATCTTGCTAATGAGGTACTTTCCTCTGGGATGGTTACCATGTGATGGAAATTTCCACCTGGAATCAGAGCAGTGGGAATAATAACAAAGGAAGGATCACAAAGAACAACTGCTGATGGTAGCAGAGGCTATGAAGGGGCTGGAATGGAAAATTCTGGGAACAAGCCTGACGCTTTCTTTAAAAACTACACAGCACTTTATGCATAAGTATCCTAACCATTTTTCTTCAGTCATCAGTAAATGGCACTGATCTAGAATGTAGAACTGCAGTAAGCAATTTCAGGTGAGCTAAAGGTGGAAAATGACCTGAAAATGTGTGTGTGCTGTCACAATTTATATACTCAGAGATTTTATGGTACAGCATTAAGTAAGAATGTCTTAGGTAGATAATATGTATAAGCAGTGACCTTCCACTGCCCTCATGCCTTCATGGTAACAGCAAATACCTTCATAACTACCAGGATTGATTCATGTCATTTTCCCCAATGGTGCTGCTTTCAAAGGCTTTTCTATTGCTTCTGTAAGTGCCAATGTAGCTATATTGCTTCGCTTTAATTAAGTTTTTTCAATTTAATCTGAGTCCCGCATGTCTCATGCCAGTTTCCATAACTATCCACTTTAATCTGACATTTCAGAAAACAGAATTTCAAATATCAAATATGCATTTCATATTTCTCTCTTTAAAAAAATTTCATGCTGTGCCAGTTCTGGGCTTGCACAGATTCATTTATTTGATCAAAAATTTAGTAATAAGTTGGTACAAAAAAGAAATGCTAAAGTTATTCTGGGAACAATTGGGGGAAATTTTAATTGTGAAGTGGATGTTAGATATTAGTAATTTGTATAATTTCATTAAGTATCATACTACTGGAATTTTTAAGGAAAACATTTTTATTTTTTAGAAATACTTAAATATCCATTAAGTAATGTGCCATGATACCTACCTACAACTTATTTATTAATGGTTCAATCAAAAATATATATCTAGGTAGATGATACAGACCATACAATGAGATCTTTGTACAGATTGTGATATATAGAGATATGTGAGCCAGCACTGTATCATTATAGGTGATAACACAGATTAAGCAAATATAAAAAGCATTGTCATGAGGAATTTATGTGCTAATTACTTTGATTTTGCATCTTTTCTATATATTTGAATATTTTCATATGAAAATATTTCAGAAAACTAATAATTTACTACATACCAAAGTCAGAGGCATAAGGTTGTACAGAACCAAACAAAGCCCCTGACTTCATTCTGCCATAGTTTAATTAAAATTATATCCATAAAGTTACTGCAATTTATAATGAGTAAAGTACTAGTTTCAGTGGGAAGATTGTGAAGGTAAAGATGAACATAATTCTGCCTAAGAATGCCAGGCAAAAAACTCACAGGGACTCATGCTAAAAAACTATAGACACACAGGAAGAGCACTGTAGGCAGAGACAAGTGATGAGCTACCTGCAGAAGCATCAGCTAGTCTGAAATGGCTGGTGAATGGCCTACTCGAGAGGACAGGAGCATTGAGTATGAAAATGAAATGTGACAAAACAGAAATCTGGAAAGCCACACAAATGCTTTATCAGATGGGATAAAAAGTATAATTCATTCTGCTCAATGCCTCAGGATTTTTCTGTAATCAGTGTGACTCTCTTCAAAATAAAATCATTAGAAACAGATTGATATATTCATCGATCCATTAGTTCCCAACTGAATTCAAGCTTCTAGGTCAAAACATCTCTTTGGTTAGTGTTGTATAGAAATAATCTTAAAAGTTTCCCCTTAATCAGAAGAAAATCAGGGTTGATTTTTCTACTCAAATGGTCTAATTCTAACTAAGTTGGACCAGACAAAGCATGTAATTATCAAACCAACAAAGACTGAACAAAAAAACTGTCAGTGATAGAAAATAATACATAAATAAGTATGTATCATTTAAGAAAGTTTGGTCTGCAAAAATAAGCATAAAAACTAGATCCGAAAACAAGATAATTTAAGGCTAATTGTGCTTTTTATTAAGATTATTTACTTTGCAGTTTGCACTTGTGTGTTTATCCACCAAAAATGTTTTTCCAAAGATAATTGACTACTCTCTAGAAGCATACAAAAAACAATTTTCCCAAGCTGCTAAAATGATTTGACTCTGAACATCAGTGCCAAATGAAGACAAGGCCCATAAAAATATTTATATAATGGAAAAAGAAATCATTCCTATAAGCACTTTGCATTTTTTAAGCACCAGCTATTGCACTAATGGAATGATAACTCTACTGCCATCTGATTTTAAGTTTTATATTTATCCATTAAAATTGATCAATGAATGAATGGTTTGGCTATAGTCCCAGAATCAGCTTCTTTTTTTAAAAACATTTTGATCAGATTTATTGTTTAGATACTGATAAGTATTTTCAATGCTTAATAATAATTATATTTGTTATACTTATGATTGTCTAACTTTCTTATGGAGAAAAAGAAACCCAGGCATAAAAATACCCCCTGGTCTTTTGACATAGTTTTAGTTTTTATAGATGTCTGGGGGTGGTATCTCCAAAGTAGGCAGAGAGACGCTGCTAAGTGACCAGTTACGGGTTGTGACCCTTGACCCACCACTCAATCTATCTCGAGATCTGGCTTATGTTCTCCCCCATTTCTTCAGGCCTATTGCTGAGCAGCTGGTGCACAAGGTCCTCCTTGTATGGCAACATGGCCTTTTCATATAGAACTTCAAAAATGTCACACTCAATATTGTCTTGTAGTTTCTTCTCATTATAACCCCGTGTTTCAAGTCTTTTGTACAATATACTGTCATGTGTTCTCAACGCAAACACTGCATGAAACCACTATTCAGGAAAAAAATCACAACCATAGTAGTCAACAATACTTTTGCCTCTGCCATTTGGTTCTCCAACTCATCAACAACGTTTTCTTCATCTAAAATGGGACAGTCATACTCTTCATCATAGCCATTATATATAAAATGTCCTTTCTAGAGTTACGTCACCCACATTAATGCATTTCAGTCCTGATCTGGTTGCAAGTTCTTTGCCTAGTGTGGTCCCAACTCTTGGTGTGCTGGTGATCAGGGACGTTCAGCAGCACCATAGGGCCAGACATTGTGCTCTGGGCACATTAGCTTGCCCACTTTACACACTCCACAATCAATTTCTTGATCTTTAAATTTCAGCTTTCTTCTTCAATGATAGTATATATTGACTATTAGAAGAAATATCTTTTAAGAAGCTTGTTAACAGACCCATCTCTCCCCATGAGTTGGCACCATTTGCAGACCAGGGGTAGAGAGAAAAAGGCCACACCAGGAAATAAGCCCATGTGTGGGCCACCACTGGACTGAAACAGACAATCCCCATCCCCTTCAGGGATGTGGGCTGGCAAACAAGAAGTACCTATCCCCCCTCCAGGGCTCCCCACCCCCGCTGTTAGTAACCAGCTTATCTAGAGAAATATAGGCTGTGATGAGAGCTATGGAAGTGAGATGCAATTGGATGCCTGTGGTGCTTTGGTGTTTCACTAACATTGTAGGTCTAGGGCCAGCGGTCTGATCATAGGTTCTGAGGATAATGGTACATAGTGTAGCATCTAGGGGGGATCTCCTTCTGAGGGTCGCAGCCATTGTTGATTCCCTATGGTCTTGTTTTGGAAGTCCTATATCATTTTCATTGTTTTGTTAGGTTAGGTTTTATTGTCTTTTGTTTTGTTTGATTATGTAAAATCCGATGGCAGGAGCAGCTATTTCAAAGACAGCAAGATATATTATGGTAGCAATTTTGAATTTACTATAGGCTTGTTTTGAAGTCACTAATTGCACTCATTGTTTTGTTTTTATTGTTTCTATTCTATTCTGTTTGGTTTGATTTGTACTATGTCTGAAGTTATCTGCAGCTATTTTGAAGACATCAAGAGGCATTATGGTAACTATTGTTGATTTTGTGATGTTTTGAAGTCCTGTATCTCCTACACTGGTTTGTTTTGATTGGTTTTATTCTGTTTCATCCTCTTTAAAACAAAATAAAATTTTAAAAAAGAAGCTTGTTAATTTACTTTTTGTCAGATGTTGCATATATAACCTTAGCTTCTTAATAACTGAAGACTGTCTGGGTTCATACTTTTCAGACTTTTTCACAGTTTAATGATGTATTACTTTATTTTTACTCTAACAGGAACATAGAATTAATGGCTTGTAATTATACAGCTATGACCAAGTACTCGAGAAAAATTACCGTTCTAAATCCAAACATCTATGTAAGAGATAACATTGAGAAATTTGGGGAGTCAGGAAAACTTTATACTGAATAATATCATCATCCTTATTAAGCACGTTACACTAAGTCCTCCAGAAGAATTAGAACATCTGTTAAGTTTTTTCCAACTTGAATTTCCTGTCTACCAGTTAGAAATGGAAAGTTTCTGAAGTTGTTTCTGTATCCTGTAGTTACTATTCAGACTCTTAAATTTCTCCTAGAGTCCCTGGTCAATTCTGAAGGAAAACCAAAAATATCAACATTTTAGAAGAAGAAACCAAATGACATGCTCTTTAGCTACATACAACAGGAGTGTGGAAAGGATGACACAAGTAACTGGGCAGTAATTTGTTTTTATCAAGAAACGTCAGGGATAAGCCTCTTGAACTTTGCCATTGAGCACATGGCATAGCCTTCAGGGAGACCAGGGGCATGGTCCAAAGTGCCATCTAAAATTTGAAATATTTAAAGTGCCAGTATAGTCTTTTTAAACACTTGTAAATATTGGATTCTATTTCTTATTTTATCAGTTTCTTTTGATGCAAAAATGGTTTCAGCTACCTACAGTTTAAATTACTAGTGCCTTTCATAAATGCTTGAAGGAAAGCAATGTTCTCAAAGATGGTGTCATGTTCATTTCTCTATTTGTACACCTAGACATGCCTGTACATAGCCCCAAAACATTGCCGTGTACTCAGTGTGAGAAACGCGAGCTACAGCCAACCTGAAGTGTTCTGTGTAAGCAGCACTCTCTAGAGGATAATGTTGAGGCCTCTGAAACTCCAGAGATAGAGAACTGCCTGCTCCTGACTCATGCCTAGAGAGAGAAGAAAGAAAGAACTTGATCTTAAATTAAACTAAGGAATATTAAATGGAAATACAATGCTTCTCTCATTTCAGGTCATACTGATCCTTAGACCAACAGCAATGAACTAAAAACTGAGTGTCTTAGTTTCCCCAACATAAAATGCTGGGGCTTTGATCGCCAGTCAGGTGGAATGGAATGGAGGGCTACAATTGGAAATCTGACCTGGAACTTTGACTAGAGTAGAAAAGAACTCCTTCCCTGTAGGAAACCTACTGTTGCTTCAAGACATGAAACAAGAAGTGCTGGGCTTGTGCAGATGAGCCACTAGGCTCCTCTTCATGCTTAGGTCTCAGTCTACTCATGGTACACTCAGAGAGGCCTTTCTAATCCCAGGCATTTTTAGTTATTCCATTCACTGATTCCCCTAGATGAGAGTTAATATTGACGAGTAATGTTATTCTTGAACTCATTATATGAACTTTCAGTTCCAGAAATGATATGATGTTCTCTTGTTCTCAGTGCCTTAAATATGGTAAGTTCCCACTAAATACTGATTGGTTGCAAGATTAAGTAATAATCACTTTTCTATTACACATCAATGGTGAATCACTAATATAATGACAGACTTTTATGGCTCTCTCTGTTCTCTCTCTCTCTCTCTCTCTCTCTCTCTCTCTGCATGTGTTTATGCATTCTAGCATAAACTTTTAAGGTTTTTCTATAATTTTTGTCCTCCATAAAGAAAGGACTTGCATATACCTTCCTTTTCCCAGATCCATTTAGATTTGGCTTGAAAAGTCAATCAATCATGAAACCCTGCTAATACACTATTCTCAGCAACTGTGGGCACCGTTGAAGTGTCCTTCATTCATACTAATACCATCATTGCAGTGGAAGCAACAGAACAAAAAACATAATACCAGTTGGAATGCTTTAAATATAGGACATTATTTAGCTGGCTAAATTGCAGTGGTGTGGAAAAGTATGCAGATAAAGAAGTGTCTTATTTATTGGGGCTCTTTCTCAATACATATATGCATTGAGAGAAAGTCTTCAGTAAATTATGACTGGTTAATTATTTCCTCAAATAATTGCAAACACAGATTGTAAAATGTTAATCAGTTTCAGCCTCTATTTATCATGCAGGACAAATGGAAGCCTCAAACACAAATGTTATCAGTTATGATCCAGGTCATTTGGAAAAGAGTTTTGTAGAACTGGCATGAACTGGTCAGAGTTCAGGATAAATGTAATTGGACAGTAGAAAATAGAATGATGTCATTGGTTAAGTCAGCTGAGACAAAGGGTCTGCTGGCTGTACCTTAATTCCTGTACTGTCTTCATATCTGTCAGATAGAATTAATGGCTCATTCCAAACAACAAATGACTGCTGTTTGAAGCTGTAAACAAATTATTTTGCAAGGTCACTGCATATGAACAACACATACTTTATTAACTTCAGGATGAGATGTGGTCAACAGGAAAATAATGAATTTGAATCTGACAAATCCCAAGAAATGACTGAGTTTTATCTTTATTTAATTACCATCATATTTTATAAGTACAATTATTTACCTCCATGGAAACAATGTGTTAATCTGATGATGGCAAAAATGCAGAACTATGCAGCATCATAATTTCAGAGCAAAATGCATATGTGGACAACCAAAATAAACAAGCAAATAATGAATTTTTAAATGATTATACATTAGAAAGGCAAGGATCTAAGTGACTTCTTGTTTCATTTCTGAGACATGGTCTCACAGGTAGTACAGGTTATTATCCTTGAACCCACTAGAGATAATCCAGCCTGCCTCAAACTCTCGAGATCATCTTGCCTCAGACTCCTGGGAAACACATTCAAGAATCAGTATGACTTTCCCTTAACATGTATGCAGATATTCAACCTAATTCACTTCTGTGAAGTGTTTTTGTTTGTTTTATAATTTTGGTGCTAGGGTAGAACCCAGAGCCCTATCCATACTGAACAGATGCTCTATCACTGAGCCACATCCCCAGCCCCTAAGTGTTTTTCATAGAATGTATCATTTAATCCTCAAAACTATGAGAAGCATAATATTATCATTATATTCACTTTGTAGATGAGGGAACTAAGGTTCAATGAAATTAATACCTTCCCCAGTTAGATGGCTATGATGATATTTAACCTGAGGTGGTCTGATACAATATATGCTATATTTATTGTAACAATATTCTATACATGGGGAAGGGGAGAGAGGGAGATAAAGAAAGGGGGTGCAGAGGCAGAGCATGCACACAAGAGAGACAGACAGACAGACCAAGAGAGAGAGAGATAAAAAATGAAGACTGCCTGTGTGAGTTTTCCCTTCTTTTAGTTCATGGCTTGTTGAAGAAGATAGAGTTTGACAGAGGCGATGGTGTCCAGTTATATTTTATTGAAGAGATCAGTGACTGAACAAACCTGAATGACTGTACAACCATTCAATTCACCAGAACCTTCAAAATCACTTTAGATGGTATGTCAAATTATATTAAAGCACACTACATCCTATTAGGTCATCCTTATGGCTCACTTATTGATTTGATGGACACCATGTAACATACTGCCTGAAAATATCACAAAAATAGGTTAGTATAAGAACCTTGAAAAAAAGTAAATTGGAGAAGACAGGAAGCAGTGGAAGACATTCTAACTATATATAAAGGTAATGGCAATTTTTGTAATAACTTCTAAAAGAAAACACTTTAAGTTACTTCATAACGTGAAAATCTCTCACTTACCCTGTATATTTAATTGTTAGAACTATGCTAGTTATCACAAAGCTTCTTGATCTTCAGTTTTGCCAATACATACCTTTAAACTTCTTTCAAATTAGCTTGAGTTCCATGGGAGGTAGATCAGCATCGAATGACTAAGAAAATAAACGCTGAAGTCAATATGGGTTTTGAGTTCTGAAACACATAGTTCTCCAGCTCTGGGATCAGCCTAAGTTCTCTGAGTTCTGATTTTCCATCATCTAAAATAATAGCATTCAATTATATAGTGGTAACATGTAAGGAAAAAAATATAAAACAAGAAAATCAATTACAATATTCCCATGTACATGATAAATATTATCACTATAGTGGTTATTACATATAATATTTTCCAGTTCTAGGTATGACACTGCAAGCTTCCTCCACCTGCCTTTCACACTGGCTGTATCCATAAATCCTGGGTATAATTCATGGAGTAGCTGCACAAGAACTCTGATAAATTAGTAGTAACAGATGTAGTGTGGAAGACCTGAATTAGAAATACTTTGAACGGATGGTTAAATTTACCATATTTATTTCTCTCCAGTGTTCCCTAACCTAACGTCAAAAAAGCCTCAGATGTACAGAAAGGCTCCAGAACTAAGGAAGCTCAGTGGAATTCCATCTGGCTTGAGGATTAGGACAGGGAGAAGTGGGAAACTGTCATCTTTTTTTTTTCTTTTTCAGTATTGCACATTTTTCAAATCTGTTATGAGCTGCAGGTGCTTATAACTCTATGGAATGGGAAACCCCTCTAATAAGAGGAACAAAGTGCCCATTGCTCTTTGCGCCTGACTATTCACTGACCACTGGGCTCCATACACAAGCACATTCAGAGGAAAAGAGGAGCAGGGCAGACTCAATAAAATCCCATGAGTTTCAGCCAGAGGACTCCAGGAAGTCAAAAAGTACTGGTGAGACGGCATACAGGGTGAAGCCCCGGGGAAGGGACCCCAGAAGCCCGTAGTTCACCACTGACCTGTGCATGTTCAGGCCTGGGCCTTACAAATTAGCAAAAACTTCAAAAATTGAACTAAGATGTAGATCTCTACCCACATTGGCCACTGGTTGGCACATAAGGGGCAAAGATCCAAATAGCACTGAAAAAAGTTTTGAAAACAAAATTGACATAACCACAACCAACAGAAGGCTGGATGGAACTTGTGACCCAAATGTCACTGAATGTTTTGCCTGTGAAAACAAAAATGTCAACATTCTCTATAGAATTTTTTAAAAGATTCAGTCTCATAATGTAATATATAAAATGTCCAGAATATAATCTGAAGTTACTTAGAATAAAAAAGCTAAAATAATCTCAATTTGAATGGGAAAAACAATCAACATATATCAACTTCAAGCTTACAAAGATGTAGGATTGACAAACACTTTAATACAACTATTTTTAAAGGTTGCAAAAAATGAGGACAAAAACTCTTAATGAATGGAAAGTTAAGGATCACTTTAAAAACAGAAGTTATAAAGAAGAATCCAATGGAAATTTTTAGGTTGAAACAGTAACCTAAAAATTAAAATACCACTTGATGGACTTAATAGCAGAATGAAGCTGACAGAGGAAAGGCTAAGTAAACATAAAAAGAACTCTACAGAAACTCTACATAAGTTTAAGATAAAGTTGTTTGTTTGCTCACTATATAAACAAACAAAGATTCAGAAACTTGTGCAGAAATACCAAAAAGTTTGATATTTGTGTTATAGAAACTTATAGAAAGCAGGAATAAAGTCTGGTATAGAAAATGTGTTTCAATAAAAATAGTTTAAAACATCTGCAGTTTATCTGTAGATAGATCTAATGCATTTAGCAAAGCCCGGAAGGGTCAACACCAAAAAAAAAAAAAAAAATCCATGCCTAAGGCACCTTTTAATCAGACCGCTGAAAGTTAAAGAGATTAAAACCAGTCAAGGAAAAACATCACCCTACTTCCAATGGAAAACAATTTTTTCAAAAAACAAAAGGATTTCTCATCAGAAATAATGGAAGCCAGAAGAAAGTAGAACATTTGTAAAGTGATGAAAGAATTTACAACCCAAATTTCTATATCCAACAAAAGTATCTATAGAAATCAAGGTGAAATACAGACACTTACAAATGAAGAAAAGCAGAAAACTCAGTAGAGCTGCTTTAAAATACTTACTAAAGTTCTGCAGGAGACAGACCAGATGTTGTACTCAGGGTTTACAAGTGAGGACTTAATACAGGACACATAATTTATAGGATTATTTTATAATATTTACCTAAAGAGTCAAATGCAAAGAGTGCAGGTGATCTGTCCACAAAGTAGAGAGACAAAAAATCCAGTTGAGGGCCTGGGATGCCATGATAATGTCCTCCATAAGTCTAGCTGGAGACATAGAGTCCATAACAATGTCTCATACAAGTCTGTATTAAGGATCTGTTCTGGTAAAACCCAAAGATCAGTTGTGAAAGATGGAAAGTCTGCACCAGCAGGATGAAAGATCTGTGCCAGCAGGCTGAGGGATCTGCACTGGAGCCAGGAAGCAACGCTCAAGGTAAAGACCAGAGCTCTCCCAAAGAGAGCTACAGCAACCCTCAGTGACAGCAAAGACTCCTCCTCTGATGAGAACAGCCAAGTTCCTATCAGGAAAACTGGCCTAACAAGCTTCTCCGAGAAAATCAACAGCATACCATCTTTCCCTCCAGTCTCCTTTTTATGCCGTTAGCAACAATCCTCAGGTAAGCCTTTCACACTCAGCACCACACTGATTCAGTTCAGCTGGGTGTTACAAGTTGGCCATGAGTTAACTCACACACCAGAAGACAGTTTTGACCAGAATGAAAGGACAATACAGGTGTGGTGGTATCTTCCTGTAATCTCAGTACTCTGGGTGGCTGAGGCAGGAGGATTAGAAATTCAAGTGCTGTCTGGAATGGAAATGTAGTTCAGTGGCAAGTTCATTTAGTTCAATTGCTAGTACTTCAAAATAAATAAATAAACAAAGCTGGGGATTTAGCTCAGTGGCATGAGCACCTGCTTGTCAAGTGCATAGTCATGAGTTTGATCTCTGGTACCAATAAATAGATAGATACATGATAGATGAATAGATAGATACTATTTGGGGTAAGTATAAACATTTTTCTCTCTTTGATTTCTTAAAATATTCTTGATAACTAAAAGAAAAATTACATTTTCTGTTGGAGGATTTAAAGGATGTAGATATCATATGTAAGACCATTATGTCATGAAGAGGAAGGTCAAAACACTTAGAAGCTGATATAATTTCTAAATCATACCTGAGGTAGTAAAATTTTTATCCCTCATAAATTACATAAACTTATACATACCTGTAAATCCTAGAAGAACCCATTTTGAAAGACACCAAAGAAATATAGAGATATGCAATAAATTTTATTAAATTGATTCAAATAACAAAAGAAAGTAAGAAAGAGGAGACCAAAAAACAAAGAATGAAAAGAACTATCAGAAAACAAATGATAAAATATTAGCGCTAATTCCAAAAACATCAATAATTACATTAACTGTAAATCAAATAAATATAAATTAAAAATAAATGGTCTTAAGCCAAGTGTGGTGGCACATGCCTGTAGTCCTAGCACTAGGGAGGCTGAGGCAGGAGGATCATTGCAAGTTCAAGACCAGCTTGGGCTACAAAGTGATCCTGAGGCCAACCTGAACTGCATAGAAAGACCCTGTCTCAAAAAGACCAAAAAAAAGTAAATGGTCTTCAATATACATTTGAATCAAAGTGATCCAAGTCTATTCTCTCTGTGAGAAGCTCAGTTCAAAGCTAATGACATAGGTAAGTTTTAAAAAAATAGGACAGAAAATATATATGCCATGTGAAAGCTCTGCAAGAATGCTGGAGCTGTTATGTTAGTATGAGACAAAGTACACTTCAGGAAAAAAAAGACAAATACTGGAGTTTAAAAGAGTAACATTACACAATGATAAAAAGAATCAGTTCATCAAGACTTACAGCCCAACATGCATATTCTTCTGCTTGAAGCTTCAAATACAGGAAGCAAAAACTTGAAAAACCAAAGTGAAAAAATAGAAGCTTACCAGTTTAATGGGAGACCTCAACACTTTTCATGACAATCAGTATAAGTAGTAAAAAAATCAGCAAAAGTTGCAAAGTTGTATAACATGATCAACTGACAGGATACACTCGACAGTTACACAGCATTCCTTCCAGTAAAGCTACCGAGCACGTTATTTCCAAATGCACAAAGAAAATTGCTAGTTAGAATGAAATTCTACACTATAATAGTATATAGAATAAACATTAAAGTAGAATTACATCATACAAAGCATGTTTTCTGTCCTTAATGGAATTAAAGTAGAAACCAGTAATAGAAACTAGTCTTTAACACTTGAAAGCCAAACCAACTCAGTCATGATTCCAAATATAAGCTTCAAGGGAAATTACAAATGAATTTTAATTAAGTGGGTGTGATATATTATCAGAATTTATCAAATGCAGGTAAGACAATGCTGAAAGGAAATTTTACAAAGCTGAATGCCAATAGTAAAAAAGAAAAACCCAAATCAATAAACCTTAGTGTTCACCTGAATGGCCAGAAAAAGAAGACAATATAAAACCAAAGCAGAAAAAAGGAAATAATAAAAATAAAGGTAAATATTATCAAAATAGAAAACAATGAGAAAAAAAATGAAGCCAAAAATTGGTATTTTGAAAAAATCAATAAAACTGATATAGTTCTAGCAACACTGACATGAAAAGAGAAAAAATACAAATTGCCAGTATTGGGAATGAAATGAGGATTATTGCTAAAAAGTGTGCAGAATTAAAATGGCAATAAAAGAATACAATGAACAATTATATGTGCCTAAAGCAACAATTTAAGATAAAAATTGACTATTTCTTTGTAAACTACAAGCTACCACAACTCATCCAAAACCATAATCTCAATAGTTTTATAAGTATTAAGTATATTGAATCCACACTTAAAACTCTCTGAAAAAATAATCTAGTTATTTTTACTAGTGATTTTAATGAAACATTTAAGAAATTACTACCAATTTATAAAACATATTCCAGAAAATAGAGCATAGAAAACACCTTGAAACTCAACTTATCCAACAAGTATTAAACTGACACTAAAATTGGACAAAGATAATAAATTACCACTACCTGCAAATATCTTTCAGGAATAAAGAAAAAAATCATCAGCAAAACTTTCACAAATTGAATCTATAAAGATATAAAAAGAATAATGAACCACAATGATGTGAGAAATTATCTCTAGAATGCAAGGCTGGTATAATCTTTGAAAATCAATAAATATAAACTACCATATTAACAGTTAAGAAAAAAACACATTTTATTATTACTGTAGAAAATGCATTTGACAGAATTTAAAATCCACATAATGAAAACACTCAGTTAACTCAGAGTAGAAAAGAACTTCTGCAATCTAATGAAAACTATCTACAAACAACCTACACCTGATCTTATACATAACTATGAAAAACTGAATGATTCTCACCAACAGTGGGAAAAAGACAAGCAGGTCCACACTTGCTACCACACTTCAGCTGCACATTGGAAATACGATGCCAGTGTAATAAGGCAAGAAATATAAGTTAGAAACTTACAGACTGGAAACGAAGAAGTAAAAATCTCATATTCGTAGGTCACATGATTACATAGGAAATTCTAAAAATCTATTTTTTGAGCTTACAGAACTAAATGGTGAGTTCAATCAGTCACAAGATACATGGAAAACACATGTTGATCTATTGATCATATTTTTATAAAAAGTAATTAGGAACTGAAACAACTGGATACCAAAATTTAAAAATAATAACATTTACAATGTTTCCAAATATATGAAATTATTAGGTATAAATCTAATAACTACTTCAGTTCTGAAAACTTTAAAAAATTAAGTAAAGACAATTAAGTAACTAAAGATGCCCTAAATAAAATGAAATGATATAAGGTGTTCATTCTATATTTAAATGCTTTAATTTTTTAAATTCTTACAAGATCAAGTGTTTTTGAATGTTGAACAACTGGAGCATTCTTCCATTTCTGTTTGGAATGTAAAAAAAAGAGTCACTCTGGAAAACAGTTCTGTATTTCTTATAAGGTAAAATATATACCATATGACCCAACACTTCTGAGTATTTAGTGCAGTGCTATAAAAACATACGTTTGCAAAAACTGCCAAAAAACTTAAACTTTACCCAAATATTTTTAGCTCTACACATATTCTTCTAACATGGAAACGCTTTGGTGCCCTTTAATAGATGTCACTAGACAAACCATGGTACATCTGCCCAGTGAACTCAAGAATAAGGTAATACATGCAACGATTTGAACAAACCTCAGAAACACTGTGGTGAGTGAAATAAGTCAGTCTTAAATGGTTAGATATCACATAGTTCTGTTCTTATGACATTACCAAAAAGAAAAATCCTTCAAGTGAAAGAAAATAGTGACAGAAAATAAAGTGGGTGCCAGACTTTAGAAGCAGAGGAAAGGTGGTATTTTCACAAACAGATAGCAGGAAGAGGTATATTTTGGGATGGTGGGGCTTTCTAAATTCTTATTCTATTGTTGTTTGCATGATTCTACATAATTTTTTTTAAGTCTGAGATGATCCAACAAAAAAGATAATTTTTCTACTATTAATTAAAAATAAAATTAACATGTAGTAGACTTGATAGAAGCTTTTTGTGTTAGAGATGTTCTCAGTCTCAAAAACTAAGACTCTAAACTAACACGGACTTAATTGAATAGAGGTTTATTCCAGTTGTACATCAAAAGTGCAGACATAAATGGTCACTTGTATGGTTAGCTACTCAGAAATGCTGTCAAGGCTGTCAGCATTGTCACTTAGCAATCTGAGTTCATTCTCCTTAGCACGTTCACTGTCCATCCCCATGCTTGTTGCCCCCCAGTCAAAATATGATCACCACCACTGCAGGCATTCAGATGTTGCCAAGAACTGCAAGAAGAGTGTTAATGACAAAGTCAGATCTGCCTGTCATGAAGGAAATCAAAGCTTTGCCAGAAGCCCATCCACTTCCAGCAGATTTCTCTTTACATTTCAAGGGCCAGCACTATGTCACTTACCCAATGCTAAAACCATGATTACTGAAAGATACAGAGATTACTTTGATAATTTAACAAATAATTTCCATGGATGGTGTACACCTACCTTCCTAAAATGAATCAAACCAGGCAGAAAACTATCTGCTTTTGATCTTTAAGAGTATCAGCTAAAATTCTCCCACTTTTCTTTCACATAATATGCAATTTTTTAAAAAAATTACTTCACTTTTGAAATACTCATATTTTTAATTAAAACAATCATTTTAAATCCTCATCCTAAATATTCCAATATATCTAGTCTGAGTTATAGAAATTCCATCTTGAATAAGCTTAAACTGATTTCATATCAAGAACTCTTTAAAATGTGCACACACACACACACACACACACACACATCTGTGACTGCATCTGCTGGGGGAATACGGCTTGCAGAAAATAAACTGATATAAGTAGCTGATGAAAGCCTTAAAGTGTTTTCATTCTATACTCTTGCCCTTTTAGAAATTTTTCTTTCAATACATTTTTCCAGCCACCTAAATACAGAGTATTTTCTTCAAAACTGCCTGGGTGCCAGTGTCATTTGCTTAAGTACTGCAGATAACAGCATGGGTCAACTAAGCACATGAGACTGTATGACAAACTCTCACTCTCTTTGTGTCATACAGACTACGAGCTTTTTTTTTTTTTTCTTTGCAGCCTTTATTCATCCCTGATCTCATTTGCAACCTTCAGGTTCTGTGCAAAATTCCCAACCAGAGACGAAACATTTGGTACCTTGGGTTGTTTGTCCTTTTATAGCCTTGCTGATTTTTGTGTCTGGCACTCCTTACATTTTGTAGTTTCCCATGCAGTTTAAAAGACTATTTCAGAAAAGGTTTATTTTAGTCCAAGATGGTGTTGAAGAACAATATCAAGTGTTCATGTCAGTGCCTGCCAGAAGAGTGGTGTTTAGATGCTCAAGTGCAAATCCAAATGAAATTTAAATACTTTCTCTAGGTCTCCTTTATAAGGAGTCTTGCTAACTTAATGTTACATATTTTAATCCTAAATTTACTCAGCATTGCACAGATAAATTGAGTATTTAAACAGCTAACCTATATGCTCACCACCTATAGAAAAAAGTACAGTGTCTGACTGATACTTACTTTCCCATTAGGGAGAAAGGAGAAACAGTTGCTCTGGGCAACTTCTTTTGACTCACCACTTTTTACTGGGCAGTGACACATCCTTTAAGG
The DNA here is from genome assembly GCA_004027455.1 of Hydrochoerus hydrochaeris. NCBI lineage: Eukaryota > Metazoa > Chordata > Mammalia > Rodentia > Hydrochaeridae > Hydrochoerus > Hydrochoerus hydrochaeris. Next base: position 217,200 of record PVLA01003028.1, read on the forward strand.
ATAGTAACCTATAAAGATAAGATACCTATGATTGTGAAACTTTACTTGTCATGTAGAAAAAGGTAAAAAAATAAAGTAAAATAAAATCTTATCCTCCTCACTTGCACCCCAGCCTCTGGCATTTGGTGGAGAATGGCATTCTCTTAAGAGAATGAAAGCTGATTCTCTGCGTGCATCCACAAAGCAGTTGTACTGACAATGACATTCAAGAAATAGATTGATTCAGACAATTTCTTCTCTGGGAAGTAAATCCAATATGATAGATTAGGTTTTATTCAAGAAATGTATTTGATAAAGTTATTATTATTAATCTTATTCTGCAACTTTTAAGTCTAATAGTTAATTAAATGTAGAATTTATTAAATTCTAAAATAAATTGTGCAAGTCCCAGGACCCAAATCCTTTTCCCTTCACCTTTCAAAGGTTCACATAAATACTGCTGCCTCAATAAAATAGCATGTAAAACAGCATGTATTATAAGTAAACTCCAACACATAGATTATCTTTTGTTCTTACATCTGTTTTTTACCAAACTTTATTTCTGTTTGGGAGGAGTGGACAATTACTTTGCAAGACAGAGAATTTCCTTTTACAACATTCAGCTTTTAATTATAATTTATTTAACATCTCTGGTAGTAAATCTCTTCTCAATATAACATAATATAACACATCTAAGCAGAGTAGTGTGAGTAATGTGGGTTTTAAATCTGGTTCACTATTAACAATATAGTGTATCAAGGCCATCTATGTTAGAGATTCTAGCCATCCTTCTCTGCCTCATTTCTGCTATGCTATTTTTCTGCCTTTGTTTGTCTACTTTTCTCTTTCATTTTACTGCCTGCCCCACTCACTGAGGCCTTTCTGCCACTGTTCCTAAAATGTTGGTATTTATTTTTTTTCTCTCTCTCTAGAATGTCCTTCAATATTCTCTGTAGGGTTGGATTGGGGGTCACAAAGTCCCTCAGTTCCTCTTTGTCACAGAAGCATCTTGTTTCTCCATTAATTTCTAGTGACAATTTTGCAGGGTACATGAATCTGGGCTAGAGGTTATTTTCTTTTAGGGCTTGGAAGACTTCACTCCAAGCTCTTCTTGATCTGATGGTCTGTGTCGAGAAGTCAGCCATAATGCTGATGGGCTTACCTTTATAGGTAATCTGTTTCTTTTCTCTGATGGCTTTTAATATTCTGTTTTTATATTGAATTTCTGGTATCTTGATTATTATATGTCTGGGTGTAAATCTGTTTTGGTTGTAGGTGGCTAGCATTTGGTATGCCTCACATAACCGGATGTCATTTTCTTTCCCCATACTTGGGAAGTTTTCCTTGATTATTTACATGAATGAACTTTGTAATTCACCTGTATGTATTCCTGCTTCTTCATTCATGTTTCTTATTCTTAAATTGTAGATTCTCTTGTCATCGTCTAGCCTTTGTATTGTTACTGCCTGTTTCCTTGTTGTTTTTAAGAGATCTTTCCTTTCATGATCACACATTGCAAACTTGTCTTCAAGTTTTGATAGTCTATCCTTAGTTTCTTTTAAGGAGATTTTCCAGCACTCAATGGCGTTTTTAATTTCCTGGTAGTCTCTTTGAATCTGCTTCATGTATTCTATATTTTCTTTATATTCTTTATCGAATGTTTTTCTCCTTTTTTGTGTTCTTCCCTTCTTCCATCTGTATCATCCAGAGATGCTTCTTGAGAGCATTTCTTTTATTATGCTACTCATATCTTGCTTTATCTGATTTAATATTTCAGTTTTGAGCTCATCTACAAAGTCCTGAAGATATCTCTTAATGTCCATTGAAGCCATGTCTGATGTTGTGTGTTTGCCACCCTCAGTCTCCCTTGTTTTTCATTCTCCTGGTTCAGTGTTCTGGGGTCCTCCTCCTGCCTCTCCCTCATGACATGGCCCTGGCTTCCTCCACACAGGTTACAGTGCAGGTCCCAGCCATCTTCCCTGTTGGCCACGTTTCCTCTGAAGCACGCTGGCAAGGTAACTCTGCCCTCTCCTGCCTGCTCTTGTCACTGAAGTGTGAGCAGCAGCTGTATTTGCCTGCCACTCCCCACCAGGCCAGCCAAACTTCAGGTGCCTTCACCTGGTTAGTACTTGGTAGGCTCAGGGAATCGATTTGGGACTGCTCATTGGGTCCCAGCCAGGGGCACAGCCCAGTCCAAGCAAATCTCACAAATCTGCTCTGGGGAGGAAGCAACCAACTGAAGTCACTGTCACTCCCAGTTCAGGCTCCTCCTGCCTGATTCCAACATGTCACCCATTTGGTTGCACCTTTCCCATGGTGGGGGGTCTCATTCCCAGCACTGACCATGGATTAATGAAGATCCCTTCACCAGCTCCACTTTCCATTGGGCTCACCAATCCCTGACTTCAGCGCTTCTGTTCTTCCTGTGAGTGGCGGCGGGAACAAGTTTGGGCAGCTCTGCCAACCAGCGCAGATTCAGGCCTTTGCAAACTTGGCAGGTTGCCACAAACAAAAATGCTGTACCCCATAATTTTTAGCTGTTTCAGTTGTAGTCCCAAAGTATTTGATGAGCTTTTTTACTTTTTAATTTCTCCCTGTGTCAAGAGGATCCACCTCCCTCTGTGTGGGCCTCTCCAGGGTGTTTTATTCTGGCAAATGAGTTGTTTCACCTGGGAGGCTTTGTATTTTGTTGCTCACTGATCAGCCATCTTGCCTTATCTATATGTCCTTTTCATTTCATGTATTTCTAGGAATTTGTTTTGTTGATTTGTTTTGATTTGTTTTTCCCTCTAATACAGAAAGGCTAGGTATACATGTCAGGACTTATACATGTGTAGAACTTCTAAACAGTTTATGACCATTGATTATAGTTATTGTAAAAAAAAGAGAGGAAAAGAAAATATTCTAAAGGATATAACTGCATGTGTGTTTAAGTATTTAAGATTGATAACCATATTGCTAAGTTTTCGTTGGATAGATGAACAGAACTGATTGCAGTCTCACTGTTTAAATGTCCACTTTGTATGATATACTTTTGTAACTTGAACAACTACTTCTAAGGGGAAAATATGCAATTATCAACTAGTGATTTCTTACTTGGTTTTTTTTGAAACTATGTATTATTTCTACCCTCTTTCTGTTTCATTTTTTTCTTTTTCTTTAAATAAAAAAAATTTTAAAAAGTGAAAGGGGAGGAATGGTCTAAAAAAGGAAGGCAGAGGATATTGTTAATAGTGTATCAGGATTTAAAGCCCATATTATTCTCACCACTTTGTTTAGTTTGATTATATTCTATTCCAGTTTGTCTACTTGTACTAGATTTGAGGACACAGAAAGCTATCCCAAAAATAGCAGGATATATTATGGTAACCATATTTAATTTCCTATTAACTTAATCTGAAGCCCTGTATAACTTATACTGTGTTATTATGACTGATCTTATTTGAATCTGGTTTGTTATATCACTGTTTTGTCTTGACTGATTTTATTCGAATCTGTTATGATTGATAGTATCAAGTCTGAGAGTATAGGCAACTCCTTTGAAGATGACAAGATTCACAAGGATACCCACTCTGGTTTGACTATTACTTGCTTTTGAAGTCTTATAATGTCTCCAATGTTTTGCTTTTATTAATATTGTTATGCATTGCTATGTTCAATTATACTATGCCTGATGATACAGAAAATTCTATTGAAGATAACAAGAGACATCATTGTAATTGTTATAGATCCCATTGTACTAAGGGGAGAAAAAAACAGGAAAAAGATAGAAATATTATGGAATTTCAAGAAAAGAAGAGAAATAGTAAGAAATCACTAGTTGATACATTACATATTATTCTTTTAGAAATAGTTATTCAAGTTACAGAATTAAAGCACACAAACTGGACACTAAAGCAGTGAAAGTGCAAACAGATCTGTTCAAGAATCCAGCAAGAACCTAGAAATATGGTCATCAATCCCACACATCTAAACATACATGCAACTATATCTTTTATAGTGCTTCCTATTTCCTCTTTTTTTACATTAGCAATTATACATTTTTAAAATTTTATTTAAACAGAAGAAAAAAACAGAAAAAAGGATAGTAACAATAAAGAATTCTAAAAGAAAGAAAGAAAAAGGAGAATGAGAAAAAGCCCCACTAAGAAATCAGTAATTTATAAATTATGTACTGTCATCCTGGATGTAGTTGTTCAAGTTACAAAGTTAAAGTGTATATAGTAAATATTCAAACAGTCAGACTACAAACAGTTCTGCTCAAAGATCCCACAAAGATTCAGCAATATGGTCATCTATTTTACACACTCAAACTTACATGCAGTTATATCCCTTAGAGCACTTTCTTTTCCTCTCTTTTTTATAATAGCAATTACACATTTTGGTTTTATTACACTTATAGTTCTTATTTACTTTTTACACTAAAGACAATATGATATTTATAAATATGATACTTATTTATTTCACTAATGTGGATAGTATCAAGTTGTCTCCATTTGCCTATGAAGGCCTCAAGATCATCCTTTTTCATACCTGAGTAATATTCCATTGTATAAAAACACCACATCTTTTTCATCCACTCTGCAGTTGATGGGCATCTTGGTTGTTTCCAGGATTTAGCTATCACAAATTGTGTCACTATGAACATGGGTGCACATATATCACTGTGATATGAACTTTTCAGTTCTTTGGGGAAAATACCCAGGAGGGGGATAGCTGGATTGAATGGAACTTACAATCCTAGTCTTCTGAGAATTCTCCATATGGATTTCCATAATGGTTGCACCAGTCTACATTCCCATCAACAGTGGAGCAGTGTTCCTTTTTCCCCGCAGCCTCACCAACATTTGCTATCAGTTGATTTCTTGATGGCAGCTATTCTTTGTGGAGTAAGGTGGAATCTCAATGCTGTTTTAATTTTCATTTCTCGAATGATGAGTGATGGTGAACATTTCTTCATGTATTTATTTGCCATTTGTATATCTTTTGCTGAGAACTGTGTGTTCATCTCAGATGCCATTTTTGGAGATGGTCTTTGAATTTGAGGGGCTTGATGTTTTTCAATTCTTGATATATTCTGGACACAAGTCCTTTGTCTGAGGGGTTGCTGGTTAAAATCTTTTCACACTCTGTTGGTTTTCTTTTCACTCTGTTGGTGATTTCCTATGAAGTGCAGAAACTTTTCAATAATGTGAGATCCCATTTGTTGATTCTTTGAAGGGTTTCCCATGCAGTTTGCATTTTGTTCATGAGTTCTCTGCCTATCCCTATGTCTCCAAGACTTCTACCTACCTTGTCTTCCAGTAGATTTAGTGTTTCTGTTTTAATATTGAGGTCTTTGATCCATTTAGACTTTAGTTCTGTACATGGTGATATGCATGGATCTAGTTTGAGTCTTAGGCATATACAGAGCCAATTTTTCCAACACCACTTATTAAAGAGACTATCCTTCTTCCAGTGGACATATTTAGCCCCTTTGTCAAATATCACGTGGCTGAGTGTCTTTGTACTTGTGCTTGTGTCTTCTAATCTGTTCCATTGATCCTCAGATCTATTTCTTTGCCATTATGAAGCTGATTTTATCACTGTGGCTTTATAGTACTGCTTCAAGTCAGGAATTGAGATGCCTCCTGCCTTGCTTTTGTTGCCTAGAATTGCCTTTGCTATTCTAGGTTTCTTCTGTTTCCAAATGAATTTTAGGAGTGTGTTCTCTAGATCTGTGAGGTATGTCAGTGGTATTTTCATTGGGATTGTGTTAAATCTGTATAACAGTTTGGGGAGTATAGCCATTTTCACAATGTTGGTTCTTCCTAACCAAGAGCAAGGAATGTCCTTCCATTTTCTAATATCCTCTTCAATCTCCTTTTTCAGTGTAGTATAATTTGCAACATATAGGTCTTTTATATTTTTAGTTAGATTGATTCCTAAGTATTTCATTTTTTTAGATGTTATTGTAAAGGGCGCTATTTCCATAATTTCTCTCTCAGTGATTTTTTTGTTTGTGTACAGGAATGCTATTGATTTTTGAGCATTGACTTTGTATCCAGCTACACTGCTGAATTTGTTTATTACCTCTAGTAGTCTTTTAATGGAGTTTTTGGGTCTTCTATATAGAGTATCATGTCATCTGCAAATAGTGGTAATTTAACTTCTTGCTTTTCTATCTTCACTCCTTTTATTTCTCTCTCTTGTCTGATTGCCCTGGCTAGTGTTTCCAGAACTAGGTTGAAAAGGAGTGGTGAGAGTGGACATCCTTGTCTTGCTCCTGATTTTAAAGTGAAAGCTTTCAGTTTTTGTCCATTTAGTATAATGTTGGCTGGTGGTTTGTCATAGATGACCTTTATAAGGTTGAGGTAGATGCCATGTATTCCGAGTTTCTGAAGGGTTTTTATCATGAACATGTGTTGGACTTTGTTGAAAGCTTTTTCTGAGTCTATTGAGATGACCATGTTTTTTTTTGGCTCTGTTGATGTTCTGTATTACATTTATTGATTTGCGTATGTTAAACCATCCCTGCATTCCTGGAATGAACCCCACTTGGTCATGATGTATAATCTTCTTGATGATTTGCTGCATTCTATTGGCCAGTATTTTGTTAAGAATCTTTGTATCAATGTTCGTTAGTGAGATTGGCCTATAGTTCTCTTTTTTGGTTGGATCTTTCTCTGGTTTTGGTATCAGAGTGATACTTGCCTCCAGGAATGATTTAGGGAGGATTGCTTTTTTCTCAATTTCATTGAAGAGTTTAAGGAGTACTGCCATCAAATCTTCTCTAAATTTCTTGTAGAATTCAGCTGTGAATCCATCAGGACCTGGGCTTTTCTTTGTTGGTAAGTTTTTAATTGCACTTTCAATTTCAATAGCTGATATTGGGTTGTTCAAAATTGCTATATCTTCTTGGTTGAGCTTTGATAGTTCATATGTTTGTAGAAATCTGTCCATTTCCTCTGTGTTTTCCACTCTCTGTGAATAGAGATTTTCAAAGTAGGTATTCATGGTCTTTTGAATTTCCATGGGATCTGTAGTAATTTCCCCCTTTTCAGTTCTTATTGCATGAATTTGGGTTTTTTTCTTTCTTTCTCTTGATAAAGTTACCTAGGGCTTTGTCAATTTTGTTTATTCTCTCAAAGAACCAGCTTTTTCATTCATCAATTCTTTGTACTGTGTTTTAGTTTCAATTGCATTGATTTCTGCTCTAATCTTTACAATTTCCTCTCTTTTATGAGCTTTAGGGTTAGCTTGCTCTTCTTTTTCTAGAAGCTTGAGATGGAGCATTAGGTTGTTTATTTGTGCTCATTCTGTTTTCTTGATATGACAGTTTATTGCTATATATTTTCCTCTTAAGACCACTTTCATTGCATCCCACAGATTACAGTATGTTGTTTCTATATTTTCATTGAATTGTAGGTATTGTTTTAGTTCTTCTTTAATTTCATCTGTAGCCCACTGGTTGTTCAAAATGCTGTTATTTAATTTCCATGTATTTATGTAGGTTTTACAATTTCTTTTGCCATTAATTTTCAATTTCAGTGCACTATGGTCAGATATTATGCATTGTATGATTTCAATATCTTTGCATTTACTTAAGAATGTTTTATGGGATAATATATGGACTATTTTGGAGAATGTCCCACACGCAGCTGAGAAGAATGTGTATTCTGATGTGGTTGGGTGGAACACTCTGTAAACATCTACTAAGTCCAATTCCTCACAGGTATAATTCATTTCTGTTATTTCTTTGCTGACTTTTTGTCTAGTTGATCTATCTCTTTGTGACAATGGGCTGCTAAAATCTCCTGTTATAATTGTGTTCTTGTGTATTTGGTTTTTCATGTGCATTAGTATCTGTCTTATATAGTTGGGTGCTCCTGTATTTGGTGCATATATATTTATAATTGTTAGTTCTTTCTCTTGAATTTTACCACTAACAAGTACGTAGTGACCTTCTCTATCTCTTTTAATCATTTTAGGTTTGAAGTTCACATTGTCTGCAAATACAATAGCTACCCCTGCTTTCTTCTGGGTTCCTGTTGCATGGAATACTGTTTTCCATGCTTTGACTTTTAATCTATGAGTTTCCTTTTGGGTCAGATGTGTTTCTTGTATACAGCATATTGTGGGGTCCTGTTTCTTGATCCATTCTGTCAATCTATTTCTTTTTATAGGTGAATTGAGGCCATTTATATTTATGGATAGCACTGATATGTACTGGCCCAACTTTGCCATGTTATGTTTCACTTGTTTCTTTCTGCTTTTCCTCTTATTTAATTGCTTATCCTACCTGGTTGTTTCTTTCTGTTGTTGTTTTGGGGATTGTGGTCATTTTTATCTCTGTCTAGTATGTCTTTCAGTGTTCTTTCTAGGGTTGGTTTGTTGGACATGAATTTCTTCAGTTCTTTGTCATGGAAGTATCTTATTTCTCTATTAAGTTTGAATGAAAGTTTTGCTGGGTACATGAGTCTGTGTTGAAGGTTGTTTTCTTTCAGGGCTTGAAATACCTCACTCCAAGCTCTTCTTGACTTGAGGGTTTGTGCTGAAAAGTCTGCTGTGGTTCTAATGGGCTTTCCCTGATAGGTGAGTTGTGTCTTTTTTCTGGCAGCTTTTAGTATTCTTTTTTTATGCTGTATGTCTGAGATCTTAATTATTATGTGTCTGGGTATGGATTTATGTTGATTGTGACTGTTTGGTGTTCTATATGCCTCACTTATCTGCATATCAGATTCTTTCCCCATGTTTGGGAAATTTTCTGCTATTATTTCTGTAAATATTTTATATATGTCATTTGCCTGGACTCCTGTATCTTCACTAATGCCCATTATTCTTATATTGTTGCTCTTGGCATCATCATGAAGCTTCTGGATTGTCATTTCATGCTGCTTTGTTATTTTTAAAAGTTCTATCCTTTCCTGATCACTAACTGCCATCCTGTCCTCAAGGCCTGAAATCCTATCCTCAGCTTCCTTTAGGTGGTTTTGCATGCTTTCAATAGAATTTTTTTTTCTTGGAC